>JAVGVS010000025.1:431527-676527 GCA_032718565.1 Distichodus sexfasciatus
AGGAGCCGGGCTTAGGTGGCTGTGGTGGCGAAACTCAAACATTCTGAAACAGCCAAACAATTGTTAGCATAACAGTGACTGGACAGTCAAGCAGAGTTAGCCCCATGAACAGAAGGTCCTCGGTTCATGTCCCGAACCGGTAAAGTACTCATGAGCAAGTTACCGTCCCACGCACTGCTCCCCGGCGGTGCCAAAAAGCTGCCCACTGCTCCTTCATGGATCAGTACTTTAACAAGTTCAGAGGTCACATTGTGGTGCAAAGAATACATTTTCTAAACTTTAATAGTGACAATAAAATGTCAATTTATGACCAAATTTACCAACAATGATCTGTTTTTGCAATTATAAGTGTAAGATGTGTAAGTGTAATTGTAAGATTATTCACATGTTCATGTTGCATCAATCATGTTACAAATTATGCTTTGCTCAAGACAATTTGTAAAAAAAAAATTGTGGTTTTGCAACCTATTTTAGATACACACAGAGGTGGGCGAAGGACCTAACTTCATTACTTAAGTGATGAAGTACAGATAAAAGTCGTACAGTCAAATTTGTTAAAGCACTGAAGTACTTGTTTTAAAACATACTTAAGTATTAAAAGTACATTTTCCTTCACGGCATTGTTGCATTATTGCCACAACACTTACAATACCTAATGCCTCTGACTAGCTTATAAAACCTGTAGAATAAGGAATTGGTAGAATGTTACAGAATGAAACACAACCCGAAGTGACACTGAAAACGAGTCAGTGGTTTTTTTTTAATTACTTGTAAGACTACACACGAATCTATAACCCTTTCAAAACTGAAGCATTGGCTCTAGATTTGGCCATGGCTGCGAGCATTCCACAGAGCCTCCATCTGAAAGTGAAAGTGGGTGATTATTTGTCATTGTGAACACACCACAGCACAGCACCTAGTGCACCACAACCAAATATGACCTCTGCATTTGACCCATCCGTGAAGGAGCAGTGGGCAGCTGACATGGGCAGCGCCCGGGGAGCAGTGCTTGGGGACGGTAACTTGCTCGTGAGTACCTTTACCGGTCCTGGATTCGAATGTGCGACCTTCTGATCACCAGGTAAACACCCTAGCGTGCTTTGGTAAACTCATCAACTCTCCGTCCGTTCTGGCGTCAACTGATCATGTTCAAGAAATGTTCTACCAACTTGTGCATATATGATATGAACCACCTTTAACGTGAGGACGTTTTGCAGGAATCGTGGGGATTTTCAATCTCAAACTCGCTCAAAACATCGACTAGAGTGCAGGCCGAGAGCAGCTTTAACCAAAGTACCTGGAATAATGTTATCAAAGGGTTGAGCATGACTTCCTAAAACACAAATTCACTGTGTAAGTACATGAACAGTCCTCTTTAATATATACACCTCAGGTGTGAAAATGGTATGTATAATTTTGCTGATCCCCATGTGGGCTCTTAACACCTGAACTTCTTGTTTTTTGTTCGTCTAGCAAGCTGTTTATCATCTGCATCTGAGATCTGAGTGACAGTTGTGTCACTCCACAGCCACCGTGCTTAGTGTGAGTGTGTGTGTGTGTGTGTGTGTGGTGTTTGCAGTGGATTATGCTGATACACCTTGTTTGAGTAAATGCGGTTGATTTTTCCTCAGAAAGCCTTTTTCCAGTGTCAGGGGGCATTAAGCAGTAGATTTTCACACAGTGCCTGTTGGAGTGTTGCAATGGGCTCACAGGGATTTAGGCAGGTCAGAGGTCTGATGTTTGGCTTCGTCACCCCGAGCAATGGAAGACTCATCCAGACATGACCCGTACAAAACCCTGCAAACCCGGGATGACCCTCGACATGTACGGAATTAACATTTCCAGCCCAAAAAAGCACTACATACACTGATAGAGCTGTTGGATTTTTGTGATTAATTATGATCTACTTTTTCAGAAGAACTTCTTGTTATCATGTTCAGAGGTAAGAACAGAATTTACAAACAATGAAAAACAACTCTTAACCAAATCTTATTGCATGCCCATTTGTGCAGAACATTAACTTCAATTCTTAATTGTATAACTTTATACTATTTAAATATCTTAACTTTCTTAAGATCAAATTTAAGAAACAAACTTTAAAAACTATTGCTGAATGACACTCAGTGGTATCAACGTTCATTAATTTTCTTATTAACTATACATGACCATTTTAACAGTAAATACTACAATGGTCAATTTATGACCAAATTCAAGAACAATTGTCTGTTTTACAATTACTATTATTCAATTGTATTTTCAGTTATATAAAATTTGCAGTACGACAAAGTTGAACATGAGTGAGTGATTATTTGTCATTGTGAACAGACCACAGCACAACATCTAGTGCACCACAAACAAATATGACCTCTGCACTTGACCCATCCATGAAGGAGCAGTGGGCAGCTGACATGAGCAGCACTCGGGCAGCAGTGTTTGGGGACGGTGTCTTGCTCATTTTCTTTCTTTATATATTTATCAAAGTCAAAAGTCAAAGTAAACTTTATTGTCATCTCTGCTATATACTGTACAGATATACAGAGAGACGAGACAACGTGGCTCCGATTTTTACAGTGCAATAGGAATATTTTATATATATATATATATGTATTAGGGCTGGACATTCATGACAGTTCACTATAAACTACTATTTCTTGTTAAATATATATAACACTAGCAATTTCTACAATTTTACCTTTCTGAAAATCAAATGTAAATAGCTTCTTAGAAACGGCCCTGCATTTGTGGAACGTATGAAAAGATAAATGTAAAATATGGAATAAGTTCCTGTTAAACAGTTTTTGAAGAAGTCATAACTGCTCATTGAAAATGTACATATTTAGATGAATAATTGATGCTGCTCCGGATGCCGAGACGGTCCGGCCCAGGTTCGAGATATCAGCGCTTGTAACGTTGGGCCAGTGTGCCGGTTTGTTTATTGGTGTGTGTATCTGTGTGTTACTCTTATCGCAACAACTCGGCTTTGTGCAGCTGTGTTTGCTTCAGAGAGCCGGAAAAAAAGTGACGGTACAAATTGAGCATGTGCCTGAACTGGACTGATAAGATAAAGGGGGCAGCTGACAACATTAGGGCCGGTCAGACCCCAAGATGAAGAACTCAAATCTCAGCTGCCGCCTCTAGAGCAGTCAGCAACTGATTTACTCCATAAGGTTAAGAAAAATTTCCACATCGCTGTTGCCAACTAGCTTCCATCCTTCCTGCACGCATTTCCCCGCTTTTACCAAACTCAGCTAGTTCCCAGTTTCCGAATTACTGCCAAATTATCGTTCATTCCCCCAGCTCCACCGAATTAACCTAAATGGGTCGACTTAAATGGCAAACACCAAAAAAGTTTGTATTAGCCAGTCTAATGTTAGCTGGCTTAATATTTTATTGATTTAACTAACAGTGATTCTATATTCATTTGATTCAAATGATTCAGAGTCTGCTACGACACAATTTCAATTTGATTCTTTTCAAATTTAATTGAATTCAACTGAAACATGCAGGCCTCGGCTGTTGAAGTTGTGGGAAAGTATAACAAAATAGATAATAATAACCCTTTCATCAAAAGGTTTCATAATAATACAATAGTCCATTGATTAAACTGAGCATGGTTAAATGTTCATTTGATTCATACAATTCAAAGTCTGCCCACAATACAATTTAAGTTTGATTCTATTCAAATTTGACTGAAGTGTAATCACAGCTGCTACCTCGAGATGAGCGAGGAACTAATTTAATCCAGAAGGTTAACAGTAATTTCCACTTCACTGTTTGCCATCTGACATCCCTCCTTCACTCTCGCTTTCCCTCAACCTGCTATTTCTAAACTCTGAATTACTTCCAACTTTCAGAAAAGTAAATATGAGCAGCAGGTCCCCAAACACGAAATCGGTGATCTGTTCCATTGTTAATTACGAAAAATGTTTGTCACTGACCTTTTTCCTTGACTAAGAAGAGACACTCGCGAGCTAACAACAAGATTTTTAATAATTAGCTGTTATTATCTAATGTTTGGTAGAAGATTGTCTGTTGATATGGATTAAACTTTAATTTGCCAGCTTCAATACTTAAGTGAAATATGCGGAGCTTGACTGTTAACACTAAGGAAATACTGTATTTAATCTAAAATTAACAATGTTTGTGTCTGGTGATATGTCTTCAATAACTCTAAACAGTTGCTCTTTTGTAGACTATATTGATATGAAAGAATTTGTTTGTCTCAATACTCTTATTTTTCATAGCATAAAACTCACTTAAAACTGTGAAGTAAGGGTTGACCAATTCTTGGCCAATATAAGGCAATTTGCCAATTGTCGGTATTGGCGCTTAACTTTGACCTTTTATAATAAGTAATTACAAGGTGCGCTACTGTTGGTACTGTTGGGGCAGTTGGTGGCGTAACGGTAGGGTGTTCGCCCCATGTTCGAATCCAGGCTCGGTAAGGTTACCACTGAGGTGCTCATGAGCAAGGTACCGTCCCCAAACACTGCACCCCGGGCATTTGTTAGCTGCCCACTGCTCCTTCACGGATGGGGGAAATGTGCAGAGGTGTGCACATTTCATTGTGGTGCACTGTGTGCTGTGCTGTGGTGTGTTCACAATGACAAATAATCACTCACTTTCACATACTGTGGCTCCATTGCCGTCTCTTCCCTCTGTGCCGTTTGGTCTTAATGTCCCACCCACTACAGTCTCTGATTGGCTATGTGTCACATAAGTAGTAGCCAATCAACACTGAAGCCTTGTTGTCACTCACACTACACTCACACGTGAGCACAGCGTGGAGCTCCAAGATGGAGAAGAGGAAGGAGGAGAGTTTCAACTGAGCTTGGTGTTTGTAAAATTAAATTTTTTGACAGATTACCTTTTTCTTTGCATATTGGTTCCAAATATCGGTTATCAGCCCCATTAACTAGCGAATAATCATTATTGACATCGGCCCTGAAAAATCAATATTGGTCAACCTCTACTGGGAAGGATTGAAACGATTAAAATGTGACTAAAACTAATAAGCATTTTCTTCTAAAAACTAAGACTAAATCTAAAGCAGATGCAGAAATTAAACCTGTTCCATTCTAAATATAGCATCTAAATAATCACCCACCACTGGCCAAAATCATCAGGATAAATATCCTCTGCGCAACTCCGGACAGAAAGAAAATTGCTGGAAAAGATATTACAAAGCAATAATTAAAGCAACATTCTCCACCCCCGCCCCATGAGAAATAAGGGATGAAGTTGAACAGCGCAAGAAAACAGGAGGGTTGCCTCCTCCAGGGCCACGCAGGAAATGAAATACGGACGGCCAAAATCAATTTGATGTCAACAAAGCCAGGGAAGAGGAAGCAGTAAGCGTCACGGCGGTGGTTCTCCTGCAGACAGCCGACCCGAGGATCATCGCCTGATGGATGAAGGGCACGAAACACGTCCGAGAACCCTTCTGTGAAGCCTCCGTGCTGGAGATTGTGAGTTTTGGCCACGATTTAGATCCATACCGTCTCACAGCACGTCTCCTCAGCACGGTGTGGGCATAAAACAAGCGTGGGCTGCATTCTGTCCATCTCCATATACAAGAACACGGCCGAGTGGGACTGAATTCTCTCAGCAGCAGCCAGCCTCGACTGGCATGGCTACAAGAAATCTCTGACTTTGCATTTCACACCGAAGGTGCATGCAAACACGGTGGCCCAGATGGTTTAACAGAATGCTGAAGTTACAAGAGAAGGGTAAAAACCACAAGACAAATGTGAAAGCCATAATGGGAATGCAAAAGTCATGCCATGATTGCAAAAGCCACATGAAAAGGCACATGAAGTCTTCCTGCTGGCCATTGGGGGTTTTAGCTGGTATGGCTACAAGGAATCTTTGAGTTTGCATTTCACACCAAAGGTGCTTACAAATATGTGGCCCAAATGGTTTAACAGAATGCAAAAGTTACATGAGTCCAAAAGTTACAACTCGAAAGCAAAAGCCACAAGAGAAATATAAAAGCCACACCACAAATGCAAAAATCACAATAAGATTGCAAAAGTTACAATGCAAAATGTGCAACAGAAATGTAAAAGCCACAGCAGAAATGCAGTAGCTTTAAAACAAATGCAAAAGTTACAACACAAAAGCAAAAGCCACAAGAGAAATGCAAAAAACACAGAGGAAAAAAAACACAACATAAAAAGTCAGAATGCAAATGCAAAAGCTACAACATTAATGCAAAAGACACAACACGAATGCACAAACCACAATGGAAATACAAAAGCCACAGCATGAATGCAAAAGCAACATCACAAATGTGAAATTCACAATACAATCGCAAAAGTTGCAATGCAAAAGGTGCAACGGAAATGCAAAAGCCACAGCAGAAATGCAGAAGCAACAGCCTGGCCGAGAAGCCTCGCATGCTGGAGATTGAGGGTTTTAGCTGACGAGTCCACAAGAAATCATTGAGTTTGCATTTCACATCAAAGGAGCTTGCAAATATCTGCCCCGATGGTTTAACAGATTGCAAAAGTTACCAAACGACAGCAAAACCAGAAGTGCAACTCAAGGGCAAAAGCCACAATATGAATGCAAAACCCCCACCCAAATGCAAAATCCACTTTGGAAATGCAAAATTTACAATACCATTGCAAAAGTTACAAAGCAAAAGATGCAACAGAAATGCAGAAACTATAATACAAATGCAAAAGCCAGAGTTAAAATGTAAAAAGCCACAATAAGAATGCAAATGTCATGAAATGAAAGCAAAACCACAACGGAAAAGCAAAAGCCACAACTCGATTGGAAAAGCCGACAAACACAAATGTTAAAGCCACACATTCAAACACTAAAACCCACTACACAAATGCAAAAGCCTCGACACGAATGCAAAAGCAACAAAATGACTGCAAAAGCCATGATACAAAAGCATAAATGACAACACAAATGCAAGAAAAATACAAAGTCGCAACGGAAGTGTTGTGATCCATATATAAATTAGGTCCAGGCTTCAGGGGACCTTTATTTGCTGGCAGCTGGGCACATAGCGTCTCTAATCACAGTTTTCTAGCAAAAAATAGTTTAACGTCTGCCAGCAATAGTTCATGTTGTTGCTGTTGCATTTCGGTTTTGTTTTTTGCATTATTGTTATAACTTTTGCTGTATATCCTTTGTTTTGCCTTCTGCTGAATGGTCTGGGCCACTGTAGCGTACACACTGCCCAACATTCATCAAACCCACTTTTATACAAACTTTAGCATTAAGAAATATTTTGCCTCGGAGGCGTGGAAAATGAAGTGAAAATATCAGCCTTGCGTCTCTGTGTGCCGTCGTTCCAGGCAGGCAATTACATCACCTGGCTGCAAAATTGCCTTTTATTTTCAGATCTGTTGATCTTGTCAATTGCCATCAGGATGTTAATTTCCCCGGAGTCGTCTGTATAAATTACGTGTCAGTCTTTACTGCGCCGAGATGTAATAACAGTGTACATTCTACTCATAAGAATAAGAGTGTCTAGTTTTACCTGTTTATATTCTTAGGAGAGCTAAAGTCGTGGTGTTATCACCAAAAGAGCCAGGCTTATATATTTAATCTTTAAGTCTAACAGTGGATAAAGGCTGCTGAATTGCTTTGTGTTGATGGAATAGTGAAAGGTGAAAAATCCCCACGAGAGTATCCACAACCTAATTGTCATTAGTCGAGGGGATCTGGGATTTTCATGCATTGAAGCGTGGAAACAAAAAACCTGCATTGCTTTATGGGATGACAAAATTAACCACCCAAATATGACACAGAATAAACAACCCTGACAGTGCATCAGCAATAAAGAAGTAATAAAAATGACATTTTCATAAACACGTTGGTTGACTGACTCAAATAACATTAGAGCTTTCTCCTGACATGTGCTTCCTGGTCAGGTGAGACTTGTGCTTCTGACTAATGTATAAAAATCCACTATAAACTGACAATAATCTAGAATATTTCTATATCCAAATGTACCATTAAGTTCACATTGACTTGGACAGCTATTTTTAGACAGGTTGTGTCACTCACACTGCGTAACGCGACCGGCACTAGGACCCAGAAGTGGTCGGTTGTGGTTCAGGAAGTATAAAAGGAGTCATTTTCTGGCGGCGATTCGCTCAGTCATTGAGTCAACCTGGCCCGACTCCGATTCATTTCGGCTGCAGCTGTGAGTACTCCACTTATTTGGTTCATCTTCTTGACTGAGTGTGCTTCTTATAGAACGCAGTTTCTTGTGGGAAATCTTGCTCTTAGTGTAGAGAGTTCTTATGTGAACTCGCGTGGCCATCCTACCTACTCGCGCTTCAATCCACGTTTGGGTTAACCACCACTCTACACAGGCTAACGGCTAACTGTTAGCATTTCAGCCAAATCCTTATCAGATCACTGACGGGTTGAATAACTGTAAAATGACTTAAATGATTTTGCAGGGGTCTGCAATAAAAACTCAAAAGGTAAAATCTCTGAATAGCACATGAATCATTCTTTCTCAAACTTTACTGAAGAACCTTTAAAACATAGTAAATTATTTTAGACTTTTCTTGTAGATTAGTCATGAAAAACAAGACTCGGGGTGAGTTTTCTTTTTGTCTAAAGCAGCCAAATGTATCACCTTACTACTATTACGTATGCAATAAGAATTAGATATGCATTCCACATGAATATGTTTATGTGATTGGTCAAGTTTTGTAGCTGTGACATGAAAACTGGAAATGTAGAAAGACTTTGATTAAAATGCATTGAAGTGAATGGGGAAAGAACGAAGGATGATAAAAGCAAGAAAAAGACGAGTCAAAACCGATTGAGATGTGTGTTCAGTGAGGTGGTCTGAGGTAGAGTTGTAGTCAAGACCACCTAAACCGAGACCAAGTTCTGACAGAAACCAGAGTGTGTAGACACCGAGACAAGACAAAGACTCTGAAGGGCCGAGACCAAGCAGCGCTCAAAAAGTGCTGAAAAAAACAAACATACACTAAGCAACATTAAACATGTTTATTCAATATTTCTCTCTTACATATCTATAAAGAATAATTCACTTCACTGCAATCAGTTATCCAAACTGATCACATCATATGTTAAACTCAAAAAACCACAGTGGCAGAACACTCCTCAAGATCAAACTCATATTGCTAAACAGTCAATTTTCCCAACATTTTTCCAGACAACCTTGACTTCACCTGTGTTCATGTGTACATTTATGCATGTGTGAAGGGGTGGGCCAGGTAACCACGGTTGGTAGTAGCAACATTGGTTCCACTTGAAGTGAGAAGTTACCCAATCCAACAGTAAAGAGCTCATTAATAGTAATATTCTCTAAATTTTGGTCTTGCCTGGTCTCCTAATAAAATCCATAATCCTCTTTGTCCGAGTCAATGACAAGACTGAGTACAAATATGGCCGAGACTAACTCCCTAACCGTTACACTTCCAACTGTCCCTAATTAAGTTAGAAGGGTCATTCCCCTTACAAAAATTTTAGACTTCTGGCAAACAGTGGCCGTTAACCTTTCGCAATGTGGCCGCAAATCTGCAGCAAGATCATATTTTCACATGCAAACTTGGGGTGGACTTCTAGCAAACTTTATGGAAAGCAAAAGTTCATTACAAGTTTTCCATTACTGGCACATTGTTTTGGCAAATAGTGCCACAATTTTTCATTGTTGCCACAACGTTGCTGACAATGGTGGCTGACAATGGCAAAGTTGTGGGAACATATTGGGGGAAACTCTACTGTTTGCCACAAATTAACCACAAGTTTGCTGCAAACCTGCTGCAAACATTTGGTTTTGTAAGGGCACCCCAAAAACACGTCACAGGCCGATATCCAGTATCCCACCACTCCTGTATGTATTAGCATTCTCTTATTATAAATCAATAAGTAAAGCAGACAGGCAAAAGGTATTACAGTCATTATTTCAATCTTTGCCTCACCTGAAAAAAAAAAAGAAGAAGAACGAGGCCACCTAAGGTTCTCAATTTGGGCTGAGAGGGGAGATGATCGATCGCTTGCCTGGGACCACTCAGAGGAGTTCAAATGACTGCTTTATGTTGCAGCCGTACAATAATTCACTCAGAAATTGAAATATGTCATCCATCAAGCCGGAGCCTTAATTTCCCTCTGGAAATAATGAGACCTCTCATTATTTAATGTAACTTGCCAGCCAGGGCCGGCGCTCGCAGCGAGACACGTGTGTTTATCAGATTTCTGCTCACCATTGATTGGCGCTAAAGGCGTCCTCGCTCATTTCAGGAGGCGAGAAAGACAGAAAGAGAGACAGAAAGACTCCCCCCCCCCTGCCTTGCCCAGATTCATGCCTTGTCTCTGTGGGCATGGCATGTACACAAATCTTGTAAATTAAAGCATTGTTATGGCGTGGCCCACTTCTGCGCTCTGATGCTCGCTGCCCTTTTTCACTGACAGGCGTAAAGGGCACGCTGCTAAAAACAAACTTAACTCGCGCTTTCCGAGAGGTAAAGAAGTAGGCTCTATTTACAAAGTGAGCATCACGTGTAAGATATGATACTGTCTCTTTTTTTTGCAAAATGGTACAGCCAAAACCAAGAAATAATTTTGGCACATTTAACCCAATTATGCTGACTTGAAAAGGGACGCCTGCTTTAAATTTTTAACATTTTTATGTTATCTTGGCTTCGGGAAGCCAACAGGATCGATCATCTTAATCTACTTATTAGGATGTTGGTTTAACAAGGTTTTTCCATTGATGATTTGTGGAGAAACTTTCAGCCCCACATGGTTTAGGCGTGTTTCCGAGGCCAAATTTCCTCTTTTCCACCCCTCAGTGCTTGTGTGGACAAAAACGCTTATAGTGATGGAGTGCTGATATTAAATGTCCCATTGTTCTGCTTGTTTGACATTTGACCGTGAGGATGTGCCAGTCAGACGAAGACCAATAGTTCAGCAAACGTCAAGGCGTTTGTTACACAAGTAACTTAGCCCAAGAGGCTCAGAATGATGTGGATTCAGTGGAAAAGCAACATGAAGGTCATGTGATATTTACACTGTGAGTTAAAAACAGGAGCTCTGTATGCATTCAGAATTAAATTGGCAATAAAGTGATTATGATATTGCTCACCATCATTCTGATGGTACATCAACTCACAATAGGTTCAATTACACCTTTATCATTGAGAGCATCTGTATCGCCTAAACTGGCACTATGAAACTAAATAAAGTAAGTAAATATAAATTCTTTGCTTCCATCTACAATATATCTAGTGCGATTGAGCTTGCTGTGTCAGCAGTTTGTGTTATTGAAGTCATAGCCCTCCATTTATATATGTAAACTAAATTATTCAAGTAGTAGCCTACAGCAATTTATCAAGCCGGTTGCTAACATGCTAGCTAGTTGTCGATAGTTAGCATGCTAGTAATCGCTATTTTCTTTTTGACTTGTGAGCATTGAATAATACAAATATGGACAAAAGCATCTCCTATGCATCTAGATAACTGCTGACAGTAGACCGTGAGTGTCATGTCTGTCGTCAACTGTATTTCTCCAACTGACAAATGGCTCAGACGCAGCTCTGGAGAAACTTTTAACCATGCAGATCGATCTATAATGTTTTGTATTACAATATGGATAATAACATTACCATCAGTTATAGGGCAGGCCGAGATGAAAACGAAAACACTGTCTTTTCATTTGTCATTTTTTGTCGAGTTAATGCTATTGTTTCTGATATAAATAAATAAATAAATAAATAAATATTAATGTTTGAATAAAATGCTGTAAGGCTACTTTACCTGGCCCAGAGACACTGATCGAAGACATTAGTTGTCCTGCTTCAGGAAATTCGCTGGTCTTGTTGGTTTGTCGCAGTAATACAAATGCATGTGTATTACTGTGACACAGATTTTACGACAGTTGTTACAAGCAGTACTGTTTCACGTCTCTACAATACCTTATGACAAATTTAACTATGAGCAATAAAATGTCAATTTAGGACCACATTGATCTGTTTATTGCAATAATAAGTTGGATTTAAACACTGTTTATTTGGAAGCAAGATATCAAGAAATGAAGGGTCACCCAAGACTGTACTGCATTGTATAACTGTTAAGAAACCAGAAACGGGTAGATTAACTTATTTCTCTTACAATATTGGTGTATCCAATTCAGATGTTCTTCCACAAATGTTATATTCAGAGCATAAGAGTGAGGAAAATCAATCAGGCTCTCATTGCAGTGGCACTATTTTTGGCAGTACCAATATCTACCAACAATTATAACGTCTCATTTAAAAACGTCCGACATCTAAAAAGTATAATCACAGAGTTTAAAACGATCCACTTAACTTCTGTCAGATAACCATTTCACACGCGCAGCTTTCCCAGACATAATTTAAGCAGCAGAGTGAAGCAGAGGAGAGAGTTCGAGTCAGCCCCGATGTAAAATGTCACTATTAAAGCCTCGGCCTGCGCCCGTAAAAAGCTGCCGTTCTCTCCTTTCAAAGCCCAGCGGCTCTTTTATGTCTCTGTGTGCCTGAGTGAAGGTGAAAAATGGAAGAAGAGAGCAGGTCATGCTTGAAGATGGAGTGCTAGAGTGCAAGGTGGAGAGAGCCGACGGACCCATACTGAAATTAAATATGTTACAGTATATTTATAATGTATGTTGTTAAAATAAACCGTAAAAAATAAAATGTTTTATGCAATATATCCACATAACATATATTTTTAACATGCTATATACAGAGAGGAAATTCTTACTTTGTGTAATGTATTTTTCTGGAATTAGATATCTACATGGATACTGATAAAAATTATTAATATGGACATCTTTAAAAGAAGTTAAAATAAATATAACAAATATGTATTTCAGCATTGTAATATATTTTTAATAAACTGCTAAATGCAATATATAAAAGTCGCTATAATTATTTGTAAATTTACAAGTACGAGACGATGTGGCTCCAGCTTTAACAGTGCAAACAACAAAGAACAAGGTACAAAGAACAAATAAGGCACATAAAATAAACAATATATAAATAGAATATGAAATTTACACTTTAAACTAGAAGTGGATTATAAAATATAAACTTTACACCAGAAGGAGAAATAGAGACAATTAGAATGCGGTATTCAACCTACAATTATAGTCTTAAATCATTTATTTCATACATCTTATATCCAATCATATATTCATGATTGGACTAAATTAATTGATTATTATTTGGATAAAATATATATTATTTTACAGTTGTCATTAAAAGAATATGTGACCCTCCACGGCAAAACCAGTCGCTTGTCTCAAATTTTCAAAATTGAGTTATTATGTTTTCATGAAAGGGCATAAATCAACCTTCAAAATGATACCTATATGGAATGAATCGGACGACATATGACTGAGATATCAACATTTAAAGCAGTCGGGTTTCTCTTTCACGCCAAGTGAGAAACGGAGAAATCTGCCTTTGAAGTTGACTATCGCCGTAGCACTCACAGACGCTTGGTGCGGTTGCGGCTACGTTTGCATTTACGGTAGCCTACGCTGCATTCACAGCCACACGGA
Source organism: Distichodus sexfasciatus (assembly GCA_032718565.1). NCBI lineage: Eukaryota > Metazoa > Chordata > Actinopteri > Characiformes > Distichodontidae > Distichodus > Distichodus sexfasciatus. Next base: position 445,059 of record JAVGVS010000025.1, read on the forward strand.
TAGCCTACCTGCGTTAGGTTAACTGAACTTGGGAGACGAAGATGGATTCCGGAGAAATATCTTCACGCTAGTCAACGAGTGGATTTACCGTAAATATTGGAGTAGAGCGGTCAAAACAGAAACTTTTAACATTCTGCTGGAATGGAATTCCTCACCTCAAGAAAGTCACGTTTTTAGGGTAAGTTTTTCAGCCAAATTTATTCACAGCAGTACAGTATAGACCTTCCACTGTTTCAAAACATTAAAAACAAAAAATCCAAAATTTTAACCCACGCAACATAAACGATCGTTTTTCTCGAAAACCTCCATTGCGACAAGCGACTGCTTTTGCTGTGGAGGGTCACATATGGTCCACAAGTCCACGGTGTCCTTATTTGCTGAGGTCTGTTTCCTCTAATCAGCAAATTGAATCAGGTGTATAGGTGTTGGAATATAACACATACAATGGCTGCTATAAAAACAGTGTTGCAGTTATACATTAAAATATGGACTGCTTTCCTATTTTTCTCACACCTGCAATTGCAATAGCGCATAAAAGAATAGCAAAGCTTGTGAACAGAAAAAAAGTGACGTGGTCTCTTATTTTTTTTCCGGAGCTGTATATATAGCTGCTCTGGGAGGTTCGCTGTTACGCCCCCTCTCTCCATTTTGCCACCCATCTCTGCTACCTCCTCCTCTGACCTTGATATTTTAACACGTGTACTCACCCAGTGCGATGCTGAGCAGCCGGACGTACGTATGGCCGTTATTCGCACAAAGAGCTTCCAGAGGTCTGTGTGAAAGGTTAGAACGCATTAGCAGCTCTGGTCAGCGGCGATAATGAGGCCAAGTAGAGTGCTCTTTAGTGAAATATCCTGATAATTAGAGATTTCTTTTTTTGCATTGGCCAGGAGCCTAGTTGAGACTGAATTACAGAGATATTAGTCACCTAAATGTACATATATTATACTTATTTGAGCAAAACCCCCTCCCAACACCTCTTTGGATTCAAATTTTTTTTTGTGGTTGGAGCTAGGACTTGGGAGACGCTGAACTGCTCTAATACAATATTCTGATTAGTTTATAGCATGTTGATAAGAGAAAGCACTGACTAGTATGTACACTGTGAGTTGGGAAAAAGGGGATTTTGTACCTTCTCATTTGAGTCTGGCAAATGTTGAGCAATGTTTAACAAAATTGTTGCATTCAGAATTAAATTTGCAACAAAGTTAGGCTAGAAGTGGGGTACAATGCAGGATCACGTTTGTTAGATGAAGGTACAAGATGTTGACAATCTGTTAATCTGAAGAATGACGTCTGAGTCACAACGCATCTGATCAGTGGTACTGGCAAAAACAGGTAAATGTTGCTTGACATTTTATTGTTCACTGTTTATGATAATTGTGATTTTACAATGAATTATAGCAAAACTAATCACTTTGTTAATATTTTCTTTGTAGCTAATTTATTTCGGAATGCAACCATGAAAGAGTTTTGCCATTTGCTGAAATTTGCCCCACAGTCTTATGGACAGAATTTAAATAGAAACTTTAGTAAATAATTAAAATAATTGACATTGCTACAAGCAACATTGAATTTCTCCCTATTACTTTTGTTTCTAAATTAGTTTTAGCTTCTGCTACTGAAATAGAATTACCTATAAATAACTACGAAAGGATGTTTGCTGTGTGCCCCCAGATTCTCTATTAAAGGTATTAAACCCCATCTATAAAGCTCAAGTGTTGCCTCTGATGCTGCCACATTCAGATAAGACGCTCTGGGCAAGCTGCAAATCTGCACAGATATGAACACGAAACCTGGTTAATGGTTGTATTAAAACTGAATTTTCCAGCTAATATCACACTTTTCCTGTTTACAATATCCCCATGATTTATGTAAATCTACATAAAAATTGTGCTAAACTCCATAATAATTTTTAATCTAACAGCACTGAAGGTATTTAACACTGAAAAACACAGACAAAAACAAACAATTCAGCACTGACCTAACCAGTTTTTGATTGGAGGTATTTTGCAATTTGTCTTCAATATAAAATTCTTACATAAATGCTTCAAACTGATGCTAAACACAACCAGTCTCCAGCTGAGAAATGTAATGTGGCTGGATCTTAGGGTGTTTTCACATATAGTCCTCTTTAAAGGAACCGAACTCAGTCCTCTAGAAGTGGTCCAAAAAGTGGACCAACAGGAAGGGAACTCAGTTCTCTTTATGTTCACACTGTGAGTTCGTTTGAACGGGGACTTAGTTCTCTTTCCGGTCCACTTCAGCTCAGATGGGGCCTCAGTCCTTTTTCTGTTCATACTTAATTCTTATGGAGCTCTCAGACCTTAACTGCTTTGCATTCTGGGTAGTTTTCAATTCGAACAAAAACTGTCACAGCGAACCAGGAGCGCTTTGTGTTCATAAGGCGCGAGTTAAACGAACCGTGCCGCGGACTTAAAGCGAAACGGACTGAGACCACCTCCTGATGTGGTCTCAGTTCGGTTCGTTTCAGAGGGGTCTGAGTTCGTTTGGCGTGTTCACATATATGTAAAAAATGCTGACTAATCGTTCTGGGTTCGCTTTGAGGGCTGAAACAGACCAAGTGTGAAAACACCCTTAATCAGCTGTTCTACATACAGCTGCTTTTGAATTATAATATAATCCATTTCTAATAAAGCAAGGAAAACAGAAATGCTATATGAATTGTCCTTTTAGTTAAAATATGGCTGCTAAAATGACACTGGTAGATTTATTTGTCAGTTTGTAATATGCATTTATGTAATATGTACTTATTATTTAAATATAATAAGATTTTACAGAACTTAAGTTTTTTTTTTGAGAAGGTGCACCTTCAAACATGTTTGATATTGCTCGATTAATCATCAACAAGCAAAATCTTATGCAGTTTTTCTAATATTCTCTCTGAATAACACAACAATTGATTTAATGTAATCAAGATATGAAATAATTTAAGACTTTCATCTCTAACTGAACTGGTTTAATAAAAGCAATTCATTAAACCTTCAGAAATTACATCCATTTTTAAGTGAGCGAAAAGTAATTGCACAAAGCACTTTAATACAAAATGTATGGATTATTTTACTACTCAAAATTATGAAAATCTCTTCTGTTTTTCAACAAGGTCCCCTTTTAACTTTCCACCGGATCAGTTTTCTTAAACACTCCACCCTCCCACCCACCCCAACCTTGGTTTGTCCTTCTCTTAGCACATGCCAAATTCGCCACGGCAGTTCGGACGAGGGCAGGGAGCATCCAGCCTGATTCGTTTGGTGTGAAGCTGGCACCTGCAATGCGTCCACGCGCTCCGTATCGCCATCAATTTGTAAAACGTCCCTCAGCACACCCCTGCATCTGTCTCAATCGATGGGGGCAATTGCCAACGGCTCCAGACAGGGCGTCTGCTCTTGTTCTGCCCCGACATCCCCCCACCCCTGCCCTTCCCCACCACTTACCCCCTGCTGCCTGAGGTTACAGCGTCTGGCCACAAAAACTGCTGAAAGCCCCTGTCAGCAGTGTGTCATGTACTGGAAATCATTATTTAAGCCCCAGGGGGACAAAGCTTCACTCTACACCGCAATTAAAGGTAAGTACAGTTGCAGGTCTCTAGGGCTTGGGGGCAGACGAGGGTCAGCGACGCCGAATGCCCCAGTTATATTGAACACCGCCAACGTCCTACCGCTTGATCCTTCATCTAGTGGTCAAACAGATAAAAGTGCCAGAGGTCAGAAAGAGAACAAAATCTATACTCAAGTAGAAGAAGCAGAAGTACTGTGGTAAGACTTTGCAACACTGGTGCACAACTAAGCATACAACCACAACTCAATTTCACATTATTATTTTTATATTTACATTACATTTACAACACTTAGCAGACATTCTTATCCAGAGCAACTTCCATTTCCTAATTTCATTCACAGTCTCGCTCCAACTCCAACTTGCTCAGGGAGTGAACGATGGTAGTGCTGGAGGTAGGGTTCGAACCCACAACTTCTTGGTCCGAATATTTGCCTGAATGATGGGAGACTTATACTTTTCCACCAGTGAAAATGTGCACCGATCAGCCATAATATTTTGACCCCCACACCTAATATTGAGTAGTTCTGCAGCTATGCAACAAACCGTAATGCACTGTATGTTTCGATTGATCTTTTGTCTAGATGTTAAAACAGATAAAAGTGCAAGGAGTCAGAAAGAAAATGAAGTCTATACTCTGCTATACTGCAGTAAGACTTTACACAATACTGGCACGCAAATAAACATACAAGCTCAACCCAATTTAACACTATTACATTTGCTTGAATTAGAGGAGATTTATACTTTTCCATACATGTAAACCAATTGGCCATTATGACCAAACATTATGACCACCCACTGAAGATTGAGTAGGTCTGCAACTATGCAACAAACTGTAATGCACTGTGTGTTCTGTTTGATCCTTTGTCTAGTGCTCAAACAGATGAAAGTGCCCAGGGTTGGAAAGAGAATGAAAAAAAAAAACTATACTCATAAATATACATATAAGCGTAATAGGGGTGCACAATTCAGAATATCTCATGATTCAATTCTGATTCTTGGGCTCACGATTCAATTCAAAATCGATTCACAATTAATAAGTGATTCACGATTCAAGACAGATGAATTAGTTTCTAGATTGCTGCTTTGAGTTACTTTTCCCATTTGACTGTGGCAGATCAACAAAAAATCACATTGAATCAAATGTAGTTTACTAAATGTAATGCATACGTACAGTACGCATACTGACTGCATTTCCTTCATTCTCTCATGAAGGAGGTCTCTCTGGGCAGATATCCACATTGCGCCATCTATAGGATTGGCGAGCTGGACTCGTGTTGGGGAAAAAGTTAACTAGTTACTATTTTGTTAGTTAAAAAATATGAATTGATTTTTTGGATGCATGAATCAATTTTGAATCAACAGAGAGTCATGATTTGTTTGATTCCATTCAATTTTTTACACACCACTAAAGCTTAACCTAATTTAGCATTATTACATTTTCCTGAGTGTTGGGAGGTTTATACTTTTCCCATATTCAAAAATCTACACACCAGCCATAGCATTACGAGAAACCACATAATAATAATAATAATAATAATAATAATAATAATAATAATAATAATAATAATAATAATTTATGTTACTCACTTTATCTCTCAGTGGTCATAATATTATGGCTGATTAGTGTGTATAAGAAAAATCCTTTCTTTTCAAGCATTAGTCACAAGTCTGTCATCTCACAAGGGAAAGTGGCAGGAGGAAGCTGTAACATTCTTTATATGACATATTAATTCATATTTATATAAAGAAATGTAATTTTTTCATAATTTCTTTATTGCCTATGTGCTTGGTCAGATTTGTTTATTCTGTGGTCACATTTCTTTGGATAATTTATTTTACACTTTAGTGCATGAAAGTCCCAGATCCCCTTTACTAATGCAATTACGTTTTAGATACTCTCCTGGGGATTTTTCACATTTCACAATTCCAGCAGCTTAAAGCTATTCAGCAGCTTTTATCCGCTGTTAGGACCCATCCATACAGGCATTCGAATCTTGGATAAATGAACAACTACATGTTGTTTTTTTTTTTTTGCGTTTTGTAGTTGCGCTTGATTGCCTTCTGTGAGGAATTACATTGGTGTTCGTTTGACGCTGATGCTAATGCCAACCTGCAGCCCGATTTGAAGTTTCATGTATTTACCTGTGGGGGCATTAATCAGGCTGTCCCGAGTGCGTTCGTCGGGATTCCAAAAAATATTGATCCTAACACGCAGCTGATCGAACTCACATCATGCATGCCCGTGTAGATGCTCTGATTGTGTCACGCGCTGATAGCAGGACCCGGAAGTGGTCAGTCGCGGTTCAGGGAGTATAAAAGGAGTCATTTCCTTGCGGCGCATCGCTCTGTCATTGAGTCAATCGGCCCACCTTTCCGACCCTGTCGGCGCCAACTGTGAGTACTCTCAGTTATTTGGTTTATCTCTCTGACCGAGTGTGATTATTTGTGGTAATCCTAGCTCTTCGTGTAAGAGAGTTCTTAGATTGATTCGCATGGCAATTCTACCTACTCGCGCCCTCAGCCATGTTTGGGTTAACTACCACGCTACACGGGCTAATCTCTAACATGTAGCAGTCTGTTATATACTAACCAGATCACTGGCAGATTGCGAGCGTTCGGCATTCGGTTCAAATCCTAACCAGATCCATGTCTGAATCGTGAAATAGTCCGACAGCCGCCTAACCCGGCCACTGAAAAATTGTGATCGTCTGGCTTTCTTGTCATATCCTAACCAGATCCCTGACAGATTGGCTCCAATGAGCACAAGAACCGTCATGTTTTTAAGGAGATGTTCAGGAGATATCACACCTGGCTACACAGAAAGGTGCGAAATGGTCTGTAGAAATTATTAAGTAGCACAATAAGTCAAACTAACTTTAAGGAGGTCCCCCAAAAGTCTTTTGAATCTAGTTTAAGGAACATAAACCTGTAAAATACAGGAACATAATTACTGTAACTACTTAACAATAAGTAAAATTCCTGGAGTTGAAAAATAACTCGGGTAAAAGTATTTTTTGCAAAAACAACTCGGCATAAGTAAATGTTCAACTCTTGATTAAAGGTCGACTGATATTAGTTTTTCACTGTTACCATAATCGGCAAAATGTCTAATATCAGCCTCTGATAATTGGCATTGCTGATAATCAGTCAACCCTTACTCTTGATTATTAAAAGCATCATAAAAAAGGAGAAGTTGTAATTCATCTTCCATCCCTGAAAAGTACAACCATGAGAAAAGGAAAGTCTTCGACAAACTGAGCCGAACGAGAGAAAGAGCGAGTTATTACAATTCAGGCTGATGTGGATTAATCAAGTGACAGCAGAGGAAAGTTCATTAGGACGTATAAACGATGAGATTGTTATTTCAAAAGCAGCTCATGAAATAATAATGTGGAGAAGTGACAGGCTGCAGCTTCCACCGCATATGAGAGCTGTCATAAGTGAAATTAAAGCTCAGACGAGCCAGGCATTAAAAAGCAGAACTTCCAGCTGCTCGCTAGAATTGGACGTTCCTACCCGGAGCTCAGTGATGTCATCAGCCGTGTGTGTGTGTGTTTGTGTGTTTTAACGCTTAAAAACCCACCCAGTGCATCAGTCAGTACAACAACAGCGCAGTGAACTCAACCTACAAGAGCTGTCTTAAAGTTCAGTTTATTACAATATGATCCTGAGACAAAATTACATTAGAGCCTGTCAGGGAAAGATTGAGTGTATATGAAGAAGGGATAGAGAATGCAGTGAGAGAAATAGGCAGAGGAGGAGAAAAAGAGAGCGAGACATACATAGAGACAGGAATAAGAAAGAGAGAGTGAGATAGAGACAGAAAAAGAGAGAAAATGAAAAATGGAGTGGGTATAAAAAAGAGAAAGGGAACAAGTGTGTATATGATGGACATGACAGGGTGAAAGAGTGTATAAGGGAGTAAGTGTGTATATGAAGAGAGAACGAGAAATAGAGAGAGAGAGAGAGAGAGAGAGAGTAAAGGAAATGGACAGACAACCACACAAATAGAAGGACAACAAGAAAAAGAGAGAGAGACAGAAAGAAAGACAAGAGAGAGACAGATAGCGTAAAAGCAAGTCAGGGAAAGAAAGAAAAGGAGAAAGAAAAAAGGAAAGAAACACCCAGACCAACACAGAGAGAAAGACAGATGAGAGAGAGAGAGAGAGAGAGAGTTCTTTTTGAACCAGATGATGCATTTTGATCTGCTGAGATAAATCAAAAATCAAAACATTTGATAAATAATTAAAGCCATTTGGTAAACATCCAGCAGCTCAATATCACATTTCTTTCCACATCCACAAGTCAAATATAAGAGCGTCTTTTAGCAAGTCGGTGTGAAAAGGCGCCAAAGCTAATGGAGGTTTTGGCGGTGAGGATGAGCCGGAGTAGACTTTCTGAGCTGTTTGTCCCACAGGTTTCACCTCTAAGTGACAACTCATCAATGCAGACAGAAAGACAAGACGCTTACATAAGAGTCAGATCGATAGTCATGTTCCCCTGCTGTCCGTCCCCAGCCTCACGCTGCTGTTATCGGCACGGGAGGGCTCCACATAATTTCAACCCTATTTAACCTGATTATATTTACCTAAATTATGAAAAAATTCAAATTCTTATATAAAGATGCACACAGATCAGCCATGATGTTATGTAGTGTTGTAGTACTCAAGTCCGGTCAGTTTTTAAAAGTCTCGGTCTTGTCTTGGACTCGGCCGTATTTGTACTCTGTCTTGTCATGGACTTGGACAAAGAGGACTCTGGACTTTATTTCGAGACCAGCCAAGACCACAACACAACTGACGGAGGCATTTGCATTGTTTATTAATTAGTGTTTTAATAACTCAGAATCCCTTTAACTTACAGAAACCACGCATATACCGTCAGAATCACAAGACTTTTAACTTACCATACATTATATTCAGTCCTCTGTATGTGAAATTATATCTGAGTAATTCCGTGCACAAAAACTGAAATAATTGCGTAAAAACGCATTAATTACACTATTCGCGAACATGCGCAAAAAATGGCCTCTTCTAGAAAGGGCAAAAGCAGCTCATTTAATAGGCCAACATGGGTGCAAATTGGCTCAAAATTACCCAAAACTTTAGTATTTCTTCATTTTCAATTGATCATTTTTTCAAATTTATAATGTTAGAAAGTAATCAATAGCGAAAAATAAATAAGAAAAATCTATTATTTGTTATCAAATAATTTTATTCTGTATCCAGATAGATACCAAGTGGATAAAGAAGTGTTTCCGTCTGGTACTAACCTTATTTTTTTCACAGTACTAAGTCATAGAATGTCTCTGCATAATAACAACTCTGCACGCCAATAAAACAGTGAGTTTGGTCTTGAGGAGTGTTCACTGTGGTTTGTTGAATTTAACATGTGATTCATTTGGATAACTGCTTCCAGTGAAGCTATTTCCTCACTACAGATGTGGACGGAATAAATAATGGATAAACATGTTTAATGTTGTTTAGACTTTGCATGTTCCACTTATTTGTCATGGTGGTGTAAAATGTGCATTGGTCCGGTCTCGACTCAGTTTTAGTCCTTCAAAGTCTTGGTCTTGTCTCAGTCTCAACACACTCTCATTATTTCGTCATTGTGAACAAAGCACAGTACAGCACATAGTGCATCAGAACCCGTTCCAACAGGACGAGTGGGCAGCTTTTTGGCAGCTTTTGGGAAATTTGGGTCTTTGAGGATGGTACTTCGTTCATGAGTACCTCAATGGTACGCTACCAACTTCCCTGTCACTGTGGTAACAAGCATGTGTCATTCAGCACATGCTTTAGGGCCTGTGTCCAACAAAATAGGCTGCGCCAATGAGCTCCAGCGTTCACAGTGCTAAGCGCCTTTAGCAGAAAAAAAAAGATGCCGGTCCAGACTTTTTTTTTTTACAAAAACGCTTCTAGTTGAAATCTGTTCAATTTCTTAAACAGCGCTACGCTCGTCAATGTCACTTCTCTCTTGCAAGACAATCAAAATCAAGGAAGGGGCGGGACATATAAATCCAATCCTACCTCCAGCACTAAAACCACTGGACACCCTTAACCCCAAGTTGCTCTGGGAAAGACTCCCTAAAAGTAGCAAAATGAACGTCACTCTGGATAAGAGCATCTGCTAAATACCTTAAAAGAACTATATGTAAGAAATTTTGGCAAGTTATCATAAAATCAACCTAACCAGAGTAACCAGATTTGTAAAAATTCATGTCAGAGATTGTGACCAACATTAATGCTTGTTCTGATAGAAAGGAGTCAAAACACACAGTGCATCAATTATTTGTTGCGTATGGGGTTGTGTAGCCTCAGACCAACTCATTATTAGGCATGTGGTCATAATGTTATGGCTGATTGGTGTACAGACACATTTTTCATTTTCCTAATGTCAAGGACAGTCTGATCAACTTGGGTTTAAGGGTCTTACTCAGAAACCCAGTGGTGGTAGTGCCGGAGCTAGGATTTGAACCCATGACCTCTTGGTCCAGAGATGAATATCCTAACCACTAGACAATAGACAACAACCATAATAAATAAAGCTATTAACCCAGATTCATATCTGCCAAAATGTGGGATGCAGTTAAGCTGACTTTGTCCCGTTTTTTTGATTGGTTGAAATGTGGACATGTGAACAGATGGAAGTGGAAAGTGGCTGTTTTACTCTCTTTCTGTCTTTATTTGTTACTGTGTGCTTTGTTTGTGAGTTATAAAATCCAATAGTAAAGATGCAACCCGGCCCCTGTGCTTTCAAGGCCAAGAACGGACTTTCACATCATTACATTGGCACCGATCAAGTGTTGTTTCACTCCCCGTCTTCTCATTCTCTTCAGTCCTGGCTTCTCAGTGGTGGAATTTGTTTCCTCCTGGTATTAGAACTACTTACTTACTTACTTACGTCCCTTACTGTCCTCAAACTAAACATGGCACGATACCACTTTTTAATGTCTGATACCAATACTATATATATTGTATTGTAAAATTGGATTGCTGCCAATACATTACAAATCTTTAAGTCTTTTTTAAACAGATGAATGTTGCGTTTCTTGTTCTGCTCATTGTCATATCAATATTACCACAGTGTCAAAGCAATTTTACCACAGTGGCACTTCCCATACATAACCAATTGTGCGTGCATGCATTTATAGATTGGCTCCATAGATTGGCCAAATTCCACCGATATCTGATCTATTTGAGTTGTTATCGGATCAATACTAATGCACGTATCGGATTGGTGCCCTGTCTACAACAAACATCATCTGAAGACCGACCTCTTCAGTGAGTAGCAAATCATTCCTATTATAATATCATTTGCATTTTTTACAAAAATATTTTAACTAAAAAAGAAGAACTTTTAAAGCTTTTAAAGTCAAATATTTTGGAAAAATAGGAAAATGATAAATGAAACTTCTGCTGACAGGAGTTCCTGCCAGGTCAGTTATACACCTTTTCAACCTCTATCAATCAGAGTACAAGTCAAATATTAATACATAGTCAACGTATGACTTGTACTCTGACAGAGTTTATAGAGGTGTGTAACTCAGCTGACAATAACTCGCTTGAACAGCTGCTGTTGATTTAAGTCAAGATTTAAAGCTTTGAAGAACAGATGTGGACCACAAAATGCTGATGTACATCACCCTGGATAACAGTTTATGTTAAATGCTATAATTGCCAATGGAAACAACTGAGTACTCAAGCATGTAAACAAAGAATCTCAGATTTTACATCAGATTTCCGATGCATATGCATCAGCAGTGCTGTTATCGGGCTAAACCTTATGGAAAATCAAAGTGTTCTACAAATTCTGTGCCACTGAAGTATACTATATAAGTACTCCACGCTTCCTGTACACCTGTAGAAATGTGTCATTAGATACTAGGGGTGTTGAAATTAATCACATAATCAATGCATTGTGGTGCAGATGTGGATGAGTCTGGTAGATCATAATCAATGCAGTGGTAGATCATAGTCGATTATAATAACAAAGGTTTTCAACCAGTGGTCCGTGACACGCAATTCACTTCCACTACTGAAATCACTTTTTAAAAAGTATTCTTTTTTTCATTTTTCAAAACGTTTCCAGATGGTTTGGGCATCTTTATGAATAATGAAGTTAATGCAAATATCTAAAAAGTAATACCAAAAAAACCTCTCTCCCACACTCTCTCCCACGCTTGGTGATTTTTGGGTTTAAAAAGAACATCCTGTTAGCAACTATGATTGTCCAATCTGCGTGTAATGTGAAGTAATGTAGAACAATTGATGGCATGCATCGTGATGCATTGAGATATCGTATCAAATCAAATCGAGACCAGTGAAGATTCACACGTGTGTTAAATACTAGTAATACTACTACAACAATCTCAGCATAAGGCATGTGTGTCTATTAGAGGAAACAACGTGGAATCTGAGAGTGACAAATGACCTTATTTTAATCCATTAATTTTATGTTGCATCAATTTTTACTGCATAAGATGAAGCAAAAAAGACATTTTTAAATATTTTACTGTATATATTGGCTAAATATAACTTTTTGGATAACACATTGGCTCAACATCTCCTTAGTCTGCTCTACTATTATTAATGCACCAGCTAATTTAGTCTAATTAACTAATTAATGATAACAGTTCCCTGTACTAATCTACATTTACCCATCTAATCATACATTAAACAAGTGTTAATTGGTACAGCTATCAGTAATTATAGTTAATCCTCTGACATGGTAATAGTTTCATTGCAGATTAGTTATTTAATTGGTCTGGGTGTATGCTGCCAAATTTTACACATTGCCACTGCTGCAGTTTAAAGTTTGTTCACCATCAAGGGTCCCTGACTGACTTGGGGCTCCTGCTGCCTTTATGCCATACAGTAGAGGAGAGAGTTAGGGTCAAGACCACCTAAACCAAGACTGAGCCCAGGGTGGGGCAAGACGAGTCAAGACCAATACCAGACTAATACACGTTTTACACCACATGTAGCAGTTATCCAAACTAAGATCTTGGTTGTATTCTTTTAACTCTTTACATCACTCTAGTCTATTTGGTCTGTTCAATATGATAGTTTGCACCAGGTTCTTTGAAGACACTGGGAGACAGATGTACTAAGATTGGCACTGTTAACGTTGCGTTTGCCTTTATGAGTCAGCAGAAATCACACGCGACCCTCTCATGTTTTATACGTGGTGCTATATGTAAGAAATCTATAGCATGTAATCATAAAATCACCCTAATATGTCACCAGAGATTAAGGAGTCATGTTAATTTGAAATACTGATCTCACTGGCAAAATTAGTACAGCCTGAATTTTCACATTCTAAAATTTAACTTGCAGCACGCAAATCATGTTTATGGTTTGGTTTTGTGTTTTGGCCTGTAGCACCACCCACCGCCATCTCAATAGCAATAGCATCAATAGCATTTTGGCTATCACTTACCACTGAGCTGCAGCTACAAGCATTCTGGATCACAAATGTCTGACGTAACTAAAACTAAAAGGCCTCGCTATGACTCTCAAAAATGTCTTGACCAAAGCAGAAGCAAAACGAGGATCAGCGTAGGAGATGCATTTGAAAGATGGAGACGGCTGAAAGCAGAGAAGAAATTGAATGCAAATGCCGAAGTGGCTAATTTTCTCCTGGACCGGTAAGATTTAGTCAAGGTTGGCTAACTCGTATCACCACTAGACGTAGGGATGAATATTTCAAATCTTTTCAACAGTTGAATAACGTTATTCATGTCGGATCATAGGTTGTAGCCCATGTGCAAGGGTGTCATCGAACTGACTGAATTGTTTGAGAAACAAAAACGGTGACTTGTGATGGCTAATATTAGCATCGTGTTACGCTGAGACAGTGTGGGAACAGTGCAAACACTAGCATGCTAATTATGGCAATACAAAACGTAACATTAGACACTAGACTGGCCAAATGTGAGTCCTCATTCAGTCTATCTGGCACGCTTGGGTCTAGGAAGGAGGAGGGGAGACAAAGTGCTACAGTATTTTGAATTTGACTGTAGTACCAGATTTGGCCACAATCTTACATATAGCTCCTTTAACGTCTAGAACACCCACAAAAGACTTTGTACAGCTAGCCCTGGATGTCATTTATTGATTGCTATGATCACCGCAGATTCTTTCTGGGATTTCAATCTGAACTTTCACTTGGCCGCTGGAAAACATTCACATCTTTTTAATTTATCCGCTTCTGTTATGCCTTGGCCTTGAGCGAAGGATCACTGTCCAGCTGAAAGGTAAAGTTTTCACCAAGTACATTCTCATATAATATCTTCCTGAATATTGCATCCTTTCTTGCATCAATTTCCAGCACTTGGAGATTTGTAAAAAATCATTCATTTTATGGCATAAAATGAAAGTTTTTTATCTTAAAAGATAGAGACTTGCTGTATACTTCACTCATACAGAGTGAGTTTAGCTTCAGCCTGTTTTGATATAAAAAGTTAAGAAAGGTGATGCACTGAACCGAACGTTGATCTTAAACGATCCAGAGCTCAGAGTGAAGACCTTAATTCTAAAGTTCTTCCTTGCCCTTGAAACCCCTCTCGCTCCTCTCACAGCCTATTCTTGCCAAAGAAAGGAAATGAAAAGGCTGACAGTGAGCGCCGTGCCAACTTTTTTGCGAGTGTTGTGGGAACATGTCTGTTTCTCAGGTGAGATGCACTAGGATGGTTTTTATGCCTTCATCAATCATCCTTCCACATGAAGTTACTGGCATTCCGGCGTCCTTGGGGAGTGGCGCAATGGTGGAAAAACTGATCTGCCCGTCTTCCTCACTCAAAAAACGATCCAACGCAACAAGCCCACCCCCTCTTCCTATGCCGGTTTTAAAAATCTCACAAGCCTGGCAGTGCCGTCCTTCTTGCGCATGCTGTTCCAGTCCCCGTCTTTTATCTCCGAATCTCAGTTGGGCCTAATTCTGATATTGTCATACAGTCGCCAGGGTGCGAACACTAGAGTCAGTGTAGGAAGCACCAATTTTGCCATATTTGTTGCTGCCGACAGCACTCCGTGACACTGAATAATAGAGCTAAATGTTCAAATTGACCGAAGTTCTCCTTTAAGTGATTATATCTAAATGTGTGCAAAAAATAAATACACTGAATTTCAGAATGCTTTTGGCAAAATGTCACTTCAACCCTAACATTAAAAGACTGGATATCTTCCAATACGCATGAGCTGATTTGTTTTCTAATATTCATTAAATTAGGTCTGTATACCCATATGTTAAAATCAATAGCACTTTTAATAAACTTGGATAGGAAATTTTGGATCAGGTTCTTACTTTCATTCTCCAATATCTCGTCCTGCATTTTCCCCTACTATCTGAAATGAGAGTTTGTGCCTGTAAAGAGACTGCACCAATTGAATTGCTCACCTACAAAAATATCCTCAAAAACCTCAGCTTTTCCTCTAATTTAGGGGACAGTCCGGTTCTCATGAGCTCCTTCAAACCTGCCCACACAAGCACATTTTAATTAGCCTCCCTAATTAATGCAACGATTTGCTCTTGTATTTGCACAACATGAAAGACTGAGAGGCAGCAAAGTTGCGTAACATATTTCAGCTGCAGTGGCAGGTTTGCAGTGTAAATGTAGAGGGACGGAGCTGTGAAAGAAAGCACTCTGCACCGCCTATACGTTAGTTAAAATGCTCCGAGTTACACACGGCAGAAGGAAGCTGAGTAGGAGGATGAGACGGATTAAAGCCAGGGTCTGTGCCTCAGGTCTGCCTTGCCTTTTCTTGTATTTCTTATTTTTTGTTGGAGGAGAGAACGAGGGAGGACTCTATAGAATGTAGACGAATGTTGGACACTGGAATGCTTGTTTTAAAATCCTCACAAAAAATCCTGCTTTAGTGGGTTTTCTTTTTCATTTAAATATAAAAATACACAAACAAAGCCTTCAGTGAAATGTCACAGGTTTAATCCAGTTCTGCAGTAACATGGATGGCAACAACCAAATGCAAATGCTTTCGAATGAAATGTCGAATAAAACTATACCATGTAGTTCTTTATTCAGCATTGATTTTCTTAAATAAAGGATACTTTATAACACTGTTATTTATGTGACTGTGCTGAGCGTTCACATTTAATATGCATAATAATATCAGATGCACAAAAATATCGGAATCTGCCGATGCTCAGATTTGCCTGATATTTATGACGCATTTATTGCACACCTGAAAGGTAATGCTTGTGCCAGGCATGTCCAAAGTGCAAGGTAGGATTTTATTTCTGCCTGCGCCTTGTGTCTTAAAATGTATGGTGTTATTTTGTGCAAAAATTCTGAGCTAAATCTTGTCTTTACGTGCTCGACTCTGCATGCAGCCGCGTACTGGCACACTGGTAGGTAAGACGCTCTTATCATACTTTTCTATGCGGTAGTATGCATCTCAGGAAATAGCTGGGCTTGTAGCCTAACAGCTCTCTACCCACTAGGTAATACACATGGGGAGTCACCTAGTTGAGTTGGTACGGGAAGTGACTTTTTCGTAAAATGTTGTGCATTACACTCGAAATGCTCGGCCCTCTCTTGCCTCTTTCGATGCTTTCACGCTCACTTGACTTGACTCACTTGGCACTGTGTTAGAGAAGTCATACTATGCCATTATTTTTGTGCCAAAATTCTGAACGCACGGTTGAAGCTTTGATGTGTAAAATATCTTGTCTTTACGTGCTCAACCCTGCCTGAGTTCGTACTCAACTCTGCCTTCCTCGTTTATCGTTATTGGCAGATATACGCAGGAAAAACATCGGATATCGGCCAATATTTATTGTCTGCATATTTATCTGCTTTTTCCCCATAGATTACCATGGAGCTCAAATTTCGACGCTTCATTGCGCATCTGCAATTCTACACAAAGCCACCAAATTTGATGCTTCTTTGCATATCTGTAACTGTCATGACCCGCACTCACCTTTTTCAGCCTTATTTTCTGTCGTTTATTTTTCCCATAGGAACCCATTTGATTCTCCCCTTAACAATACATGGCATTCAGTAGTTGAAAGCTTTTCTTCGCCTATTTTCACGCGACAGTTCTTATGCCACCTCACGCCATCTCACTGAGCACACATCTCAATCTGTTTTTGCCTCATGTTTTTCTTGCTTTTATCATCCCTTGTTCTTTCCCCATTCACTTCAGCGCATTTTAAGTCATTCTACTTGACCAGTTTTCATGTCACAGCTAAAAAATTTAAACAAATACATGCATCTCTAGTTTATATACATTTCATTTCAGGTAAACAGTCATTTTGGCCTACAGCAATAGACTTAATGGCTTTTCAAGTCTTCATTTGCAGCAGACTCAAGCAGCCCATTCTCAGCACCTGCTCATTAAATCTCGTCTTTTCCTCATCACAGTGTTTGTGTTCCAACACGATGGCTATGGGCAGAACATCTGCGCAAGCCGTGCAGGTGTATCATCGCTGTTATCCGTCCGAGTGTCGTTCTGCTGATGCCTGCTGCAAAAACAACATCCCAGCCAGCGTGCCACCGAGCGCTACTGCTCATCACCTGCAGCTGCATCACGCCATTACCTGTCTCGCAGTTAATGCAAAAACTGTTTTCATGACACCATCACTTTTAGTGGCGCGGTGTCGGACTCCACCGGCCTCGTGCTGACACATTTAGAAGCGATGTCTCCCTACGGGTCGAAAAGCTGTAAACCTGAAGGTTTTCTCTTTTACAAGCAAATCTCAACAAGGTAAGCTTCATTTTGACCTTTTTCCAGTCTAACTTCACCTGGCTGTGAGAAACCACTCCTTCTGGTATTTGACTTCTTTCACTTATCAAAAGTGGCTTACCTTGGCTAATTAGAGGGACTAAATTAAAAGGATTAAATTAAAGACGTTAAGAGAAGCTCAATCTAAAGTTGTGAAACACGAATAAATTGGGTCCATTTCTTAATTTAAGGGACAGTCTCCATGGAGCAACTTGAGGTTAAAGGTATTGTTCCAGAGTGCAAAGGTCGTTTTTCTGGGGATATTGAAGTTACAAGTATCTTACCATTCATCAGTGTTGGGAAGGTTCCTTTTAAAATGTATTCTACTACAGAATACAGAATACATGCCCTAAAATGTAATTTATAACATATTCCATTACATTACTCAGCGTGAGTAACGTAGACTGAATACTCTGGATTACTTCCACATTGTCTTACTTTTTACAACTGTATGAATGTGGCAATCGCACCCTTCAATTTCCAAGTGAGAAATGCATTTCTGCCCTGGCTCTGACTCCTCCACTGTGTGACTGCGGCAACTCACATTAAATAGATGTTTACATTAGAATCTTTGGTTCTGAAGGGCTCCTAGTAATGAATGGAATTTACCTAATTTATTAGAGAGAGGAACATAAAAATACTGTCATGTAATTCATTATTTTTAACAATGTAACTGTATTTCCATTACCATATATTGTAACTGTAACTGTAATGGAATACAGTTACCCATCATTTGTCATTTGAATACGTAATGGCGGTAAATATATTCTGTTACTGCCCAACACTGTGTAACAGCAACATTTAGGGCCTATGTCCACATGTCCAAACATGTTTTTTGCACTGGCAGCACCTATTTTTAATACAAATCCTAAGAGCTTCAGTGCTAAGAGCGCTAAGCGCCTTCAGCGGAAAAAAAGATGCCAGTGGAGTTGTTTTTTACCACAGCGCTCAGAGCGCTTCAAGTTGAAATCCATTCAACTATTAGAACAGTGCTGTGCTCGTCAACGTCACTTCTCTCTTGCTAGCTAATCAACGGAGGAAGGAGTGGGACATATAAATTGGTGGTTTCCCAGTTGTTTTCTTGCACTGTTTATCTCATGCACCCGATCTCTACGTCTCAGAGACATGTATCAAGTTTGAATGCTCCCGCTAATGCTAAGATGCGATTTTTCTCCATTGTTAGGATAATCTCTTTCATGTTGGCTATACTAACGATCTCAAAGGAACACGTTACAATGTTTACATGAAATAGAAACGACCACGGAAGTGCCTGATGATGCTTTTCGTAACTTAGCAACAACAAGCACTGAGAGAAGCACGCTTGGTGGACACAGGCCCTTATCCTCAGATCGACCAAAAATGAAGCTGCAGTTAAAATTCCTGCTTCTTCTTATATGATCTTCTTATATGAACAACAAGTCTGTCTTGTCATTGTGCTGAAGGTCAGGGAATTTAAAGTGAGTGATTATTTGTCATTGTGAACACAGCACAGCACAGCACACAGTGCACCACAACCAAATCTGACCTCTGCATTTGACCCATCTGTGAAGGAGCAGTGGGCAGCTTTTTGGCGGATGGTACCTTGCTCATGAGTACCTCAGCGGTACCTGTCTGGCACTTAAACATGCGACCTTCTGATCAAAGGGTGGACACCCTAACCGTTACGCTGCTAACCAGGTGATACCTTTGTAAACTCTGCCACAAAAAACATCCCTATACCTTCCTACCTCCACAATGGAAGCACAGTTTCAAAACTCATAAAGCATTTTATCTCGGCCAAGACTCAATTATTGGAGCCGCCTTCGACTTGCAGCTGAAGTTTTTGCTTCAACTCCATTAGGGACTTCATTATCCACTTATTAATTGTCAAAAAGTTTTATAAAAAGTTTTTGGCCCGGCGAGCGTAATAAATTAAAATGAATAAATGATGATCCAAGCTGAGCGGTCCGATGTCTTTATTGTGCAAATATACTCTGAAAACCAGCAATCTTTGGTGCTTGGCCCTTATATAGATTTCCTGTCACCCTTGTGAATTAATTGAATAACTTGCACTCCGCAACGTCGCACATCGTCTCGCAATTATCACGCCGCTATAGAGAATCCAGCAAACTGTCAACGGGGACGGCGTGAAATGAACGCACTCTACGTTTTTTGGAAGGCGAGAAAGATTTAGACAAGAAAACACGACCTATCTTGAGGAGAACAAGGAGAAAGAATAAAGGAATCTCGGAAAGGCAGCCATCTCCGATGTTGTCCCTCCTCTTCATTCTCGGGATCTGAAAGAAAGCTTCAAAAGAAGCCTGCAGGCCTTCGCCTGGACTGTACACAACAAGCTGACGACGGGGGAAAATGAGTCATGGCGAAGATGAAGGCGAAAGCCATCGCCATCGCCACATTTGGATGTGTTCTCGCCTTAAAGCAACAGAAAGCTGGATGTATAGGAAAGCTGTCATGTTTAGCAACCTACAGATATCTGAGGCCCCATGCTACATAAAAGACGGAGGAAAGGACGAGGAAGGTGTAGTGATGATGAACATTTCTTCTCACTACTACAACAGCCAGCCTTAACGTCACAACAGCTTAAATTCTGCTTTGTAATTTGTTTTTCTTATGTATTTATATTTATATATTTTATCAGTTGTCACTTGTGGTGTTTTTGTTTGTTATCGATAAAATGGATGTTTTATTAGAATTTATTACTGACGAATGATAAGGCAATTATTAGTCAATGCCGATATCTGATATTTTCATGCTTACATCTGCTGATACAGAGTCGAGAGTGAGCGCAGGCAGAGGTATACGCTTAAAGTTAGGTCTGATGTTTCTAACACAGCGCCAAGTCAAGTGAGTGTGAAAGCAGAGTGGAGTGAGGGTGGAGCATTTCCAGTGTAGTGCACAACATTTTAAGAAAAAGTCACTTTCCACACTGTGTGGTGTCCCAAGTCAAATAGGGCGCATGACACTCCTTGTGCACTACCTAGTGCATAGAGAGCCATTAAGCTAGAACCCTGACTATTTTTTGAGATGCATCCTACCATATAGGAAAGTATAATAACAGTGCCTTACCTACCATACTATTAAGTGCAGTAGTACGTCGGCTCGGGACACTCACATTCGCTGAGTGAGGCAAGCACACAGTCTAATTAGTTTAAAATTTTTAGTTAAAATGTACAAAAAGACGAGAAACTTTGCTCACAAATGTTTCACTGCCTGCACAGAATTTTGGCACAAAAAACACCATACATTTTAAGACAGAAGGCACAGGCTGTATAAAATCCCAGGTTGGACTTTGGACATGCCTGGCAGAAGAGCTACCTTTCCGACGTGCAATAAATGTGTCATAAGATTTTGGCGGAAAACATCAGGCAAAACATCGGGCACACTTAAAAGAAGCAATTATTGTCTGATTCCGATATGATGCCGATATTGTCGTGCAACCCTAGAATTTATACTTTTTTTAATCCATGACTTAACTCAAGTGCTTCAGGGATTGAAGGATTGGCAAATACTCAACATGTTATAACACTTTAAAATTTTTTATTTTTTGTGGTGTGTGGAGTTACATTTACAATGAGAAACGACTATCAGGTGAATAACACTTTGAATCTTTGATATGTGTAAGAGCAGTGTTAAGTAACTTATTGCAGTATTGTCTCTGTAGACCAACGCTGGAGAGTAAGACGTAATTTCTGGCAGATGACATGTCTGAGAGGCAAGAGCGCTCCTGTGATTTAATGTCATGCTACAAAAGCACGCCAGCAAATTTCTCCAGAGTCCCAGCTTTCTCCTTCTTTTTTTTTAAATAATAACACCTAAAGTTAATTACTTTTTTAAAGCCTCTAGTGTGTCACATTCTCTGGCTGTCAATAAGGCAGTAATGAATTTAATTAACTCAGTGCTGCTTGTGTGTCACCAAAATCAAATCACGGGGCCGTGAACGAAACCGATGAAAGCCAGATCAACGTGTTTGCTTCTGTAGTTTTGCATTACACCTGAAGGATAAAGCAAAATATGATCGTCTGATCCATGGCAGACTGGCGTGCTGTAATTTATCTTTCGCTGTCATCTTATTACGCAGCCTTCCTTTAGAAAGCTTTAAAAACTGAAGGAAAAATAGTGGTTATCATTAATAAGACACCGTGAGTCAAAAAAGGGGCTAGCAAATGTTGACTCCTTGGCCCTATCCCTTAGCCCTACCCCTTGGTCCTTGGCATGGACTGGTAAAGGGGCAGGGGTTGAAATCTACTCCAATGAAATGGACACCCCTTCAAGAACATGACAGGTCATCATTAGTCTTCAGTCAATTTTATGTAGGCAATTGTGATGAGTTTTTGCTGGATGTTCAACCCGTCATTGTCGAGTGTTATTATTTCCATCACGTGGGCTGTCACTTGTCTGCAGCAAACCGAAGATGTATAATAGTGAGCGACAGCAGACCAGCAATTTTATTCTGTGGAGTTTATAAAGAATAACTAACATGACAATATATCACTGAAATTTGTATGTCTATTTTGGTTCTGCAGCCATGTTGCTGATTGTTTTTTTAAGTGCATTGTGGGAAATATCTCCTACCCCTCCGTTTGGAATGAGCCGCTGAAAATTCTTTGTTTGAAGAGGTAGTTAGCCCCATAGGCACTGCGGTCATTGTGTTTGAGGGAGACTTGTCCCCCCCATATTTCAAAATTATTCGTTTGGACCCCCACATTTAATATATAAGATATTAGTCCAATGAGTGTTGTTTCTATTGCTTTGCCAAAGAATCCATTCCACTTGATCGATAAGAGAATACCCATACCACTGAATGTGCACTGGATGTTTTCCTAGTTACCTACAACTCACAGCACGCAAGCATAAACGACTGAAACGAACCATCAGGCTGCTCAAAGCCAGAGGAGGTAACGTCAGCCCCATTGCCATCTCATAATGTCCAGCCTTTGCTAAAACCTTATTCTTTGGTTACATGGCCTCAAAATGGGCCCAAAGTCACATTAAATTGATGTTAAATTCAACTTAATAGTGAACAATTAGGAGAAAGCTTTAGCTTGTTTAGTTTAAGTCACAGTAGTATAGATTGGTTATTTGTTATAGATTGGTTATTTATTATTTGGCTGATGATCAATTGTTTGCAATCTGCTCCCTCCCCAGACACAATGGACATAAGGAGATTTTTTATGAAGAAGTAGAAAAAATGTAGCAGTTTCCCCACAGGACAGTTTTCCTATGGAAAAGTAAGCACAGTTAGCTGGCTAGTCAACAATAGATAATCCATCAGCTAACTTAACATTAGCTTTCATTTCATCCAAATTTAACGATGAAAAAAACTATCATAGATTTCTATTCCACAGCTGGACCATAGCAGTGGGTTTAAAAACAGGCTGATGCATATATGGACTAGTTGAATGAGGACTTATTGTTGAATCTGTCTCTGAAATAGTCACTGAATCAAGTATTTGCTTCTAATCGTCCAGTGTGAAAGGATAGAGTTTGCAAATGAAAGCTGGTGTTGTTAAGAAGTTAAATAGTTGTTCTGCTCATTGTCATATTAACATTTTAATACGACAGTTTGCGTGAAATGCTACCGTAGTGCCTCTTCCCATACATAACCAATTGAGCGTGCACACATTTACAGATCGGCTCCATAGATCAGCCCAATGCCATCGATACTAGATCAATCTTTTGAGTAGTTATCGGACTGATATCCAATCAACGTATCAGATCGGTGCATCCCTAGAGACAACCCACACAAACATTGATAGAGTACACAAACTCCACACAGAAAGACCCCTTGAAAGACCTGGCAATGGAAACCAGAACTTTATTGATCTATGAAACCGTGCTATCACATCTTAGACTGTGTTACTGCACTTTTAGTTCAAACATACTCACCATTATAAACTTTATCTTTAAAAAGTATGACGTAAAAACAGCAATTTGGTAAAGAAGATAATTTGGCTCAAACTGACAAAGCACTTCCACAAAAACCCACACATTACTACAAAGAAGAAAATAAAGTTCACTCTGAGCTTTTTCATTAGTCCCAATATCATCAAATGGAACTCACTGCTGTTCCTTTCTCCGAGTCAGAAAGCATTGTATTTGTTGCAAATTTAATTCTGAAAACCCTTGAAAAACCTTCAACGTTTGCCAAAGTTATGGGCAGAGGTTCAGAGCTCTGTTTTTGCCTGAGTCTAGTATCTATTATTACTGCATTTGTCTTTGCATATTTTCTTCTACTGCTATTGCAAAGGCTTTGTAGAGTCACCTTGTTGTTGCCTGTAATCTTACAAATCCAATCAAGAAATTATGGGCTTCAAGCGCATTTCCTCAAAATAAATTCACAGCCAAAAAAGAAACTCCCAAATACAGTGTATCAGGAGAAAGTGAAGAACTCTCAGTGTGGCACAGCAAGCTTTCAGACTCTGAACACAGCAAGACAGAAGCTGCGTAAAGGGCAAGTGAAATGTCAGAAATAAAACCTGAGATGAAAACTGGAATAGGATGTGAATCTCTCCGAACAAAAGCCAGCGACGTCCAGCATGGTTATGATCACAAACATTTCACCTGCTGTTTTCTACCCTCACTGATGTGTATAACTGTCACACTTTCATGTGAAAAATACTGACCAAATGTTCAGTAATCTCTGTATTTATAGCTCAAAACATCTACAAACACTGCCAGTCACAAGTTTTATTCTTTTTATGTGATTAAGGTGAGCGTTGAATTATTGTTATCCAATTAAATTCAACACACTTATTCTGACCGCTCCTCTTCCTACAGTTTTTGTGCTACAAACCTTGTTCCAACTCCACTGTTCCTTACAAAGCCACCAAATTCGACGTGAATCGCGGGGTCATGGGCACTTTGCATACGTGTAACCTTCATGACCTGAAATTTGTTGACTGGTGATTCTTGGTTAGTCTTGTTATTACCTGATTTAAACAGGAAACACAATTTAAACTATGCATATCTACGAAATTGCATAATTTCCACTCCCTATTTCTCTATGGTAATATGATTTATCCCTATAAAGTGAATATTTGTTTTTTATATGAAAATACATACTTTTTTTATAGTCACAATCAAAATAATAGTAAATAAAAGTGATAAGTAGAATTTGTTTTAAAATAAAATTATTAAAAATAATTTATTTAAAAACTGTAAGTATATTCTATTTTAAATAAACAAATATTAATAATTAAAAAATAGGAACACTTTCAAATAATTGAAAAGTATAAATAATTTATGATAAACTATAATAAAAGAAATAGTAAAATCGAAAAGCTCAAATGACACTTTCTTTGTTTGCGTAACCTAAATTTGGTAGTCACACTCATTGTTAGCCACAACTGCTTCTTTGGGTGGAGTGTCCCTTGCAACTACACTTACGATACAGAATTTCTCCAGCCAGTTACAGAAGCATGGCTCTCCGTCTTTAATGTGATAAATACGATCCCTGACCGCAACAGAGAAATGTCAAATCCAAGCCTCTGACCAGATCAGACCAAACTATCAGTGAGAATAAAGCTCTTAATAAGAGTTCGCCCCAATACTCATTAATATCCATGACAGAATTTCCTATAAACACGGCCACAATTGATATCACATTATAAAACGGCAAATTAAAGAAAGTAGAAAAACGGAAAAGCCATAAATCAGCAGATGATCGTTATTTTCCGCCCTGATCAGAAATCATCGATTGGAAAGGCAATTACAGGGCACGTCTGAGACATAAGTCCTTCCTGTAACCTTGTTTGTGTGATGGAGCTTGGCTTTGGGCCAGATATCGAGTTGAACTCATGCAAATATGCATCATCCCTTCCTCTGGATCTTCCTCTGTGACGCAATTATGACTTTTCAAGAGACATAGCTCTTCAGGGTCAGACAGCGAGACCTATTGTTAGCATCAAATTTGGTAATGATTGATTTAGCAGAATGGGCATTGTTGTCTAAACAGACTTCATATCAGAAGACGAGAAGGAAAGAGCTGAAAGGGAATTGGAAGATTAGTGAGGAAGACTGTGTCAGTATTCAAGATTCACTGTTACGTTCTGTAATTTTTTGTTATTTTCTACAAGGTAGCAAAGTTAAAACTGTAATGCAATTACAGTAATGTATTATTTATTGCTGTAGCACAGTGATGTAAGGCATTACTAATACATTTTCTGTAATATTATGTTCATCACTTATTTTAGCAAGGCATGTTACAACTAAAGATGGCACGATACCATGTTTTCATGTCTGATACCGATATTGTAAATTTGAATATCTGCTGATACTGATGCAAATCTCATACAGTCTCTGAGTATTTTTTAAACCAAAAACAGAAAATAATGCTTTAAAAAATGTCTGAATACATGACTGAGATTATTCTGTTATACTTAAGGAAAAACATTTCCTAACTAAAACAATGTAATAATTACACACCCATTGTATATGCAAAATTATTTATTATTAAAATAACATATATAATTCTATAATTTTGTATTCTATAATTTTGCAATGCACCACACTACAACCACAAAAGTGAATCACGCAATTATACTGTTTAATTTCCTTATCTGTGTTTAATCAAACATTTTTGAGAAGTTATTTTAAAAAAATTTAATCTTGAATCTTGAATATGCTAAATTATTTACTATTAAAATTACATCTCAAAATTATTCATTTAAACACAGTTTTGTAATTTTGAGATGCTCCCTAAGTCTGCGGTGCTAAAACCATCAGGAATATAGAGATTGTGAGTGAGAGCTGGTGTTGTTAAGGAAATTAAACAATATAATTGTGTTGCTTTGCTTTTAGGGTTGTAGTGTGTTGTGTTACTTGTTCTGCTCATTGTCAAATCAATATGAAGGAATTAGCGCGAATGTCAATAATAACAATAAATCAGCTTTACCGCAGTGCCGCTTCCTATGCAGAACCAATTGCGAGTGTGCGCATTTATAGACTAGCTCCATAGATCGGCCCAGTGCCACCGATACCCAATCCAGCTATTTGAGTTGTTCTCGGACCGATATCCGATCTACATATCTGATCGGTTTCATCTTTAGTTACAACACACTTTTAACCCAAAATGGTCTAGTGGTTAAGGGTCTTGCCAGGGACCCAATGATGGCAGAACTGGAGGTAGGATTCGAAACCATGACCTCTTAGTCCAGATGCAAGGGTCAAATCCTAACTCTAGCACTACCATTACTGGGTCTCTGTGGATCCCTAGAGATGCACGATAGTATCAGAATCATAACAGAATCACCCGATATTTGATGACTCAGTTACGGTATTTCGGAAAGGCAGTGCTTGTGCCAGGCATGTCCAAAGTCCAAGGTGGAATTTTACACCTTCTGTCTTAAAATTTATGGCATTATTTTGTTCCAAAATTATGAGCATGTAGTACAACATTCATGAGCAAAATCTCTTGTCTTTACGTGCTCAACTCTGCCTGCATGCTAATTAAATTGCGTGTTTGTCTCACTTGGGCTGTGTCCCGAGCAGTAGGTAAGGCGCTCTTATCATACTTTTCTATGTGGTAGTATGCATCTCAGGAAATAGCCAGGGTTGTAGCTTAATGGCTCTCTACACACTAGGTAGTGCACATGGAGAGTCACATGTGCCCTATTTGACTTGGTACACCACATAAAGCAGGAAGTGACTTTTTCTTAAAATGTTTTACACTATGCTTGAAATGCTCTTCCCTCACTCCACTCTGCTTTCACACTTGCTTGACTAAGAAATTAATTAGAAATGCCATACTTCTGAGCGCACCGTGGAACTTTGGCTAACAGAATATCTTGTCTTTACGTACTCAACTCTGCCAACGCTCCCATTTGACTTTGCCTTCCTCATTTATTGACATCGGTATCGGCAGATATAAGCATGAAAAACTTGAACGGATAACGGCATAGGCCAATAATTCCAATATCGTGCATCCCTTGTTATCCCACTATCATTATTGGTAATGCTGGAGGTAGAATGCGAGCCCATGACCCATGATTCAGTTAAAGAATCATTACTATAACCAGACAATGTCTCCGTCACAGTAGAAAGACTGAGAGACGAGATGTTATGAACGATCGTTCCCGCTGCTTTTTTCCAACAAGTCCAGCAGTGGACGAGGATGCGATGTGATGTGGTGCAACGAAACGCTCTTCTTGGTCCCATGCTGAGGTTTCTTCCAGCAGTTTCGGCCTCTTTTCTGTGGCTGCAACACCAGAGATAACCTGCTGACATGGTGCAGTAAAAAGTTTATAAGGGCTCGAGTGAGAGATCATATCTTTTAATTAAAGTTTTCTAAAGAAATAAATAAACAAATAACGTCTAGGCCAAAGTATTTTATCTGGAGGAATTTCATGGTTCACCAAACCAATTGCATCTAAATCACCTGAAGCTTAATCTACGGGCGGAACAGCAAAAAAAAGTAAATTCAAAAATATCACAGTGATAGAACGGTGGGATGGTTACAGAGAGTGAAGAACATTGCTGGAAATAAATAAACAAAAATAGGGGCCAGTTATTTGGTCCACATGGTAACTCAATGTTAGAGATGTAAAACTGAGTTATTTTGTTATTTTTCTTTATCATAAATGTCATTGAAATATGGCAATGCAGCAATAATGTGATTAGAGACAATGGACAGTGGATAGCTTTTTGGCAGTGCTGGGCGGAGGCGATTCGAGGATCTGACCTTTAGGGTTGCTCAGCCCCCAGTGCTGACAGAGACTCTTCACTTGAACAATGCGTTTGCCATGTTTAGTCCAGATTTAAGATCTTTTAGAAACAGCTTATATTTTCGAGAATAAAAAAGATTGGCTTGGTGATAGACTTAGCATAAAGGCTATTAGCAAGATACCTTCTTAAAATTTGGCTGGTGGGCTACGAATGATAAGCCTACTGTAACGTTGCCCAGTTGGGCACAAAAATGGACTTAATGGATTAAGTTAGTTCTTATAATTGGCCACAGGAACTACTGCACCTGTATTTTAATATGTTCCTTTCATTAATTCTAACTCCATTAGCTATACTTTTACATTTTACTGTTGAGAACGAAGACTCCAAGATGGGCTGTGTAACGTCTGCAGTACATTCAAATGCACATTGGAATTAAAACAATCAGGCAATCACGGATGCGCCAACCAATCAGAGGAGGATCTGACTCGTGCAAGGATTTTACTGGTCCATTTGGGCCTGTTTTTATTTACTCCATCCCCAAAAGAAGAATTTTGGCAAATATAAGTTTTGAGAACTGGCTACCTCACAAAATCATAACTATTTTTCAGAGGGTTAACATTTAGGGGTGTCTGAGCACTCCTGAAAATATCCTAACATTGCCACTGGTGCCCGGTTAACTGTGCTTGGAGCTGGTACCTTGCTCAAGAGTACCTCAGTGGTAACTGTACCAATCACAGGGCCAACTCCCTAACTGTTACACTACCAATTATACAGCTAAATTAAAGAAAAGGCTAAAACTAAGGTACTATTGTCAGGAGGAAAAGCTATTCCAGGTAAACACTACACTTTTAAAGAAGATCTGAACAGTCCATGTACTATAAAATGCAAAAACTTTAGTTACCAGGTTTTGTCTGTTACTTGAACACAACAACAATAAATCATTAAATATTTTTCTCGCCCTCTTCAGTTTATTTTTTTTTGTAGATAAACTGCCAAAAGTCTGCTGCAGTCTTTACTAAATCACTGACCAAAGGCCTTAAAAAAACAAGGTCAGTCTCTGGAGTTTTAAGAATGCATAAAAAAACACCAAAACACGAATTGCAATCAATCACTGCAATTCTCCCCCGAAACAAAAAACAAGAAGAACAAAATCCCCAGACTAACATCAAACACTTGGGATTCTGTTTGAGGGTTTGGAGCTTGAGCTGGAGCTCAGTTAAGTCAAATCAGGCACTGTTCCGGACATTGCAGTTGCAAAACCAAGGTGAAGTTTGTCAAGACCTGAAGCCCCAGAGCTAAAAACTCAATCTCTTGCATCATCCTCTTACCTTACAATACATCAGATTTTTAGGTTAAAACATTACAGGTGTGCCCAGGAGTTTGCCAGCACCGGAAGGCAAGAAATTCTCCACAAGAGAAAAAACAACTTTTACACTTCTGGAGGAAAAATAGCACCGAAAACTATCACAAGGTCTGGTAATATGGAGTATGTAAATTTCTTCCAGAGGCAAGAAGTCAATGTGCCTCATTCACTAATATGTTAGGATATTTTAGGACAGGATAGTAGACAGCACAGCGAGTGTTTACCTCACATGAAAATAATCGACATGGCTGTTGCTAACATACAATCTATACAGCCATACATGTTCAACACAACACTCCGCCGTAGATTTCTTTATTGTGACTCCTGTGCTGGTGCTTGTAAGAAAACATGGTGGATCAGGAAGCGCTAGAAGTTCTACCTGGTGGGCGGAGGTTCTCAGATAGGAGGGTGGAGTAAACATGTTTGTTAGCACGCATGACTCTCACAGGTTCATTAAAACATTCCAGTTCATTTAAATCTACCCATTTATTACAGACAAAACATATTTGGCTGTTTATAAATAACAACAACCAGTGTTTTACTCACAGTATAGTCATTTGCTTGATATTTATTTATTCCCGACGCTTATGTCCACAGTGCTATTGTGCTGCGGCAGTCATGTGGAACACCCTCATGGCAAAAATTGAGTTCTCCCCCAGAAATGAGTCAGAAATCATTTACAGGCCAAAAAAAGTTCAAATGCTCAAAAATTCTTCATTTTCCATGATTTTTTTTTCTATTCGTTAATGTTAGAGAGTAAAAAATAAATATAGAAAAATGCATTATTTGTTATCAAATAATTTTATTCTATATCCAGATCGATTCCAAATGGATAAAGAAGTGTTTCCTTGTGGCACTAACTAATCTGAAGAAAACCTAATAAGCTAATGTTTTTCTCAAAAATACGTAAGAGTGCTTTTTGGTAGTTGTAGATTATGTTCATATACAGGAACAAATGTTAAATTGGAAAACACCGGAGAATGTCAGAATCTAAAGTGGGTTTTAAGTACAAATTTCTTAAGTACAAAGAATGACCGAATGGGGCCACTTTTATGTGTTATTTTATGTGGCTGCTTACAAATGAAGATAGAAAAAATAAGATACAGGAGATCTTTAGATTAATCTTGGTCTTCAGACAAAAGTGTAAATAAATGTCATATTTAATCATTTCCATCCTTCATAGTTTTAGTCCAGTCTCAGTCAACAAAAAAATAGTTACAATTTAGACATTACTTTTAGATTAAACTTTTTTCTACTTAAACATACAAAACACCTTTAATTTAATAGATAAACCCTCACTTACACTTTAAATAAAGTGTGCCCTTGAATCTAACCAGCCTTCACAAGTGAAGCCATGTTGCAATTACAATTTATATTCATCACTCCCTGGTGAAATTAGGACATCAGAATCTGCCCCTTAACCAATATCTCAATTCTTTAATGAATACAAATCTACATTTTGTCACAGCTTTTTAATCAGTGTGCTATTTTCAGTTGTCGATGTCTCATCTTAGTCATGGAAAAACACACTGAGAACATTTTTCATTATACTTTTCATTAACGAAATAAAAACATTGTTGAACATCTTGTGAGTACATCAAACCTAGATTAGAGTCTTGAATCCTCTAATCAACCGTAGCATGAGTTGGTGGAAGAAGGTTGCCGGTTCAAATGCTGGACAGATAAAGGTACTATTGAGGTACCCATGAGTAGACGTCAACCGATAATGTTTTTTCAGGGCCGACATCGATTACTGCTAATTAAAGGAACCTGGGTTAACAGGATATTTGGAACTGATATACAATTTTTTTTTATTTTACAAACACCAAGCTCCGCTGAAACTCTCCTCTTCGCTTTCTCAAAGCTTCACCCTGCGCTCGTGTCTGAGTGAGGTGTGAGTGGCAACAAGGCTTTAGTGTTGCCTGGCTACTACTTGAGTGACATATAACCAATCAGAGACTGTTATGGGCAGGACTTTAAATGAAGCAGCGAATCGAGAGCAAACGTCACAAAGAGAAGAGACGGCAGTGGAGCCACAGTAGAGTACCTTGTAATTACTTAATATCGGTAATGGTCAAAATTAAACGCAGATACAGATAATCTGCGTCTACTAATATCGGCCTATGATAATTGGCCCAGCCATTAATCGGCCGACCCTTACTGATAAACACGGTAGCGTCCCCAAGCACTGCTCTCAAAAAGCTGCCCTGTGCTCCTTCACATATGGGTCAAATGCAGGTCACATTTGGTTGTGGTGCACTGTGCGCTGTGTTCACAATGACAATCATTCATTTAAATTTGTTTCAGACTTGCATACAACGGGTCCAAATGGTCCAAACATTTTAGTATAATAATTACAGTTATATAAAGGCTGATCATCACATTAACACATAAACAACTGTTATAAAACTCCCATCTATAAAGGGCAAGACCAGTACTAGAAGCAAGGGCCAAACAAAATGTCCACATAAGTAAATAAAAAAATAAATACACATTAGAGTAGCTCGGTAATGGCAGTGACAGCAATTTGCTGTGACAGTAATTTGTGAAGTGAAGAGCCAGCACTTTTCTCTCTCCGAAGTCAGATGGCTGAGGGGACATTAGCTGTCCCGAGTTACCTCTGACATTTTACATCCAAGACTAGAGACAGATCTGACTCAGTCACTATTAGGACATGAGGTCAACTTCTATAAATAAGGCTGCTACGCATGACACTTAAACATCCTGTTAGTCATAGGATATTCATTCGTTTATCCGTTCATTCATCCATTCGCAGACTCACTCACATCATAGAATCACAACATAGTTGATTGTTATGAATTCATGACTCAACAAAAACATTTAAGGATTCGTTTAGCAATATATAACAACTAGTCTACATTGACAAATTTACATTTATGGCATTTAGCAGAAGCTCTTATCCAGAGTGACTTCCATTTCCTAATTTCAATTCCAATCTCGCAGCAGCAACTTGAGGTTATGGGTCTTGCTCAGGGACCCTATGATGGTAAGTGAAAAGTGAGTGATTATTTGTCATTGTAAATACACCACAGGACAACACAGCACACAGTGCACCACAACCAAATTTGGCTGCTGCATTCGACTCATCCATGAAGGAGCAGTGGGCAGCTAACATGGACAGCATCCGGGGAGCGGTACCTTGCTCATGAGTACCTCAGTGGTACCTTTACCGGTCTGGAATTCGAACTGGTGACTTTTCAATCACAAGATCACTATGAACTGCACCAAAAAAAAAGACTGCTGGGTGTCAAAATGTCACACCAAACTCAAACAGGTGGTGCTGGAAGTAGGATCCGACCTCACAACCTTTTGGTCCAGAGGCCAGTATCTTAATCACCTCATTAACAGGATTTGAACCCTCATGCTCAAGACTAAAGTGACCACAAACCCAGCTCCTTAACCATCAGTGGGGCTGTCATCAGTGTTGAGCATGTTACTTTAAAAAACGAGGGAAAAAGTAATTCATTCACTCATTCATTCATTCATTCATTATGCGAAACCCTTAATCCCAACCGGAGTCGCAAAGGGAACCGGAACCTATCCCGGGAACTATGGACACAAAGTCGTTATTACCTTCAGTGGCTATCATTTCTGGCATTCAATCAAAATTTGAATAAAGAAATGACAATTCAAGATCCATGGACCCAAGAGTTTGTAGACGAATGAGTGAATAAATGGTTAATTGAAGATATTAATGTAAATAGTTTTTGTCATTATTAGATGTTGACCAATATTGTTTTTCAGAGCCATTATTGATATTGATTATTGCTAGTTAACATGGCTGATAATCGATATCTGAAACCGATATGCAAACAAAAAGAAAATTTGAAACACCAATCTCAGCTGAAACTCTCCTCACCCCTCTTTCTTGGAGCTTCACACTTTACTGGCAACAAGGCTTCAGCGTTGATTGGCTACTACTTGTGTGACATATAGCCAATCAGAGACTGTTGTGGGTAGGACATTAAATGAAGCAGTGAGTCAAGAGCAAATGATACAGAGAGAAGAGACAGTAGTGGAGCCACAGTAGCGCACCTTGTAATTACTCAATATCGGTGATGGTCAAAAACAAACACTGATATCGATAATCAGCAAAATGCCTAATATTGGCCCTAATAATAGGCTCGGCGATGATCAGTTGACCCTTAGTCGTTATAGTATATCATCTATCGTGTTGCTCTGTCACTGCCGTTGGTGCCTTCATTTTAACCCTCAGATTCATGATTCTTTATTTGCCACACACATTTTACATTTTAGTTAATTAATGATAATGAAATACTAACCTAAAATCATTTCTTTACATTTTCTTCATTAGCTGCGGCGTATTTTGGGCCGACTACTTCTTTCGTTCTCCATTTCCTCAATGTTTCCTCAGTTTCTTCAAGGACACACTGTACACCATGCTGAGATATGCCAAGTTTTTGGATAATAGATGTTTGGGAATCACCTTGTTGTTGCAAAAATATTCTTTTATGCCTGTCAAACTGTCTTATCTTGGGCATATTGAGTAGATTAAATGAAGGAAATGGTAATAAATTACTGGCTCATACCTATCAAACTGGATCTCTTTATTATACTTGAATGATTCATGTGTATGTCACTGTGTGGCTCAACAAAAAAAACATTCCTCTGAAACTGGTCAGTCACAGGAACTGGGATATAAAACAGAGCCAAGAACTCCTTTAGGAGTCCAGACCCACAAGTTTTGGCAGGGCTGGAACATTTAGTATATTCTTGATACTGTAAAAAATATATGATAATTTGTGTCCACTTCCATTCTCACCAGATTGTAACATTGTAATGTAAAAGGATTTCAGACAGCCCTAATGTGAAGTGTACCATTTCTTAACCTCTTCAGCGTTGTTAGAAGCAGCAGCTTGTTGATTCATTCTCATCCAGTGACTGGTTGGTTTGCAGTGTTGGAAGATGTATTCCACTACAGAGTACAGAATACATGAGTTACAATCAATGTGTGTAACATATTCGGAATACTTGAGATTACTTTCTTCTATACCTTTGTTTTTAGGATTATTATAGTGTGTGTGTGTGTGTGTGTGTGTGTCCATGTATTTATCGCATTGTGGGAACCTTTTGGTCCCCTAAAATCACTTTTATCTGTTTTCTGGGGCTTTGTGGGGACATTTGAGAGGTCCCCAGGAGGAAAAACGACTTTATAGGGAATGTGCTTGTTTTATTTGAGAAACTAAAAGAGGTAAAAGATGTGCTTTTGGTTACTGAGGTTAAGGTTAGGGTTAGGATTAGGTGTAGGTGTAAAATTATGTACTTTAGTCATTATGGGAGTCTATGGAAGGACCTCACAAAGATAGTCATACATAGACTGTGTGTGTGTGTGTGTGTGTGTGTGTGTGTGTGTGTGTAGAAGTTAGACATACATGCCTTATATTGTTGTGTTCAGGAAATCCAGCACTACTCAGATTTTGATGTGTAAATGCGGACACTGTCTTGATATCAGTCCATTATCAAGACATTGAAAGATTAATGTCAAGGGTTGTCTGAATTTCCAAGAGAGAAATGCATTTCTGCCCTGGCTCTGTCGTGCTGGCTCCAGCTTTGACTCCTCCATTGTGTGACTGTGGCAACTTGCGTTAAATGGACATTTGAATTAGAATTTTGGTTGCGTGCTCTGAAGGGCCGAAATTTATTAGAGAGAGGATAAGCATGTGAAACAGAAAAATACTGTCATGTAATTCATTATTTTTAACAATGTAAGTGTATCTCAATTACCATCTGTTTAAACTGCAACTGTAACGGAATACAGTTACCCATAATTTGTAATCTAAATACGTAGTGGTGGTACATTCCGTTACGCCCCAGCATTGTTGGTTGGTGGTGTCTGTCATGGTGCTGTTTGATGTGCACTGGTAAACGATGGGAGCCTGTTAAATCCAAAAAAGTTATGCTTTTTGCAACTGGGTCGGATAACGGTCGGGCTGCTATCACACCTTAAACAAACCGCGCCAGAATTCGTTGTTCAGCTGGGTCTCAGTACGCTTGTCTGGTCCACACCTGAGTTCGGGTGCTTGTATTCACATCTGTCCAAAATGCCCGACCCAAGGGAGGAAACAAACTTTGGTTCATTTTAAGCGAACTAAACGAGGCAGATGTGAATACATCCTAAGACAGATAGATAGTAAAACTGGGTTAACATTTTGCTGAGGTGAAATCCATCATGCTCTTTTTCCAAGCTCCCTCTGTTTTAATTCTCAAATTTTCAGGATTAAATTGAACCCTAACACGCTAAGTGATAAGACGTTGGGTGCGGTGCGGTGTGGGAGACTTATTTCTAAGTGCAGTAGCTGTTCTTGACTCCCAGTGCCTTGCCAAAGCCTCAAAGATCCCCTGATTGAGGACTTGTGATTTGTACACTGGCTACAAATTATTCTAAATTAATCTCTAAGTTTTCAATTCCATGTTGTAACATTTGTAACAGTTGTAACATTGAAAATTGATCAAATCTTGTTGAAAATGAATAAATTATTGTTGTAGGCTGAAGTAAATGAAAGAAGTACAGTATATTAATTCTAACACGTGGATGGGATGTCGGTCCGATAACGACTCATATAGCTGGATTGGGTTTTGATGCAACACAACACACTACAACCCCAAAAGCAACACAATTATACTGTTTAATTTCTTTAACAACACCAGCTCTCATTCACAATCTCTGTGTTCCTGATGGTTCCTGTGTTCCTGATGGCACCACAGGATTAGGGACCGTCACAAAATTACAGAACTGTGTTTAAAGGCATAATTTTTGAGATGTTATTTTAATAATAAATAATTTAGCATATACATATGGGTGTGTAATTATTACATATAGTAGTATTTAAGTCAAGTATTTCCTTAAGCATTACAGAATAATCTCAGTCTCCTCCTCACAGAGATATACTTATTAATTAAAAACTGGTATCAGATCAGTACTCAGGATCGGCCAATATCCAAAGCCCAAGTGTTGATATCGGTAAGAAAACTGACAAAGTTGGATCGGTGCAGCCTTAATATTAACATGACTTATTAATCAAACTGTTTTTACAGCAACAACAAAACAACAAAAACTGTAGATGAGTGCATCCCAAATGTTGTCAGACTAGACCGTTTAGTATAACCCCTGCATTAAATGACATTCAACTTCGCCCGTCGGCATAAAAGTGGCAGAAGCGGGCGACCTTGCAGCCGTTAATGACTGTTCCACAAACTAAAAACTTCTAAGCCGCAACTCCCGAGCAAAGCTCGTCCGCGTGGCCAAATAATTCCTCGTATTATATTGGCCAAGCGGCTCAGTGAAGCGGAAAATGGGAAATGTGTGTTTCAAGATGTGGCCGTTTAATTTGCGAGAGGGGGCCCTGCCCTCGTCACTGCTGAGGGGCCGAAAAGGGGGAGTTTAACTGTGTGTGACTGTAGTGAAGTGCATCAAAACACACGCATGAGGCAGTTTTAAATCCACACCAAAAAATGCTGCGTCTTTTAACTCAAACTTCCAATTACGTGAACCTAAAGCATTTTGGGGTCCGGCTTTGTGGTAAAAGAATGGGCAATTTGTGCGACTCCTGCTGGGTGTGTGGAATTCTCCAACAGCAGTAAATCGGCATTAGTGTTGTAGGCTTTAAAGTGCTTATTTTGGGTATCTTTTGTGGTCTGCACTAATCATTACGGAGCAATGTGTAATGTTTCCACTAGGGATGCACGATAATATCGGAATCACATCGGAACCGATATTTTATGACGCATTTATTGCACGTCGAAAAGGTAGAGCTTATGCCAGGCATGTCCAAAGTCGGAGGTAGGACTTAATACTGCCCGCACCTTCTGTCTTATAATGTATGCTGTTATTCTGAGTTTGCAGTAGAATGTCTTGTCTTTTCTCGACTCAACTCTGCCTGCATGTGCGCAATTTTTTTAAACGTGTTTGCCTCACTTAGCGAATATGAGCTCGCACATGGGCTGTGTCCCGGAGAAAAACAAAAAACACACGTGCATGTAACAATGCGCTAGGAGAGTTGGCGGGGGAGTGAGTGCGGTCATTAATGTGAGGATTTACTACATCAAGCGTGGAACAAGTCCACCTGCCCACCCCTAAAAGAATTGTTGCCATTTAGAAATGACATCACATGTAGGTGTGAATCGAGATCGCAATTTTTTAATAATTTATCGTGCAGCCCTACTATATCTGCTTAAAAAAATGGTCAATACAGATAGGGAGAAATGTCAATTTTATTGTTAGCAAGGACTTTAATGACTAACCCAGAGCTACATAACATATCCGAAATGGCAAAAAAATGGCAGTGCAACCTAGAAGACCGCAAGAAAAGGGTCTGACCTCTTTGCGCTGACGTTGTGTTTGTGTTGAAGTACTGCGAGCTCCTTTCAGAGCCTGAAGATAAACATGCTTAAAAGAAAACACACCAGGCAGTGTAGCAAACCATGCAAAAATATTGGAAACTCTCTTTATTAATACGTCTAACCTTTTCAAGAACAACCCTCGTGACATTTATCAAAGGAACCCCAAAAACCGACCTATATTCAGCACTTGAACTACTTTTTGTTCAAGATTCAAGATTCTTTATTTGTCACGTGCAAGTTATACAGGTACAACATGCAGTGAAATGTATCCTGAGCCGCTCTTTTAACTGTGCAATAGACAAGGGAAAGACAAAATAGACACAATACAAACTTACAAACATAAGACTGACTTAAATAGGGAGGTTGGGGTAACAGGACGAAAAAATAAAACTATATGTTATACAATAAGGAACATAAGTTACATGTGCAATATAAAGTTACTGTGCAAGTTTTTAACATGAGATTGCAAAATTGTGCTAAGACAGAACAGGTGCAATGAGATGATTTTTTTAAAGTGCCAAGTGCAACTGCTGCATTGTACATAGCAGACAGAGTAGAGCATGTGATATTGGACAAAGAAATGTGGCAACCAGTATAAGTGATTATCACAGTTGAGGTTTATATAACAGTCAGACAGTATGTTATCGTAGCAATATGAGGTATGTATTAGCAGCATGTAATAACATGGACAATTACAGTATAAGTTATCGTAATGATATGAGGTATGTATTAGTAGTATGTATAACAGAACTTAAAGGGGCATGTCCTTGTTCAGAAAACGGATGGCCTGAGGATAGAAACTCCTCCTGAGTCTCTCTGTTGTTCTATAGATGATGAACCAATATGACGTTGTGAGTTCCACAAAAACTCAATTCTGCACAGAAAGGCAAAAACCTTCAATACGTCAGCGTTGTGAGTGGAGAGGAAAGAGGACACCTTTTTTTGGACCGTAAAGGCAAACGCTGACAAAGAAGTGCCATTTGCGGCTGACAAATGTTGACTGTGCCACTCTCTTTCAGATACGCAGGAGTCAATTTATCCTCAACATTTTGTTCAGACGCTTTTTTCCCTCTCAGACTGTAAGTTCGGCGTCTGGCTTGTTAGCCCGAAAAGGAAAAGACCTTTTAAATAACGGGCGAGCCCAGACCGATGATACTCCATTACAATTAAAATGCAAGGCATGAAGACGGCAGCACACGGAAAGACCTCTGAGTAACAGCCCTGTAATTTTCTCTTAATTACTGGAACACATCCTGGAGTCAAACAGTCCTCTACTAAACATGGAGAGCTGCTCTTGACATAAATTTCTCTGGCACACACAAGTGCACGGCGTTCATTTTTCATTTATTTTATTTTATTATTTTATTATTTTTTGTTTCGCACCCTCGGGCCATAAAGAGGCTGCTTTCGGTTATTAGTAATTATGCCACGGTTAGATTTGTTGCGCAGAGACGAGCGGCGACCAAAAACAAGATGCTCAGATAAAAGAGGACAAATTATTACATTTACAAAACGTTGCCAAGGCCAAGTGATGGATTAATTAGTTGCGTTTTTAAGGACAGGTAGCTCTCATTAGGCACCCGTAAAGCAGAGTGAGTAGACGTGGCTTTGAGCCCGCCGAGCAATACGCTGCAGAAAACACCCACAGGGGTTCAAATTTTTTTCCCCGTCTTGGCAGAGGATCAATAGCCCCTTCTGCAGCAGGCATTTGCCCGATTTTCGGGCGACGTAATGAGGTGCGCCTTCCATGGAGGCCCCTCGCTCTCTCCAAATTACCCCGGCCGAGCTTCCGCTGGGGAATAAAAAATGGCCAATGAAGACGGCCGGTGGCGAAATTACACTGGCTGGAGCTCTCAATCACCTCGCATTACTATCCAAAAACACGGCACTGCTGCTCTCCGGAGGGCATCGGACATGTGACTTTGCTCAGCAATTAAAGGAAGTTAATGGCTCGAAGGCTAGACGCTCTCTCTTCTTTTTATTTATTTTTGGTAGCAGAACATTCCTGTGTGCTACAACAATTCTGTTTTTGCTAAGTTTACTGTATATAGGTAAAAAAGAGGTTAGAGAGCAAATTTAGCTTGTATTTTTACAGTTTTTTACTCAGTCATTTTTACTGCTTGCATTAGTTCAGACTATAAACTTAAAATGTTTGTTTCTTTTTTGGATTTTCAAGAAAGGACTGAGCACTGGAACGAATTGTTTACTGAGGAAATCAAGTAAAGAACATAGGCACCTTAAGTAGTTAAAAACATAGAAAACAATGGGCGTCATTCACTGTATCATTTCTAAATTTGTTCTTCCAAGTTCCTTGAATATGTGATGTGTTTTTAAACTCCCAAACTGCTAGCGAGTTGGTTCCTATTAGAGGTTGACCGATACTGGTTTTTCAGGGCCGATATCGATAGCGCTTATTGCTAGTTAACAGGGCCGAGAACCGATATGTGACCCTCCACGGCGAAACCAGTCGCTTGTTGCAAATTTTCTAAACTATGTTTTCATGAAAGGGCATAAATCAAGCTTCAAAACGATACCTATATCGAATGAATGGGACGACATATGACTGAGATATCAACATTCAGAGGAGTCAGGTTTCTCCTGTCACGCCAAGTGAGAAACGGAGAAATCTGCCTTTGAAGTTGACTATCGCCGTAGCACTCACAGACGCTTGGTGCGGTCGCGACTACGTTTGCATTTACGGTAGCCTACGCTGCATTCACAGCCACACGGATAGCCTACCTGCGTTAGGTTAACTGAACTCGGGAGACGAAGATGGATTCCGGAGAAATATCTTCACGCTAGACGAGTGGATTTAGCGTAAATATTGAAGTAGAGCGGTCAAAACAGAAACTTTTAACATTCTGCTGGAATTGAATTCCTCACCTCAAGAAAGTCACGTTTTTAGGATGGAAAGGGTAAGTTTTTCAGCGAAATTTATTCACAACAGTACAGTACAGACCTTCCACTGTTTCAAAACACTAAAAACAAAAAATCCAAAATTTTACCCCACGCAACATAAACGGTTGTTTTTCTCGGAAACCTCCGTTGCGACAAGCGACTGGTTTTGCCGTGGAGGGTCACATATTTGTAAAAGCTTTGTCAAAATTTTTAATTTTACAGGCACCAAGCTCAGCTGAAACTCCTCTCTCCTCTTCTCTTTCTTGGAGCTTCACGTTGCACTTGTGTGTCAGTGTGGTGTGAGTGACAACTTCAGCATTGATTGGCTACTGCTCGCGTGACATACAGCCAATCAGATGTTGCAGGCGGGACATTAAATGAGGCAGCAAGTTGAGTGCAAACGGCAGAGAGAGAAGAGACGGCAGTGAAGCCACAGTAGCGCACCTTGTAATTACGGTGATATATCGGTGACAGTCAAAATTAAACACTAATACCGATAATCAGCAAAAACCTTTTCCTTGCATTTTTAAAATCTACATGGTGAATAAAGGCCTAAATACCACATGGTTGGGATTTGTTTTTCTGGGGGTTTTTACAGTATTATTTAGTCAATATGTATTTAGCATTAACTCTCCAAAGTTTTCTATGTGCTCAAATAAAACTAATGAAGCCATTTAAATCTAGGTTGTGGAGGCACTGCTCTTTGTCCTGCTTCAGTAATTGTGGAACATCAGGTTTTTGTGGCCGGCTTGGAGCAGAATTTGAAGCAGAAAAACGTGTTGTTCTGCGGAGAAACCACAAAAGGCTATTGGACAGAAATAATTTGAGTTAAAGCAGCTCAGGTCAGACTGAATTCAAAATGGTTCACTCAAGCAATTTAATCATTTGGTCGGTGACGCAGTTTCCAGTCTAACGTATTGTCTCGTAACTACATCAGCATCACAATTTAGAGGATTTAAACTAGAGTTTCCATAGTCATCAGAGTCAGAACATACCATCTACCTAATTCTTGAACTTCTTGTCTCAAAAACGTTGTTTCCTTTTCATTTTCCAAGGAATCATTTTAACCTTTTGCGAGCTTTGACATTTTTAGCTTTTATTCATTGGCTTAAATTATTTGAAAAGCATATGCTAGATGTTCATGCATCAAGTAAATTCTCTAGATTTCAGCTATATGTGTCTCATGTATGTGTGAACAGCACAAAATACACAAACAGCAACAACTGCAAACAATGAAAAAACACACAAAAAGCCAGAACTGCACAAAATGCACAAAACCCAAATACACAAACATCCAGAACTACAAAAACATGTGCAAAACAGAAATACACAAACAGCAAAAACTGCACAAAATACACAAACACAAATACCCAAACAGCCACAAGTGCACAAAACACAGATTGTCAGAACTGCACAAAATACACAATACCAAATACACAAACAGCAATTACTGCACAAAATACACAAATACACAAACAGCAATTACTGCACAAAATACACAAATACACAAACAGCCATAAGTGCACAAAACACAAAGTCAGAACTGCACACAATACACAATACCAAATACACAAACAGCAATAACTGCACACAATACACAATACCAAATACACAAACAGCAATAACTGCACAAAATACACAAAACACAAATACACAAACAGCAATAACTGCACAAAATACACAATACCAAATACACAAACAGCAATAACTTCACAAAATACACAAAACACAAATACACAAACAGCCATAAGTGCACAAAACACAAACAGCAATAACTGCACAAAATACACAATACCAAATACACAAACAGCAATAACTGCA
The DNA here is from genome assembly GCA_032718565.1 of Distichodus sexfasciatus. Lineage (NCBI taxonomy): Eukaryota > Metazoa > Chordata > Actinopteri > Characiformes > Distichodontidae > Distichodus > Distichodus sexfasciatus. Next base: position 487,512 of record JAVGVS010000025.1, read on the forward strand.
CAAAATACACAAAACACAAATACACAAACAGCAATAACTGCACAAAATACACAAAAAATAAATACTCAAAAAGACAGAACTGCACACAAAAGACAAATACACAAACAGCCACAAGTGCACAAAATGTGCAAAACACAAATACACAGCCAGTAGTGCATGATAAGCAACTCCACCTGTTCATACATTCAGCAGATTTTACCAAGCGACTCAGACTGTGGTGCCGTCATAAACGTCAAAAAGCAATATGACACTCGTCTCCCAAACTTCGGTAAATAGAGGCAGGGCGAAGGGAAAAAGCAATACTGAAAGGCTGTCTTATGAAAAGCGCCCCGAGGTATGAATCGACAAAAACTCCCACCAAAGAATTCTAAAATGCAGAGAGAAGGAAAAATTTCCTCTTTTCCAGCTACACGGGAATTATATTTTAAGCTGTCAGAGTGCCATGACCTCGGGGTGAAGAGCTGTAACACAAAGAGCTGCTTATAGTGACCTTATGAAGAAAAAGAAATCAAAAGTCAAGACATGTTTATAGGAAGTTAAACAGACTCGACAACTGAACAATTCTGAATGTATCATTTAAACAGGTTAATTAATGTTATAGACATTAATAGATGAGATGAGCAGCAGGTTAATAATAGTATCTAGTCATGTTAATTCATGATTCAAATTTGGAGCTCGAAAGTCTCCTCTGAGACGCTTATAAGCAGGGGCTTATTGTCCAGTTTTGTGTTATAGGATTATGTTTTATTTTCCGTACAAGAAGGTTCCTGAAATAAACAAATAATAGTAAAAATGTCAGTGTTTGTTCATGTTTACTTGCCTGTTATATTGATGTGTATTGTCAGTTATATTGGCAGTTGGTAGCGTAATGGTTAAGGCGTTTGACCCGTGATCGGAAGGTCGGCAGTTAGAACTCTAGGACCGGTAAAGATACCACTGAGGTGCTCATGAGCAAAGTACCGTCCTTAAGCACTGCTCCGCTGGTGCTGCCAGAAAAATATATGATATAGAAATGTTATTTTGTAATGAAACTGAAGACCGTACACTATTTAATACTTCTGTAGATTGATATAAGGATTTCTTGTAGTAATAGAAAATGTTTTTGGCATTAACCATGTTATTGAGCTGTCAAAATGTCTCCTCTGGAAGCCACTGACTAATTCCAATACCATTTAAATTCATTGTCATGCTTAATATAACTCGTTAGTACAGTTGCAAGAAACTCTTAAGGTTAGAGGAGGGGTTAATGACCACATTTATGCAAACTAATTCATTAATGCGCTTAACATCTCGTTAAAATTCCAATGAATATATTTTGAGATGGGGCTAAAAACCCTGATATTCATTAAATGGCTCGTGACCACATTTTCCCCCCAAGCGGGGGGCTAACAAGGGGTCGGGGGCATCCGGTCTTATATATTATATATTAAAATATGTCCTAGACATTTACAGTATGTACAGTGTTACATAATACAAATGGATATTTTAAGAAATGTTTTTCTTGATATTTTCTATGTGTTTATCTTTTTTGTTTCATGTAATGTTTCTTTTAGGTAGACATTTCCTTAAATCATTTAATCATGTGTATTTAATTTGTACCACAATATCCGCACATATCTCATGACATGCACAGTTACTACTTAAATGCCTATTTTAGAAAACGTTTTTCTATGTATTTTAAATTTTTTGTAGACTTGCTTTATCTTTAATCTGTATGTTAAGTTCTATTTCAATATGCACAGTTTTCCTATTATATCCACAATTATCCTTTAACATGCAATTTGCAAATAGTTTGTAGTATCAATGTTTATTTTAGGAAACATATTTTCTATATATTGTTGTTTGTTAGATTTAGTTTCCTTCTAATTTCACATTCATTAACTTAAACCTGTTTATCAATTTCTGTTTTGTTTTGCACAGCCTTTCCATAATATGCACAATTATCTTATACATTAAAATGTTTAGTTACTAGTTCATAGCATAAATGTCTGTTTTAAGAAACATTGTTCCATTTATTGTTTTTTTGGAAAAGAATTTGGCTTCTTGCAATGATTCTTTAACTTGTATGTATTTATCAATTTTTATTATAATGTGCACAGGTTTTATATATAGAAAAATATCATTTGTAGATTACACATTTAAACAGTTTTTACATCTGGATATTATGGCATGGATATAATGGGAAGGCTTTGCAAATGGGCCTCATATGCAACATTAGTTCCGTGCTAGTTAAATAGGTGACTTTACTTCCGGCATGACGTCACTATTCAGAATAGTAACTTTGCAGATAGTTGGACACATCTGAGAACTATGAAGTTAAGTTGTTATCAGCTAACTAAGTTACCTTAGCTAACGTTACCTGTTTTCTGTGGGTTGACAGAAAAACATATCTCTGGTAACTTGTTTGGATTTTTTTTCTGATTTATGCAATTATGTAGTTTGTCACAATCAACCAAGCACACCTTAACTAATCCTAGCTGGCAGACTGGTTTATTTCACCAAAAAAGTGTGTCTGAGCTGACTTAAGTGTTTTGCGATATAGTAAGTTTACCTCTTCAAGGTTCATTGGTTTTGTCCTGACTTTTGATGAATGTGTTGTCACTCATTTTTTGCCAGTATCGAAGACAGGATTACAATATTTCTGCATTCCCCACATAATTATGTTTTTGGAAAAAACAAATAAACACAGACATTAATACTATTATTAATACTACTATTAATGCTTAATAAATGTACTACCTTTTTTGATGTTTTTGTTTTGTTTGATATTATTACCTCAGACCGACAGGGCAAAACACTGTCATTCACCAGATGAGTACCGAAGTGAAAAGCGGAAGTGTCTAACTCTGTTTTCTACTTCGAATGTTGGACGTTCTGCATATGGCACATTAAAATAGACTTTGACAAACTGATTTCAGTTAAAGTATGTTACGGGAAACTAAATCTAATAAATAAACATATATATATAGAAAAATATGTTTCTTAAAATAAACATTGATACTACAAACTAACTGCAGATCACATGTTAAAGGATAACTGTAGATATTACAGAAAAACTCTGGCTCGTCAGAGGCAGACCTTATGTGACCCTGCTCGTGTTAGCGGGTCAGAGAGAGCGGAGACGGTAGGAGCGGAATAAAAATCAGCAAGTGGGCTCAAAATCCCTGGAGATCTGATCTCTTTTCACCTCACCATAGCACTGCCGGTCGCAGGCCGGACCATCCAATCCCCAAGGTCAATAAAGCTGACATGGTTTTATTTTATTTATTTATTTTTGTAAAGTCTCCTGTTAAATTCCGGAATGCCTGCTTCTGCAAGACGAACAGTAAAAAATAATTATTTAACCCAAAAAATGAATAAATTAATCCTTTCTAATTTTAATTTGTGCTGTCTAGGCCTCAACTACTGAGGGAATAAAAACAGAAGACATAGCTTCTACTCCTCCAGGGGGAGCTGACACTGTTGGACAGAATCAAGTCTTTTTTATTCCTTATTGCTATTCCTCGGCTCCCGGTGGAATATTGTATTTTTTAAGCCCTCAGGCAACGGTCTTCCACCGTTGACCTCATCTATATCCGTTACCTCTGTAGTGCGGATCGGAGGGATGCTAGTCAGCGATAAGAACTCTTTTCTTGCACGGCCGCTTCACACTTGCAAAGCTTTTTGATTTCTGCTCCCCTGCATCCGTATTTATGGGTTTGGTTTTCCTATGCACACAGATATAGAGCTACAGCTTACATATTGATTGGCCAAGTTGCCCTCGGGCTTCTTATGAGGGTGTAGAACAAGTGTGCGGCTCCGAGCTGCAGAATAAAAAGCACCAAGAGATATTTGCTAAAATACTTTTATCTGCAAGATGGCCACACTGTTACACTGCCACACTGTTAGTTTTACGCCTTTTTTGTTTTTGATTTGGTTTGTATTTGACATTTTGTATTGATATCATTAAGCGCAATATCATATAATTTGTAGTATGGCAACCAAGTTACAAGGTCATTGTGAGCACAGCACAGCACACAGTGCACCACAATGAAATGTGATCTCTGCATTTGACTACATCTGCATTTGACCACTGCTCCCATCCATGTGAAGTGGCAGCTAAAGTTGGGAACAAGACCACCTAAACCGAGACCGAGACAAAACCAAGACCGGAGTGTGTCGAGACCGAGACAAGACCGAGACTATGAAGGGCCGAGACAGAGACCAGAGCGAGGCGAGGCTGAGTCAAGACTGATACCGGACCAATGCACATTTTACACCACATGACAAATAAGTCGCACATGCAAAGCCTAAGCAACATTAAACATGTTTATTCAATATTTCTCTCTTACAAGTAGTTTTCCAAACTGATCACATCATATCTTAAACATTCCCTATGAGAGTCGCAAGCGCTAATGTGTGTTTACCTCGCGAATAATGTAATTAATGCGTTTTTACTAGGGCTGGGTATCGTTGCTGATTTCCTGAATCGATTCGATTCCGATTCACAAGGTCATGATCCGATTCAGTTCTCAATTTGATTCGATTCGATATCGATTTATTTAGAGATTTCTTTGCATCAATACTAGTTTTGCTTGGTTATAAAATAACTTGTTTTAAAACCGAAGTGTGGCCAAACATCAGCCTTTAGGCCAGACGGTGATTTGAGCGTAGCAGCTTCAGCCATGGCTCTATTTGGCTTCGGTTTCGCCGGTCTCACGTTTTTATAGCTCTCCTTGCGCGGTTGCGAGAGTAGTGCGTAGCCGCAGGAAAAGATCGATCCGCGAATTTTAGAATCGTTATCATATTTTTCGAATGAGAATCGATATTGATTGGTGAATCGATTTTTTTGAACCCAGCCCTAGTTTTTACACAATTACTTCTGTTTTTGTGCATGGAATTTCTCAGAAATAATTTCACTTACAGAGAAATGAATATAATGTCCGGTAAGTTCAAAGTCTTGTGATTCTGACGGTACGTGTGTGGTTTCTGTAAGTTAAAAGGATTCTGAGTTATTAAAACCTTGCTTATGAGTATCTTAGTGGTATCTTTTACCGGTGTGGAATTCAAACCAGACACCCTCCAATGACAGGGTGAACGCCCTAACTGTTACACTACCAACTGGTTTTGGGACAGTTGATATCGCAATGGTTTGGGTGTTTGCCCTGTCACCGGAAGGTTGCTGGTTCGAATCCTGCACCCCGGCCACATTTGGTTGTGGTTCACCGTGTGCTGTGCTGTATTCACAATGACAAATAATCACTCACTTAATTTACTTAAATTGTTCTCTTTGAAAGCACTTTATAAGTCAAATTTACTTCTTTACTTACTTACTGTTGTAAATGCCTTTCATTTCGCTTTTAACAGTGGAAAGATATTGCAATAATAGAATTTCTTCTCAGAAATTAAAATAAAAAATGTTAATATGAAAAAGTGAATGAATATGAAAAGGAATAATGAATTTACATTCTCACACAACCCAAAGTTATACGCAAATGCTACAAGTAAAAGGAAAATATTTATAAAACACAAGTTCTTGTCTCAATACTGAGGATTTGCCTCTTCCAGAAACATTTTTGAAATTTTGCCAACTTGCTAACTAACTACTGTAAGTAGAATGGTAAGTTCTGTTTAAATGTAATACCTTTACAATTATTATTGTTCAAAGTTTAGACATGTAAAAAAGGAAACTGGCCTATAATAAGTAAAAATAAATATCACCCCATCTAGAATTTAATCATCATAACTTACCATTTGATAAATATTTTTAATTATTAGATTTTTTTTTATTTTTTTTTAATTTTAAGAATAAATCCTAAATGTAAAATAACAAAATAGATCATTTAGAATAAAAAAGGAGCTAAAATGAATGTAAATAAATGTGAATGTGATAAAAATTAGAATACATGTTTATAATAAGGTATATTTTATTTTTATTATTAAGGTATATATATTACAGCGCTTCCACTTGGAAAATAAGGAAACTATCCTATAATAAGGACAAAATCCCAGCCTCCAGAATTGAATCATCATAACCCAGCACTTGATATTTTTTTAATTAGTATAGCTTTTCATTTTTTAATAATGAATGCCCACACAGTAGCAGGTAATTCTTTCATCCCTTTATTAATATCCAAAATAGCTGCCCTGACCTTTCATTTCATTGCTGAGGTGAGCGGAACTGTGGAGAAAAGAAAAGTGAGTCTTAAAGCGGCCTTCAGAACAAGTCTTAAAGATTAGACCGTGCAATATCACAGGTGCCAAGGTCTAGCGAAGGGAAAGAGAACGATGTTAACTAGTTTCACGCAGAATGGTAAAGTTAGGGCTGTACCCTGTAATCAACGTAATCTTGCCCATGTTGGTTATTTCAATTATTTTCAAAATTGTCATTCTTTTTTATTTAAAAAATTATGTTAATGATTTCCCCAGTTTGTGTTCATGTACTGTGAACTTAAAAACATACTAGTGTGTGTGTTGTCACATGACTCCGTCCCATCCAGTCTGCCCCTGCATCTATGGGTGTTTCCTTCACTTGCTTAAAAGGAGCAGTCGGACTAGTAAAGGTACCACTGATGTAATCATGAGCAAGGTACCGTCCCCATGTACTGCTCTCCGGACACCGCCAAAAAGCTGCCCACTGTTCCTTCACGGATGGGTCAAATTTTATTGTGGTATACTGTGCGCTGTGCTGTGTTCACAATGACAAATAATCACTCACTTAGATTCGCTTAAATTCAAGTGGTGTGATCCAGGTGTGACCAAGACTGTATTTAAAAAATCTCAGTAATTAATCTCAGTATATTAATTAATTCATTTTTTTCACTGATCATTTGTAACGGTCACTTCCAGGTCACGCCAACAAGAAAACTAATATGAGTGCACATTTTTCATTTCATTTGAAAATGCACGACTGAATCAATTTTAAATTTTAGCTGTGGATACAAATATTGTAAAGAGCAACGTTTTTCAGGCTGCGTTGTGAAAAACAAATGAACGCATGACACAAGGAAGGTCTCCCCGCAAACACACACATTTTAATGAGCAGATTGGTTTACGGCATTAAGTGTGTTATGCCGTCGAACCCACTCGTCCTCGTTAAGATCCCAATTTGTTCGGCTTGCTTAACGCCTCTCCATGCGGCCTTTTAATCTGGTTTCATTTCTCAAATTAATGAAATGTTAAGTGTCTGGCTCTCCTGAATAGTGGCCACAACCACGCAAAGACCATGAAGACTTTATAACGGTAATAAAGCGCACAACTGTTGGAGTAGAACCATAGGAAATTGCAAAAGGAAAGAAAAACCTTTTATATTCGACTTCTGCTTCAACACATATGGAACATGATATACAGACATTAACCTGAGAAATGTGGAGGTTTACTGTTTTTATAAAGAGGTTAAATGCATGAAGTAATAGAAATGTTGAACTAGAAATGTAGTTTACTGTGTTCTGTTGAAAACAATGAAAGAACTAGGGATACACGATATGGGAATTATTGGCCTTTGCCGATATCGGATATTTTTCATGCATCTGCCGATACCGATGCCGATAAATGAGTGAGGCAAAGTCGAGCGTGAGTGCAGTCAGAGTTGAGCAAGACATGTTACTTGCCGAAGTACCACTGCGCACTCAGAATTTGGCCACAAAAATAAGCGCCATAGTACTGACATTTCTAAAACATTTTCTGCAAAGTTAAGTGAGCGTGAAAGCAGTGTGGAGCGAGGGCAGAGCTATTCCAGAGTAGTGCACAATATTTTAAGAAAAAGTCACTTCCCGCCCTATGTGGTGTACCAAGTCAAATATGACACGTATGACACTCCATGTGCACTACCTTGTGTGTACAGAGCCATTAAGCTACAACCCTAGCTATTTCCTGAGATGCATACTACTGCACCGGAAAGTAAAAAAAGAGCGCCTTACCTACCATACTATTAAGTGCAGCAGTACGGGGCTCAAGATACAGCCCATGTGCCAGCTCACATTCACTTAGTGAGGCAAACACGCAATTTACTTAGTTAAAGTTTTTGCGCATGTAGGCAGAGCTCGTAAAGACAAGAGATTTTGCGTGTTCAGATTTTGCCTGTTCAGAATTTTGGCACAAAATAATGCCATACATTTTAAGACAGAAGGTGCGGGATGTATAAAATCCCACCTCGGACTTTGGACATGCTTGACACAAGCTCTACCTTTCAACGTACAATGAATGTGTCATTAAATATTGGGCAAATCTAAGCATCAGTCCGATGCCGATGACTTTAAAAAGGAAATTATCATCCGATTCCGATATGATTTCGATATTATCGTACATCCTTAGTATCCAGATATTAACCTGCAGTTTAAGATTTTTTTTTTAAAGAGATTGCATTTATAAAGTAATTAAGTGTGAATAAGGCAGTAATAAAACACAGAACGTAGTAAATTGCTTTCTGTAAGGTGTTGGTTTTCTTCATCACATATGACACATAACATCCAGACATCAATCCGAGAAATTCTGAAGTTACACATTTTTTAAAAAGAGGTTGGACACGTGAAATTTCGCTGGTAGTGACTTCGCAGCATTTTTCCCAGCAAATTACGGCAATATGGTTGCGGTAAACAACTCATTTGCATGTGTAATATATAATGTTTATCCCAGCAGTCAGGGCAGCGTTCAGGAAAAAGATTAATACCCTACTTTATTTTAAGTGAAAATGCTTATTAGCGCAGAGGCCGCGGGGGAAGAAGAGAAGATACTCATCTTTCATCAGAGCATCCAGCGCTAAGAGCACTCAGCCCTGCGGTGGCACGCTCCAATCCGACGCGTCCAGAAATACAATTCTGAATGGAATCTTTGTGGTGGGGGTTATCTGATACGCCGCTAATGAAATCCCCCCACCCTCACACACACATACACACAGACTTGGTCGTTGCCGAGATCCCCTAATCAACCTCCGTTGACCTCTGGCTCCAATCGCTTTTAAACGTCGAGGAGAGCCAGACCCAGTTTGGAGATTGTGTGTGTGTGTGTGTGTGTATGTGAATGTGTGTGGGTGTGTTACACTGGAGCCAATCAACTTTAGAGGCCGTGAACGACGAGCACCAGGTTGGCAGATCACTCAAGTCTTTAAAGATCAAATGGTGGCTCGAGAAACCCTGCGCCGCTTACCGCAGGGGGTCACAAGAAGGAAAACTGGGTCAATACAAAAGGGTATAGTTTTGTTCATATGTTTGTTGTGGAGATTTTTAAAAAGATGGTGAGATTGACTTTAATGTTAACTTTTTAGCCCAGTGCTGAGGATGCTACATTGAAAATGGTAGCTTTTCATGCTACTTATGATTGAAAGTTATAGCCAAGATCATGTTTTATTATAGTACTTAGCCACACCGCAAAGTACGGAGTAAAAAATAGCTAACTACATCCAAGCTGTTTCATCCAGTCATATTTTTCCTGTAGGATACTCATACGTAGAGATGTGAACCTTCACTGGTCTCATGAGTCGGTTTGATTATCATGTCAACGATTCTATTCGATACGATATCTTGATGCATCACGATCAATTTTTTGACATTTCTTCAAACTGCACACAGATTGGGCATGGATCGCAGATCACGCAGCCATAGTTACTATTAGGATGTTCTTTTTAACTAGAGTTTTTATTCCGTAGCCAGAAAATCACCAAGCAATGTTATTATGATATAATCCAGGGGTTTTCAACTGCTTCTGTCTCAAGGACCACCACTCAGAATAAGCAGCAGTCCGCAGCTGTTCACTGAATGTCCATGTGTGTGGTGGGGGAAGTATTTTTTTCTATTACTTTTTATATATTTGCAGTAAATTCATTATTAATAAAGATGGCCAAATCATCTCCAAATGTTTTGAAAAACAAATAAAATGAAAATGTGGTTTCAGTAGTGAAACTAGATTGCGTGCCACAGACCACCTGAAATATCACTGTGGACCGCCAGTTGCTCTTGGCCAAGGAGGACTCCATTCTCCGACTCCATTTCGCAGCTGACATGAGTGCAATGAGCCTGTGCCATCCGGGCATTTTAGTCTATCAGATGCCACTTCTGCCAATTTAACCACAATCACAAACTCCTGCTTTTTGTAAAGAGAGAAAAATAGTAGTGGTGTTGATGTAGTGATTGTAATAATAGTAATGATGCAGCCCTTTGCCACACTACATCATTTGTAAGAAAAAGGAAAAGATGCATAATTTGAAAAGTAATTACTACTGATAAGCTGCTGAAAAGGTAGTTAATTAATTTTATTGACATACTCAGCTACGCTGTAACATGCTTACCTCTCATGACAGTGTGTGCTCCAGAACAGCAAAGTGTCGGATCTGATTTTCTGGCACTGGTTCCAAAAGGGGAAACGGATCCAACACCAGTGCAGTGGAAAAGTGGTAACCTAACAGTTAGGGAGCTGGTCCCATGATCGGATTGTCGCCGGTTCAAGTCATATACCAGCAAAGGTACCACTGAGGTACTCATGAGCAGGGTACCACGCCCCAAAAAGCTGCCCCTTGCATACTCACTGATGAGTCAAATGAGGTCACATCTCGTTGTGGTGACCTCAACTGTGTGTTGTGCCGTGTTCACAATGACAAAATAATAATATCACGGACTTTGATTCAAACGTTTAAGATCACTATGTCCTGGATGAATGCGAATCTACACCAACAACCTGCTGCAAGGTACTGTATGATCTTTAATTGTGGTGCTGATGCTGATCTAGTGGTTAGGATACTCGCCAACCTTCAGCACTACCACCACTGGGTCCCTGAGCAAGACCCTTAACCCCAAATTGCTTTCTGAGAAACTGAACTGAAACAAATTTGGAAATCTGAATAAGAGCGTCTACTAAATGCTGTAAATGTAAATGTAATTTGATATTAATAATTAACTACTTGATTCATTACATTTTTATAGATATAGCATCACATAAAAAAAATGCATACTAACGTGCTTTACTCATGAAGTCAAAAGAAAACCTAATAACAACCTACTCAAGAGAAGCTTTTAAAAATTAGCGCTCAAGAAAGAGTCTAAAAGCCTACATCGTGTCAACACTGACGTGTAGGTTTATCACTTGCCGCGCTCGTTGCACCTCGTTCAGAAGTGTGGAAAGTCATGTCGAAAGCCTAGTCTGCAGGCATATGGCATGCCTTTAATTAGTAATAGATATCACTCCCCTGAATAAACAGCACTCCAACACTCCCACTGATAATGCCCTCTAAACTCAGCAAAAGCACATGAATTATTTCTAATGAGATATTCACACACTTTTTACTCTCCAATAGATCTCGAATTAAGCTCATAAACTGGTATATAAGCCTGGATCATTTCGAATACATTTCGAAGAGTTTAAAAAATATAATCCAATTTATACCTGCATCTTCACAAAGCTTTGCACAAGCCAAGTTGTAAGTGAAACTGGACACATTGGAAGGTAATTTCTCATTTATCAGCACAATACAATGCACAAGGCACCACAACCAAATGTGACCTCTGTATTTCAGCCATCCGTGAAGGAGCAGTAGGTGGCGTTTCTTTTTTGGCAGTGCCATAAGTAGGGATGTTGAAATTAATCACATAATCGATGCATCATAATGCATATCGGGGGTTTTCAATATCGGGGGTTTTCAACCGGCATTGCAGGTTGTCCGTGACATGCAATCCAGTGTCACTACTGAAATCACTTTTTAAAAATTATTTCATTTAATATATTTTTTTAAAAACATTTCCAGATGATTTGGGCATCTTTATGAATCATGAATTTAATGCAAATATCTACAAAGGAATACAAAGAAATACTCACCCCATCCCACCAGACTGCTTAGCCTGAGTGGTGGTTCCTGGGACAGAAGCAGCTGAAAGCCCCTGGATTATATCAGAATAACATTGCTTGGTGATTTTCTGGATACAACATAAGATTTCCAGTTAAAAAAGAACATCACAGTAGTAACTATGGCTGCCCAATCCGTGATCCATGCCCAATCTGTGGGCAATATTAAGTAATGTAGAAAAATTGATGGGATGCATAGTGATGAATCGAGATATCGTAACGAATCAAATCGGTGATCTAATAATCGTAATTTAATCGAATCGTGACACAAGTGAAGGTTCACATTTCACATAATGTGCAAAATTACTTTACATCATACAAACATCATTCTCTGATTTCCAGTTATCAACACTGCACTTTAAACTTCTTTAACAGTCAGCTTGCAGTAAAGACAATCTTAAAAAGTGGGTTTTATAGACACAGGAATTCAACTGAACCCTGAACCACTGACTTCCCCAGTGCACAAGACATTTCTCTCCACTAGTGCAATCTTTCACCTTCATTGCATTTTCACTTGCACTTCCATGACGATAAAATATCATTTATTTATAAAGAGTAGATGCTGCTACGTTCCTTCCAAATACATGTGTAAAAGACTTGGAATACAGTCTTACTTCTTACAGTACATCGTCTTGCCCCTCACTAATTTAAGTGAATATAAGTGATTATTTGTCATTGTGAACGCAGCACAGCACAGCACACAGTGCACCACAACGAAATGTGCATTTGACCCATCTGTAAATGAGCAGTGGGTAGCAGGTGGGAAGCAGTGCTTGGTCATGAGTACATCAGTGGTACCAATATTGGTCCGGGACTTGAACTGGCCACCCTCAAATCATGGGCCTAACTCCTTAACCGTTACACTACCAGCTGTCCCGTTTCATATTGATTTCTTATGAAAATGAAAATGTGGTGCACCAAGTCAAATAGGGCACGCGTGACACTCCATGTGCACTACCTAGTGCCTAGAGTTCCACTGCATGCTCAGAACTGGCAAAATAATCTTGGAATTGACAGAATTTTGAAAATAATGCCATACATTTTAAGACAGAAGGCCTTGGCCGTATGCAATCCCACCTTGGGCTTTGGACATCCCTGGCACAAGCGCTACGTTTCTGACGTACAATAAATGCGTCATAAAGCATTGATTAAATCTATGCTTTGGTCTGATGCCGATGACTTAAAAAGGCAATTATCATCCAATTACGATATGATTGCGATATTATCGGATATTATCTCTAACATTACTATTAAAACACCTGGTTGTGCAGCAATGTTTCACACTTTACAATAAGGCTCATTTTTCCAGTTATAAATGTTAATAACTCATCAATAATTAGTGATAAAAATGCCATTAAACATCACGATAGATGCGGAAATCATCAACTCAGACAGTAAGCTTGGTTTTATCAGTTTAGTAAATCAATTTCACCTAATAATGAAGAACACTGGCACCCAACTGTAACTCTACTGGTGTTTTAATGGTAATAATGTTAACAAATAAGTGATGAAGCTGACAGTTTAACATTTTGCCTGAGACAAGGAGACAAGACAATTCGAATCGCTAACGAGGTCTGAGATCTTGCCAAATAGTGATGCTGCTTATTAATGAGTTCAGATCTTTCCACAACCTAATTAACAACCTGATTATGAATCATTTATAACCCTTTATAAGGGGGGCTTATTGTAAAGTGGTAATCTTAAAATAAATCTTACTCGTTTAGCTATAACTACAATTATGTTCTTAAGCCAGATCTGTCTCTTCTCCTGTATGCAGTAATGTCTTAACACGTATTCACCCGCTTGTGGTAATATTTCGTTTGATCAAAAGACGGTCACGACTGCATGAGAACATTCACCGTAATGTAATTACTCTATCTCTCTCTCACACACACACTCACAAAACAAATGCCACAAACGCATTCCTTGTTTTCTCTTTTTCATGAGCTTGTCTCTTCTGTATGAGTAAGTGCTTTAAAAAGGAACATAATCGTCTTCTTTACTCCGAGGTCACACACGCACACTTTGATTATATTCTCCTGTCGTCCTTGTCCTGATGCTTTTTACGTAATTTGCCGTACAGAAGGGAAATCTTGTCTCGTTTTATTTTGTGTGTACAACATTTCACAAGAGTGGAGGGGAAACTCTGCCATTTTGTTCCATGCTGAATATCAAAGGAGGAAAAAACATTAAAAATACACAACACCATCTGCCCCAATGCTGGATGCTAAAAGGAAAAGAACCCAGTTCTGAGACATTTTATCTCCCTGTTTAGCAGCCACTGAGAGAAACCAAGAACGTAAGAAGCCTAACAAGTGTTCTAAGAGTTAAGGCCCAAAAAGTGAAAAATTTACTTGAATTGTTTTCCTTTTTCAGGGTCTTTGGGGCAAATCCTGTAAAGCATCAACCACTGAAGTGAAAATAATGCTACTTTAATGGTTTAATTAAAGGGCGGTCCAAATTAAAGGGTTTATTGGGTGGGGTCTGGGACCAGTGGGTCATAGGGTGGGGACCTAATAACCCCCTTAATTCAGACCTCTCCACCAAAGAAACAAAAACAACAGTTTTGGAGGTTTGAAATAAGAGCCGACTGATTAATGGACGGGCCAATTATCATGGGCGATATTAGGCATTTTGCATTTTAATTTTAACCATCGCCAATATTAAGGATCGCCAATTGCAAGGTGCGCTACTGTGGCTCCACTGCCGTCTCTTCTCTCTGTGTCGTTTGCTCTTGACTCACTGCTTCATTTAATGTCCCACCCATAATAGTCTCTGATTGGCTATATATCACAAGAGATCTAGGTTAAGTGGAGAGCACGCTCAGCAGCTTTGCTTTCTTCACCACCACCTGCTGCTGAATTTGGAATACTAAAACATTTAAGTGTTCAAAGTGTTAAAATGTTACTAAAATGTTTATTTTATATTATTTAAAGTATTTGATTCCTTTCAAGGTTTCTCACCTCAGGCTTGCTTGTTGGGGGTTTGGGCTGGTTATATATATGTAAAGTGCTTTGTGACAATGATTGTTGTTAGGAACGCTATATAAAAATTTATAAATAAATAACTAACTGTCAGTAACAACAAAAACGACAACAATTGGTGCTGCCTGCACTGACTTATGCTCCTTCTAGTGTTGGCACCGTGATAACTGTAACACTGTCTACTCAGGGTAGGTTTTAAACATGCTTTTAGCCGCTTAACATGCTCAAAATGTCATTACCAGTGCTAACCAGTTCCTTGCGAGACAACACAGTGCATATGTAACTGCAGTAGTTCTAAAAGACCAGCATAAAACTGTGTTTATTCAGGCAGTCACATACCTTTGTTTTCTCTCATTGCTTTCCCTTAAGTCCACACTAGTCGACTATCCGGAAGGATGGTAAGAGGCTAAAAGTACGTTTAAAACCTGTCCCGAGCGGTTAGTGCCACAGTTGTAATACCACAGGTTCTCCTTTAACCTCAAGTTGCTCTCTGGCAGACTGCCCCTGAAATTAGGAAATGGAAGTCGCTCTGGAGAAGAGTGTCTGCTAAATGCTGTAAATGTAAATATTGTACTGTGCAAAAGTCTTAGGCCACCACTCATTTCTTTCTTTTTTGCAAGGAAAATGACACAAGAGGTAATTAATGATTTATTGCAACATAATAATACCATTTTAGAGGACTCTTTTATACTTTTTGGAAGCAAAACATGATGAAATGAGCACTCTAGGCCTATGTATGTAAAAAATAAACACTGGACCAAAATTTATTTAACTGAGTCTAGACTGTCTTGTAGTCTGGCTGATTTGTGATCACTGAAGCAAACCATTACTTATAACAACATGTTCCACATCTAAAGCTTTGAGGAATCCAAAATAAAGCTGCTGTAATAACGGAGAAGAAAAACTGAGCATTCTAATGTTATCTTTGAAGCAAGACAGACCCACGTCTCACACCATGCTAAAAGATCTAAATGATGAAGCACATTTCAATAAGGAAATAACAAGAGAAACACAAGCTTGATTCTGCACACCGTCACACCGCAGCACAGCAGCATGACAGTGTGATCTACTGATTCGTTTTTATCCAAAAAACTGGAATATGAGACATTTTAAAATGGTAGCAGTTACTATTTAAATCACTCCAAACAAGAAGTCTCAAACTCAAACTGTGATTTCAAAAGGAAAAAGTGAACTACCTTTTTAACATCCAACCCAACAGTAAATTACTTGCTGTCAGAATAGAGAAAAGTAAATTACAGATATTTTTATATCACATCTCAAGTGAAAAGAACACAAAAAACCAATAGATGTCTGACTCTCTGGAGACAATCATCACAGACTTAGGCCTGAAGAGAAACACTCTTTGTTTCTTTCTGAAAGGCTCTACCATCTGGCCAAAATGATATTTAATGATATTTTGAAAGATTTACAGTTTCCTTCACTGAGAATTAAATGTGTGTCTGCCTATTTTATTTGTTAATTCCACAAATTTTGACAGTTTTGCCTTTTACAGCAGGTGCATATCAGTAATCCATCTCCTTGATTATTAATAACTAGTATCTGCTTTTAAATGGTAACTATGAGCCAGTTATGATTAAAATTAGTTAAGCTACAGTCAAACTACTGGTTTAATATAGTAGTCATATACACTACATGCTACAGAGAAAAAGTAGCTATTATCATCATCCAAACAAATATTCACACCATCTAACTGATGTAATGCTTTTTATTTTGACGATTTTTAAAACTCAATTCTTAAAAAGTATTCTGTTCATACTTTCCCCAGCACGTGTTCATGTACCACCCTTTAAAAACAAACTACTGTGTGTGTTATGTGACTCCAGTCTAACATTAAAGTCAAATTCAAAGTGAACTTTATTGTCATTTCGACTATATGCATGCATATTAGAGAGACGACACGAAGTGGCTCTAGTTTTACACTGTACAAAGAATGAAGAAGACATTCATATATATATGTATATATATGTATATATATATATATATATATATATATATATATATATATATATATATATATATATATATATATATATATATATATTTGTATATGTGTGTGTGTGTGTGTACATATATGTATATATATAGACTATAAAATATAAGCTCTGGAATTAGAATTACAAAAATAAGATGTGTTACATGAGGTGAGGTAGTCACTGTGCAATATTGCTACAGATGGTCAAGGAGAAAAAACTACTATAATTTCCACTAGATCTGCAGCAGTTTAATATGAATATCCTTAAAAAATAAAGGTTATCTCTACGAAGAGAATGAAGATGTGCAATTTAGTTATGTGAGCATTGCAAGTCTGCCACTACATCTGTGTGTGTTTTCATCTGTTATTTTACAATCACAAATATTTGCACCCTTTTACTAGAAAAAATGTCCCAGCTTTAATATTTGATCATATTTATGATACAAACCGGTGAACTGTGAGGTCAAAAACTAAAAAGCCCCAAAACAAAATAAATGTTCATTAATCATAATGAAAGTGAAATGTTTGATTGATCGTGATATCACATCGCCCAGCCCTACCACGACTTTTACAAAAACGGCTTCGCTGCTGATAAGCTAATGAAAAAGGTAGTTACGTTAGTAGAAAGGGGACACGATTTAGAAAGTTTCACGATTCAATTTGATTACGATTCCTGGGCTCATGATTCAATTCAAAATTGATTCATGTTTCATAAACAATTCAGGATTCATAAATGATTCATGATTCAATACGTAGATTAATTCATTTCCAGACTGCTGTTTTGACAGAACGCTCTATTTTAGCATCTTAATCAGTAACAGAGCTAGTCAGATAAGCTGAGAAAGATTTGATTTGATTTTTTTTCACACCCCTTGTAAGTGTCATCACTAATTTTGGTTACCTGCTCCCCAACACTCTCAGAATCAGTCCTGAAAAATATATATATCAGTCGCCCCTTTACACCAGCGACACCGTCTCCTCATTTCAAGGTCGGCCTGATGGGAAAACACAGCAGCACAACAGCCTCATGCAGCTTTTTCCAGATTCGTGGCATGTCGGGGTCACGAAAACACGCAAGTGCACGGCAAAAAGAAGACAAGACACATGGGAGAAAAAAGATAAGCATTTGCATTATAGTCGTACAGGGAAGAAAATGTATTACAAGGGCCGGGGATGTTCTCACGTTTCACTGAAGAAACGACCTTTCAGAGATGCGAGAGACAATGAGCGCGGTAAATGATGAGCAATATTATGATAATCCTTCCCATAGCTCCAGCTCTAGCGATGAGACCTGAACCTCCCTTTTGGACCATACCGGGTTTTACTACTGATAGAACATCGGTTTCCCATAAGCCTCTCTTAAATGGGAAGGCGGCTCCTCATAAAGCGATTGCTTGATAGGAATATTATTCGGGACGTTCGGCGCGGCTCACTCATGCATTGTGAGAAGAGCCTCAATCCCATTTCCAACCCCCTAAACACCGATGCAGCGATTAGTGCGCCGCCAAACCTTGCCTTCACACTCCATTACAGATACGACAGAAAGTTTCTGCCTGTGTACTTGAAAAATAAAAATAAAAAGTTTCCAGGAGAAGGAAGCCAACATGCAGCAGAACTTAATAATAAGGGATCGACTGTTAACGTCCCGGCCATATATCGATGCCGATATGCAACATTTTATAGTAAAGGCTAACAGCAATTTTTAACTCTTTTACTTCTGCTTTTAACGCCGTAAAATGGATGTAAAAGGTGCCGATTTTTAAGGCCCTCTAGTGAGGTGCCTTTAAGGGATATTGTGGCACCTTTGGCATTCTATAGATCTGAGCGTGAGGGCAGGCAGAGCGTGCACAGAGTGTTTTGAGTTGGGTGCTTACAGACACCAGATTTTGCTTTTGAAAGTTCCACTGCATGCTCAGAATTAAAGCACATATACTGTATAACACTGCAGTATTCTCTGTGCCTGCATCCACGTGGCGTTGTGGTGACTACTGCAAACACTCATCCAAATCATGAACAAATATTGCTGCAAACATTTTGCCACAACACATAATAAACGAAGGAGTGAAATATGAAACGATAGACATTTTAATTTTGCCTGATAAATCTGATAAATTTCCTCATATCACCCAAACTAGGTAAAACCATTACGAAAAATTCTGCATAAATATATCTTTGGAGTATTTGTCATTATGAATTTTTATTTTTAGTTTTACAGCAGACATTTATCTGTTCAAAATATTGATGAATCTGTCTCTTTAATTAGTGATAATCAGCATCAGTAGTTGAGTAATATTTCAATAACGTACCAGTACTTCTTGAGCATTTATGTTTTCATTTTCATCACCGCCCCGCTTTGATAAGTTATTTAAGACGGGTGAATTTTCATGAAGAGATGCTCTGATTCCAGTTTGCGCAACCAAAGATCCATCTCTGAGTCCCCGGGCGGTTCCGAGAGAGGCAATGCTGTCTAATAGCCTGGGAGGAGGGAGAAGAAAATCAATTGCATGGAAATATGGGGAATGGTAATCTTCAGCTGAATAAGCCATAAATTAATCATTAGCCGAACGAGATCAAGGGCACGGCTATGGTAATTAAATAGCAATCACAGTAAACATTTTGTATCTGTGTGGCGCCACTGTTGCAGCCGCATGGGCAGCTCACAAAACCAGGACCTTGCTGAAATATTCACATGTTTGGCAGCGAGTGAATAAACAGCTGACTATCCGGTCATCCTCACTTCCTGAAGATCTAATGGAAAACTGGTGCAATCAGCAGAGCAAAACCTGACAGTTAATTACCAAATGTGTGGTTATTATTTAAAATCACCACACACTACTGATGTTGCACACTTGACACAAAATGCAGATTTTCTGTATTAAGTGTTAGGAGCTACAAATGAGTTTTGATCAGACTAAAAAGAGTCACAGAAGTCAGTTTCTTAATAAGGTTCATCCACTCTTGGTCCTATATGGAGTGCAGCAATTTCGAGAGGATGTAATTTTACTCCAAACAGAGGGTTTGTGCCTCTTTCACGTCTCAAAATAACTCTGAGGGTTTTGTGCCCCTTTGAGCGGGATGTGGGGCAGCCTGGCAAATTCACTTTGCAGTAATTGCAGCAACTCGAAAACGAAAGACAAATGTGTGTTATGGAAATGTAAAATCTATAAAATGCAGTGGCCAGAGGTCACAATAGATTAAAAAAGGGAAGGAGTAGTGTGTTGAAAGAAGTTCTCAGCCATAAACACTGCAGATGCAGCCTGTCTAAGCGAGTGATGAATGCAGTCACATGCACTTCACTAATGGAAAAAAGAATGACTATTCTAGACTGAAGGAACACACACACACACACACACATCAATGCACGGACCTCAACCAAAAGCTATCAAATTAATTTCTGAAGCAGAACAGCTCCATTCTGAATCTTTTCTGCAGCCTTGACCCTGTGCCAATGTATTTTTAATCAAGACGAATGACCTTTTGTGCAGCCGTCATACTGTTTGGCGCGGTCCTTCCGGTGAAACACATGGCCTTCGTTTTTTTCCTTCTACTTCTTCTTTCTTGTAGCGATCACTTCTGGAAATACATTGCTGTAAAGAACACTGGAATGTTTTTTCGTGAATTGCCTGAGCGGTTTCATAGGGGCCTTATTGGTATGGCTGTATCATTGTTGCTATTGTGCGATTGTTGTGGGCCTTATAAACGAGAGCTTGGCTCTCATCCGGCGTAACAACTACCAAGAGTGGCTTTTCAAATCAGATCCGTACATTCGCTGACTACTCCAAGTCGGTTAATCCGAGCAAAAAACCTTCACCGCCGCTGTGCTGTGTTTGCGTTTGATTTCAAAGCTCCTGTGAGGTTTCGCAACGTGTAGGAAGACGCGATCCCTGAGCTATTTTACGGACTACCGGGTGCAAGGTTTTTCAAAATCTATTGTCAGGACTTGACAAGACTAAGACTGTGGTTTTCAAAGTGGGTGGGATGCAAATTAATAAAATTGACTACAGCGGCAGTCACATAGCTGCAATTCTCAGGATTATGTTTTAACAAATTTTTGTATAGAGAAGCATTGTTAAAAAAGTAACACTGATGCATTAATAAACGTATATAATATCTATTAAAGATGACACTGATCCGATATGTGGATTGGATATTGGTCCGATAACTACTCAAACAGCTGGATCGGGTATCAGTGGCACTAGGCCAATCTATGGAGCTGTTCAGCAAATTTTAGGTTTTTCTATGTTTGCGTAAACACGCACATACAGTTTGTTATGCAGGAAAGTGCCACTAAAGGTGGTAAATTGTTCGACATTCACACTAATTCCTAAATATTGACATAATGAGCAGAGCAAGTAACGCAACACACTACAACCGCAAAAGCAAATCACGCAATTATACAGTTTCATTTCCTTTAGGGACTGATTAGGGACGGTCACAAAATTACAGAACTGTGTTTATATATATATAAATATATATATATATAACATGCAGTAGTGTCAGCACAGATGTTTATCTGACTGATTCAAAGTTTGGGATCACGTATGGGATATAGTTTTGGGATACAGACACGGTGGCTCCTGCGACTAAAAGGTGCAATAAGGTGATAAAAATGTAGAGTGGGGATAAAAGGTGAAAATATTCTTATATATAAAAGGTGGGTCCTGCACTAAGAGAAGGGCATCCAAACGCTCCAAATCTGTGCTACACAAATATCTGGCCTTTCGCCCTGGACAAGTGATGAGTTCTTCCTTTTATTCTGCCACAAACCTGCAGGCCAGCGATGATGTGTTGGCCTCAACGCCCGCTCCTCTATTCCATCATTTTACATGAGAGCAGAGACAGATTACCCCTGTCAATGCTGCAATATAGCAGCGTGAAAGCCCACACAACGTTTCTGTAAAACATCTCAATCTTTACACGCCCCCCTCTTTTTCCTGCTTTCCCATATACACTCAGAGACAGAAATAAATACTGTAGCAGCACATACATGAGTTTAGCTTGAAGAATTGACAAAAACAACAACTGCATTTGAGTGCTCTTTTACCTGACGTAAATAAATCCCGACACTAAACGCTCTAAATGAATTAAGCAGCAATTATCTTAACTGCTTAGGAAGCATTTCACCAAGCGTTTTTCAGAGTTTAAATGTAAAATAAATTAATTTTTTTCTCATTTTAATCTTTTAGTTTCTACTCGTTGATAGGAATGTAACAATACATCAATTTGGTAATCAAGGGTGGCATTGGTATTGATAAAAAAAAAAAACATTGACAAGACATATAAATATTGTAATGTCGCTTTAAATTGAAGCTCTATTTTTATTTAAATGCCTTCTTTGCTTTTTGGATTTACATTTGAATGTTAAACCAGCATATGATATTGTCTCATATTGATTGTTGGTCCTTCAATTGGCTTGAACAGACAACATTTTGGCAGACATCAAATAATTGTCTATTGAATCGATATAATATTGTATCATAATGAAACTTTGATTTACACATTTACACATTAATGATTTACACATTTACACATTAATGATTTACACATTTACACATTAATGATTTACACCATTAATTGTAGACATTTATATGTGCATTGATAGTATGTGGCTGCTTTTTAAGTGACACTTACCCAAACCTTATGTCAAATTCACAGAGGATGACAATTACATTTTGCTTTGATTTATTATGCTGAGCTGGACGTTTATTCTATAGTCATTCCTCACTGCTTCTGTCACATCAACTGTGGAGAAAGAAAAAAGGCTTTATCTAAACAGGAAATCATGCCTGATTACTGTGGAAATGAAAGACATTCTCCCAGCCCACTTCCCACCATCTTAATAGAGCAATCAGCACACGTTTACCCTGTAAGAGCACTTATTAAACCCACGACTCACGATATCATTTAGCCTCGCCTTATAACATCAGTCACCCGAGGTAAACCCATAAGCTCCTGGTTCTCAATAAATATATCATTCAACTTGACCCCCAAATCTAATGTCCTGCTGTAGTGGCCTTAGTCTGAAAAATGGATGTGCTGAAAAGAGGAAATCCTCAGTGAAATGTGTAATCTTAGCTTATCTACAGACGATTATAAAAGCATTTCCTCTGACAAGAACCTCCATCTCTTGCTCCACCGTGGGGCTTTTCTGCCACCTTGTGGTCTTAGAGAAGCATTAAAACTTAAATTGCAGCTTCCCCTTTTGCAAACCCACAAACCTTAACACTTAAGCAGCATTAAACAACAAGCAGACATTAGCTTGATGAACCATTTAGAAGCACACGAGATCCCTGCTCAAATCTCACTCAGATTATCAGACTCAGACTATCAGAGCTCACAATCAAATCTAAGTGTCACAAACCTTTAGGTCTAAGACAAGACTTGCTCCAAGACAGTAAATGCAAAACTAACGCAAAACTGTCTTAAAATTAAAGAAGGAATAAAAAAAAGAAAACAAAGAAAAACCAAACAAAAAGAAGACTTAAAATGGCAAGATAATATTAAACCGTTTTTTAAGTTTCACACTTTAACGAAAAATGGTTTAGAGAAACGAAAGTTCACAGACACGTTAGTGGGGTTTGTTTGTTTGTTTGTTTGTGTGTTTGTTTGTTTTCTCGGCTTGGGTAAGACAACATCAATAGTAAGGGGTAAATGAATCCCCTAGATACTCTTTGAAGAGGTGTGTCTTCAGATGACGTTTGAAGACAGCAAGGGACTCAGCAGTTCTTATGGCAAGAGGAAGTTGGAACCCCACCACTGAGGAACCAGCACTGCAAAGAGTCTTCCTGTTTTCCTCTTCTTTTAAGTAGAGGTGGTTCCAGACGAGCAGCGGTTGATGCTCTGAGACACGTTCTTTAGTCAGTGCTGATGAGTACTGTTCCAGCCTTGGCCTTAAAGGCAAGTGTTAGGGATTTGAACCTGATGCGAGCAGCCACAGGGAGCCAGTGCAGATTCCGCAGCAGAGGTGTGGTGTGTAAGAAATTAGGAAAGGCTGAAGATAAGTCTCGCAGCTGCATTCTGGATCAGCTGAAGTGGTCGTGTTGCTTTCATTGAAAGTCCACCCATAAGAGAGTTACAGTAGTCCAACTTAGAGAGGACCAAGGACTGGAAGAGAAGCTGAGTAGCTTCGGTGGTGAGAAAGGGGCGGATTCTTCTGATGTTGTGTAGGAGATATCTGCAGGACCTAGTGAGGTTGCTAATGTGTGAAGAGAATGACAGTTCGTCATCCAGAATGACACCAAGGTTTCTTGCCGTTTTTGAGGGGATGATAACAGAGTTATCAAAAGGAATGGCAATATTTGCCATTAACTTGACTGTCCTTCAGTAAATTGTTGTTGTTTTAACTACACCCTTTAACAACCAAAAGTTGGTGTCTGCATAGAGTGAGTGTAGGTTTGAATCAGAAAAGCCAGTGTAGCATCCCGAAAACCGTTACATCAGGCAACAGCAAAGTTAGAAAAGAATATTGCATATGATATTTTAGTAAACATTAAACAAAAGCATCACCTCTAGTGATCTTCAGATGGTGGAGGCAAAAGCAAGAACAAAGCAGTACACTAAAGTACTGCAAATCCCTTCAACAAATCTACAGAGCAATCAGTTATCAACGGTGGAGTTTGTAAATCTGTCCAGCATACTTCTCAAAATGGCACACTGCTCAAATGTAAAAATAAACTCAGGCTGAGGCTAAATAGTTTTTAGGGTTTTTTTTAGGCTAAATATGAAAAAGCCGATTTAGTCACATAATTAATTCATAATTTTAGGCAACAAGTAGCAAAATAAAGTTTTACTCAATTCCATAGATTTAAAAAAAAAAAACGTGAGCGAAACTTGCTACTTAAATAAACCTTTAGATTTTTACAATAAACTATTGTAAAAGTCCATGGAAATTAGTACAGTTTGTGCGTTGTGAGTTGAATCCAAATTTTAAATTAAGGCCACAAATAGCAAAATAAAGTTGTACTTATTTACATATTTTAATAATTATTGTTGAAAATGAATTTGTCGGCATAAGCAGCTCCTTTAAAAATCATGCCGCAGCACGTAAGGCGAGAGGGCGGAGTTACGTCGCGATGCCCCGCCCCCAATGCGGAAGAAGCAGTCAGTAGTTGTTTCGGTTTGAGACTGTCGTGAGTTAGACTCGACTTGACTAGACTAGAATTAACATGTCCAGAGCAGGTCTACACTGTGCACTTTTGTGTCTGTCGTTGTGCTTGTCGGTGAACGGAAGCGATACCTACGCCGTGGATGATGAAGGTGGAACTGGGCGTAGGTTTGACGGAGTCGGCGGGTTGAGCGGCGGAGGGGTGAGTGAGTGAGTGAGAGAGAGAGAGATGGTGGGGGTCGGAGAAGAAAGAGAGAGAGAGATAGAGAGAGAGTTGACAGAGAGAGGGGGAGACAGAACAAGAGAGGGAGGGAGGACAGAGAGGAAAAGAACAAATGAGAGAAAACCAACATGAGAAAACAATCAATGTTTCAGAAACATGATTGTTTTCTCATGTTCGTTTTCTCTCATTTGTCACAACGCAAACACAAGTCACAACAAGGGCCGGGCGATATGACTGAAAACTGTATCACGATATCAGTGTTTCATATCAGTCGACATCGATAATTATTGATATTTTTTATGACCCATTTAAAATAAGGACCAGGAGAAAAATATATTACATTCTCTCAATTTGTTGTTGTGTTTAGTAATTTGTTGGTGTGGTTTGCACTTCAGGGCCACCGTAGTTAGCGTATCACTCCCTACGTTGCTAGGTTACCAGAGAGCGAGTGCCTTTGTTGATGCAACCAAACTAGCTTCGCAACCTCTGTTTTCTTCCGACGAAGAATAAAAAATATCAAACGTTTTATCGAACACATTTTTTAGTGATATTGATCACGTGTCTATCTCGATACATATCGTTATCGTTTTATCGCCCAGTCCTAATGTTTCTAATTGTGTATGTATGTGTATTTGTGTATATGCATATGTTTATGTTTGTGACTGTGTTTTTTATTAAACACAGAGAGTAGTCAGGTGTTTGATGCTTTCTTCATCGGACCATTCATCGTCATGAACAAAATGCTTTTATAAAACACTTCAGATTTGATGTGGAAAAATGAAAAGAGGTTAAAGATTGGCTTTTGGTTACTGATGTTACATCTAGTCATTACAGGAGTCATGAGATTAGAAGAGTAATGAGAGATCATATTCAATAATATCTGTTATTAACTAACCCCTAATTGAATCCAGGTCACAACTCCTGCTTTAAGATGCTGTATTTACCTCAGAGGTGGAGGAAGTACTGGCTCTCAGTACTTAAGTAAAAGTACAATTAACCAGCAAAAAATATACTTAAGTAAAAATAAAACTACTACATCATCAACCCTGCTTAAGTAAAAGTAAGAAGTACTTACTTTTAAACGTACTTAAAGTACTAAAAGTAAAAGTACTTGTGCAGTAGGTCTATGTTGTCACTTAATGGTCTATTTCAATATTTCAATAATATTATATCAGTCATCACATCAGTCATTTAAGTGACATCACTGTAAACATAGGACAACTTATTCATTTAAAAAAAGGCCAATTGTCACAGGACATCGGGTAACGTATCTGTTCATAAACCGCTGCTAAGTGAACTAGCAGGTCATTACCTTGCATGGCAGCTAACATTATTGTCGATGGTGAACCTTATCATTTATCCCAGACAAGTGCCTCTAGTTCAAGATAGCAAAACATTTTATACGTCACCCATATTGATGAATGAAAACTGTTGCAAAGCATCTCAATGTTGCGACCCCCTGGTAAGCGACTTCACATAAAATAACCTATTAATCTGGTTGGTTTAAACCTCCAAGACAGCCACATAACCTAGGCAACTTCAGCAAAAAAAAGTGACAGGGCCAAATAAAATGTAACGGAATGCATTTTAGAAATGTAGTGGAGTAGAAAGTATAGATAATAGCTGCAAAATGTAATAAAGTAAAAGTAAAAGTATTCATTATTATTTCTACTTAAGTAAAGTACAGATACATGAAAATGTACTTAAGTACAGTAACAAAGTATTTGTACTTAGTTACATTCCATTTACCTGCAGGCAACATCTCGTCTGCTAGTCAACTACGCTGAACCGTACAGGACTCAGATTTTGGATTACCTTTTTAAGGTAAGCACAGGGAAATGTGAGTATCCTGCTGGGGGGAAAATGAGATATATCTGTTTGTTTCTGAAGTGGATCCTGATGTGATACAACCAAGTTTTGTTTGTTTGTTAGCAGGTAAATTAATGTTTTCTTAACACTAATACATAACAACTGCTTGTTTTAGCCCAACTTTGGAGCTTCTTTGCAAATCCTGAAGGTTGAAATTGGTGGTGATGCACAAACAACAGGTGAGTTTAGACCTTACAAATGAAGCCTGAAATCAGAATGTTAAAGAATCATTTTAAAAGCATACCTGGCTCGTACATAAAATGCTTTTCCTGCAGATGGCACGGAACCGTCTCACATGCACTATGAGGACGATGAGAATTACTTCAGAGGCTACGAGTGGTGGCTCATGAAAGAAGCAAAGATGAGAAACCCAAACATCACCCTAATAGGTTTTTTTACCTTTGAATATTGTTTATTGTGAGGCAGTTGGCCCAAGTTCGCCAATTCAAGTCCCAGACCGCTAAAGGTACCACTGAGGTACTCATGAGCAAGATTACGTCCCTAAGTGGCAGTCCTCAGGGGGCAGTTGGAGGCGTAATGGTTAAGGTGTTCGCCCCATGATAATCACTCACTTTCACTGAAAGTCAAAAGCTTGTGGACGGTACCTTTACTGGTCCAGGATTCAAACTGACGACCTGACGACCTTCCGACCTTTGATTCTCCAACTGTTTCGCTATCCGACTGCCCTAACTTTATCTCTGGTGATTTTTTTTTAGTTTCACTGCCTCTGCATATCTATCCATCTAGATGTATTAAGAAAACAGGTTTGTGCACATGATTTGTGATGTACTTGATGTTGTTGTTGTTGTTGTCATCTAGGTTTACCGTGGGCTTTTCCGGGATGGGTAGGGCATTGTACAAACTGGCCCTATGACAACCCTGATATTACTGCCTATTATGTTGTGTCCTGGATTGTTGGGGCTAAAAAATACCATGACCTGGATATTGATTATGTGGGGGTAATTATTACTATTATTATTATTGGCACGTGAACTGTGAGTGAGAGTGTGATTGTGTGACTGTGTGTGTTCTGCCGTGTGTTGGCGCCTGCCCAGGAGTGGGTCCCCGCCTTGCGCCCGTAAGTTCCTGGGATAGACTCCGGTCCCCCTGCGACCCCAGTTGGGATTAAGCGGTTCAGATAATGAATGAATTAATGACTTATTATTTGTGTCATTAGTAGTAGTACTCTTATTGTTGTTTTTCTTTTAACTAACATATTGAGTTTTCGTTCACAGATATGGAATGAGAGAAACTTTAATAGCAAATATATAAAGGTAAGATATACATTTTGGGGACATTCATAAGCAGTTTCAGTTTTTGTAAATTAGTATGAAGAATATAAGGCCTCATTCACCAATTTTTTCCAAAAGTTTTCTTAAAGGGCCCATATTATGCATTTTCTCAGCAAGTTAAAATAGGTCTCTGTGCTCCACTAAACATGTCTCTAAAGTAGTTTGCTGAAAATACCTCTCAGATTAGGCATTTGTGCCTAATTTTTACCACTCTATTTCAGTCCCTTTCAGAACAGGCTGTTTCTCATTAGTATTCCTAAGTGCAAATGAGCCATCGCTGCCCACGGCCCACTCCAGAACCGGGGCGTAGACAGCACATACGAGTGTTTACCTCTGTCGACATGGCTGTTGCTAACAGACCCTCCACAGAGCTATACATGTTCAACACAACACTCATCTGGTAGACTTCATTGCGATTTGTACGCTAGCACTTGCATGAAAACATGGCGGATCAGGAAACGCTAGCAGTTCTACTTGGTGGGTGGAGGTTCTTAGATAGGAGGGTGGAGTTATTCAGCTTGTTTAGATTTCTGATGTCTGCAAATTAATACTAGCACAACTTACAGTGTGTAGAGGCAGTACAGACCCAAATGGATGTCCAAAGAACAGAAAAAGTTAGAAATTAGAAATAAGACAATGGAAGTCTCTCTGAATAATACCATCTGCTAAATGCCGTAAATGTAAAGACTCACCTCGCAAATATTAAATAGCAATGTTGGCCAATGTCAGAATCTTAATGAAAACTACTTAATGGGTTTTAAGAACAAATTTCTTCATAAAAACAGATGATGAATGAGCCTCATTGTGATTTAATCTGAAGATCTAATGAAGATTAAAACCGCTGTCTGTTATTTGTCTGGGACACATGTGAAGCTACTACTGGTCTAACATCTCTCTTCTAATATTACAAGAATAATATTAGCAAATATTATAAAAAGCATTCATTCATTGTACTCTTCTCTACTTGATCCAAATGAGTCGGGCCTGCTTTGCAAGTGAATTAAAGTGAACTATGGCAAACTGTGGCTCAGTGAGACAGTATATAAGGGCTTTTTCTGTGCTGCTTCAAAACTGTCTTGTCGCTTTTGTTTGCGTTGTTGCATTGTGATCATTTTGATGGGATTTCGGAATCATGCTTTATCTTCCTGTGGTCTGCTCTGTGCTGACAGCTCTTGCGTTACACGCTGGATAAGAATGGATTGGAAAGAGTCAGGATCATTGCCAGTGACAACCTCTGGGAGCCAATAAGCCTTTTTGTCCTGCTGGACCACGAGCTGAAGGAAGCTGTGGATGTGTTGGGGTAGGACGACTCATACACTCTCACAGACGAGTGCGACCAAATTGGGTGCGCACACGATCAAAATTCCAACCAGTGCGACTATTTTTTTCCCCTTGGTCGCACTTGTGCACCTAACATTTCGCATAGGGCTGTCAAATTGTAAAAATAAATTAATTAAATCGGATAAAATATTCCGCAATCTAAAATGAGCGAGCAAGACGACAGAGAGAGAGACAGACAGAACCAATCAAAGGTGGTCCTCAGAGAGAAAGGGCGGTCCTTACTTCTCATTGGTTTTTGATCCTGGGATTCATGTGCAATGCTTTGTGGGTTTGGAATTGTGATTACTAAAAGCGAGCAAAGATGAATAGGAGAATCTACAGTTTTATTTAAAAAAAAAAAATTTGGTGCACCTAAATTTTGTGCTTGTGCACCTAAATGAAAAACGAAATGAAAAAGGTTGTCTGTC
Source organism: Distichodus sexfasciatus (assembly GCA_032718565.1). NCBI lineage: Eukaryota > Metazoa > Chordata > Actinopteri > Characiformes > Distichodontidae > Distichodus > Distichodus sexfasciatus. The sequence continues at coordinate 517,533 of JAVGVS010000025.1, forward strand.
CTTTTTGGCTATTGTAACGTCATGATAATACTGTTTTGTGAAAAGACGACTCAGAAAAGCGCTGAAAAAATCGAAACTACGTATTTTCTTGTCACGATATGACATATTTCAAGAAAAAAAACACAATTCAAAGATTCATTTTTAAGTATATATTTAAAAATGAAATCCATCTGATCAGTTCAAATGAACAATTAGTTGACTGAATTTACAGAAAGTGTGCTACTTTGTGATATATCGTCATTAGGATGTGAGATGACATGCATCAGGATATGAGATTTTGGTGATATGCACAGCCCTAGTGATGTATGACTGAGCGATGTAATAAGGCTTTTTTGTTATTTTGTTTTGTGATATACATCGTTAATTAGGATGTGAGATGGCTTGTATTGGGATATAAGTTACTGACCACAGCCCTAGTTTGGAGTGACTGTTTTCTCAGGCTCTTCATTTTATAAATTTAGGAGTTTACTCAAACCACAGGGTGTCATTTCCCTTTATATGACTGATTTGTCTGTGCTGGTGTCCCAAGTTCTCCAAAGTGTCATGACCCTTGTTTCACATCACTGAAAAGCTTAAGATAGTGACGCATTCTCTGGACTCTTGGCAGGGCTCACTACCCAGGAACCAAAACCGTTCCAGCTGCTCTGTTGTCGGGGAAGCAGCTCTGGGCCTCCGAAGATTACAGCACCTTCAACGATGAGGTGGGAGGAGGCTGCTGGGCACGAATTCTCAACCAGAACTACGTCAATGGCAAGATGTCTGCGTAAGAGGGATTTCCATTTCTTATTCTAAAGCAGACTGCTTTACAATAGGGGCGTAGCTTAAGCGTAATGGTTAGGTAGTTGGCCCCGGACTGGTAAGGGCACCACTGAGGTACTCATGAGCAAGGTGCCGCTTCTGGGTCTCAAGGTTTCTTCCTGAATGCTACAGAGGGAGTTTTTCCTGTCGCCACTGCAACTGTCGCCTCAGACTTGCTCATTAGGGATTCAGGCTGGTTATGTAAAGCACTTCATGATAATGTCTGTTGTAAAGAGCGCTGTGCAAATGTAATAGAATAGTATCTGTCTTTATCTTTTTAGCACTATTTCGTGGAACCTGGTTGCCAGTTATTATCAGGATCTCCCATTTGGACGAGACGGTTTGATGACGGCTCAGGAGCCGTGGAGCGGTCACTATGTTGTGGACTCTCCAATTTGGATTACTGGTAATTTCCTCCGACATTTTAGAAGTCGTCTGACCAAAAGACACTGATCTCAATCTTGTTCATAACATTTTCTCTGCTGTATGATATGTCTTTTAGCTCATACCACGCAGTTCACTCAGCCTGGCTGGACATATTTAAAGACTGTTGGACTCTTGAGACAAGGAGGCAGTTACGTTGCACTGACTGACCAGAAGGGAAACCTTACCATAGTCATTGAAACCATGGTAACATCTGTTTCGTGTTTGTTTATCACAAATGTGATTATTATCTTGACATTGGGCCTAGTTTTGCACAAACACGCATACAATCAAATGTGTGTGAGGCCCTATTCACACAGATAGGCCCTATCTACATTGGCATTCGTTTGACGCTGTTTAACGCCAACCTGCAGCTCAATTTGTAGTTTGGTGTGTTTACCTGTGGGGCAGTAATCAGGCTGACCAAAGTGTTTACCTGTGTGCCGAAATCTAAAATTAAAAATATGCTGTACATACAAATATAAAAGAGGAAATAAAATAACTTGTTCTGTGGCACATGAAGGAAATTAGTCTCAGAGCTTCACAGCTGGTTTAACATAATGACATCATATGGAATGGGAGCATATCTTGTGTATTTTTTTAAAATTAGTTACATAAAGTTATGAGTATTTCAAAAAACAAGTTTTGTGGCACATGAAGAACAGTGTTTGTGCTGCTCAGTTGATTTTACATCACCCACTGAAGCGCATAATAGGAATATTAAACTAACTTAACAGAATCATGGTATATATTCGTTCCTCCAGAACATCAACCCGACGGTGCGTTAACGCGGGAACAACGTTTTCTCTGCGTTCGTCTGGATTTCGGCAAAACATTGCATACAACGTTTATTTGACGCCATCTGAACACGCAGCCGACCGGACGCAGATCACGAATACCTGTGTGGACGCTCTGATTCGGTTCAGTGAGCAGAAAAATGGTCGGCGCTCAGTCCGCATTCTTCTGACGCAACGAATGCCAGAAAAATTGATTCAGACACACGTGGACAAAGCCTAAGAGTGCATTTCAGCGTTCATAGATCCTGTTCATACCAAAGAACAAATCTCAAATAAGAAAACACTCGCAAATGTTGGAATCTTTTTGAAAACTGTATAAGTGGGTGTTTTTAACAGTTTTAAATGATGCCTGCTCATTTTTCCTCCTTTTTGTCAGACTCATAATCACTCAGAGTGTATACGGCCTCCTTTACCTCCCTACGACGTCTGGGCCCAGACAGCTGCTTTCACTCTGAAAGGCTCTTTTGTAAGTGCTGTTGAGATATTGACTAGTTACTGTTTACACACCTGAGCTTCCTTTACAGTGTCACTTTTCTTTACAGGCCTCGATCAGTGAGCTGCAAGTCTGGCATTCCAAGTTTGATTTCAAGACTCAAAAGTCAGTTTTCTTCCAAAAACTGAGTCCTATAAAGGTAAGTAATATGAAAGTTAAATCTTCCCATTTATTACAGACAAAACTGACACATAACAACAACCACCACCACCACCACCAGAGATTTACTTACAGTACAGCTGTTTATTTGATATTTATTCCCGACGCACGTCCACAGCGCTCTTGTGCCGCGGCTCTCATATGGAACGCCCTCATGGTAAAAATGTACTTCTCTCCCAGAAATGAGTCTGTGAGAGCAGCACAATGCCATCTCATTTGCTGAGAGCTCTTCAGTTGTCTTTGTACGCGACACGTACCAAAAAAGAGTCTTGAGTCTTGAGTTGTCTTTCTTCATCTTTTCTTTACTACAATTCAAAGTTTTACAGGCAAAAAAATGAAAACCTAAGACTACAAAGATACTTTACGTGGCGTTACCTGACGGTCAAAAAACTGTAACGCTCCTGAGCTATCAGCTCTATCACATTCAATGTGAAACTAACTCTTTTACGTTCTTACATCATACGTAACTTCAGATTACAACACGTAAGGCACATCTTACTTCTATTGTTACATAGTAGTACATTTAACATGCATACATATTGATAAAGTTCTATTACGTAGCACTGTACATGGAAAGTTATGGAAGATTCCAGAAACATTTCTCTACTTTCTACTGTAAACAACTACAAAACATTAAATCTAAATATTCACACATTCATACACACAAAATGGCTCTAACAGAGTCAGAAATGAGTTATAGGCCAAACTGAGTTCAAATGCTCAAGAATAACTAAAACTTCAGTATTTCTTCATTTTCCATTATTTTTTTCTATTCTTTAATCTTATAGAGTAAAAAATAAATATAGAAAAATGCATTATTTGTTATCAAATCATTTTATTCTATATCCATATCAATTCCAAATGGATAAAGAATCTTATTGTTCTTCACAGTACTAAGCCATAGAATGCATAATAAAAACTCTGTTATATTAATATTAATCACAGTTCACAGTCCTGTGCAGACATCATTTTGGGAAAATACACTGGTTGTTTTTGGTGCAGAAGACGGTCTAGAACTACTTTTCTCACACTCAAAAAACTACTCAAGAATCAATAAGAGAATTGATAAGGAATTGATAGGGTGAATTGACAATGGCATTGATATTGATAAAATCTTATCAATTCCCACCCCATACAGCACTCTGCAAAAGTCTTGAACCTCCCCTTGTTTCTTCTGTTTTTGATTCAAAAGAGGTGGACTTTCTTGTGTTTTTGATGTAGTCTTAAGGAGTAGTATTTACATAGACATTTATAAGTGTTGCAATTAATCATTGTTCCTATTGTCTCATTTTCCTAGCAAAACCAAATAATGAGGGCTATCTCAAAACTTTCACTGTATACTTTGTGATCCTGTATTTAGATGAGAGAATATAATGTATTATATCTATATCACATTTGAAATTTGTAGGTATCTAATGGCTCATTCACGTTGGATCTTGACGTTGATGAAGTTTACACAATAACCACCATGACATCGGGCCAAAAAGGGAGTTATCAAGACCCTCCTCCTTCCTCACCCTTCCCCAAAACGTATAAAGACGACTTTAATTCCCGTAAGTATTGATGCATCGGGACCTGATTGTCTTGAAAGCAGTGAGCCTCACCGAATGTTCTTAAGAAGATAATTGTTCTTAAAAACCACTCAGTTGTCACAGAGATTCTGACATTCATCAGTGCTTCCTCATCTGAAATTTCCTCTTATTTTAGAACCAAATATACAAACAGTGAAAAGCACTCATACAAGTTTTATTGGATGACTGTTTGTGCAAAGGGGCGCAGTGGTTAGCGCTACCGCCTCACAGCAAGAAAGCCTTTCTGTGTGGCATGCTCTCCCCGTGTTTGCGTGGGTTTCCTCCGGGTGCTCCGGTTTAAGCAGTTCAGATAATGAATGAACAAATGAATGAATGTTATTGCAAATTATTGGGGTTTCTTCATTTCTGAAGTTCTAAAATATACTATTTAAATGTCTTAACTTTCTTAAGAATTGCTTTAAGATAAAATGTTGGTGAATGAGGCCTAATAAGTATTTTACACAATGTCTAAATTCTCATTTTAGAAAATGTTTTTTATTCCTGGTTTCCAGAACGGGCAAACTTCTCAGAGGCTCCAAACTTTGCTGACCAGACCGGAGTGTTTGAGTATTTTATGAACTTAACAGACGCCGGGCCTCATGTCTACACCCTGCGTCAGGTGGTCACTCAGCGGCCCATCACCTGGGTAGCCGACGCCGATCAAACCATCAGCGTTATCGGAGATTATAAATGGTTTGTACTAAAGATGGCACCAATCTAATACGTGGATCAGATATTGAGGTGATATCAGCCAGCCTGAGTTTGTACTGAGAGACTGGAGCCACTTATTCATAAAACTATATTTCTTTTTGCTGCAGGCAGAATGTGACAGTGTCATGTGACGTGTACATGGAAAATAAGAAGGGAGGCGGTGTGTTTGTGGCAGCGAGAGTGGATAAAGGTGGAGGCTCTGTCAGAAGCACCAAGGGCATCTTTTTCTGGGCTTACACAGACGGCACATACAAAGTCACAAATGACCTCAGTAAGCATGAGAACCGGGCTTTTACTTTATTATATCCAGTTATTTGAGTTGTGAACATTGTGAACACAGCACAGCACAGCGCATCACAACGAAATGTGACCTTTGCATTTGACTCATCCATGAAGGAACAGTGAGCAGATTTTTTGCAGTGCTTGAAGGTGGTACCTTGCTCATAAGTACCTCAGTAGTAAATTTACTCGTCTGGGACTTGAACCAACAACTTTCTGATCGCAGGGCTACCTTTGTAACTGTTACACTATCCACTGCCCTAAATTTACACTCATAAAATCAGTACTTTTATGACACATATGGTACATTGACCTGATCAGATTAATGATTATATTTGGTTCAACAGGTGGTCAGATTGTGCTGGCAGAGGGACAGTCCGGAACACGAGCGAACGTTTGGCACACGCTCACACTTTCTGTTAAGGTTTGTTAAACTCTTAATCAGTAGCTATGTTCATGATGAGTTTATATTCCACTCTGATCATACTTTATCTCTACAGGGCAACTTTGCCTCTGGAGAACTCAACGGCTTTGTGCTCTGGAAGAACGCTGTGGAGTTGAGGCCTGAACACGGCTGGGCAGCTATAGGCACAAGCTCCTTTGAACTGGCTCAGTTTGATAATTTTGCTGTGCAGGCAGAATGATTTGCCCTTGATTACGTTCAGGCTTAAATTCCTAAATATCAAAATGCTCAGGTTTCTAACAAGCTTTCCAAAAAGACTTGAATTATTTTTTATGAATTATGTAGATCTAATATAAAATGATGAGGTACACTGGAGTGGGTGTGGGTGTTTGTGTGAGAGAGAGAGACAGAGAGTGTGTATCGGTGTGCATCAGAGTGCAATTAAACCTCTTCCAAACCCCAAATCAGTACATAACTTTTATAGTTATGGTTATATTTACATGACCATAAATGAAGTGTAAATAATCTGCAATAATAATTGTAATTTATTGATACATTGTTTGTAATTATAACTTGTTAGCAGAAAAATGACCAGCACTTGTATAAGAATGGGTTTCATATATGGTGAAATATGGTCATTACACCACATAGGGACTGAAATGATGGAAAATATTTCATTAACCATGAAAATTTGCAGTTTAAAATCTGGGATTAAATGCATTATTATTTATCGCGATTAACACTCATCATCACTGACGATAAATATATTATCACTACACTTTCCAGCTATATTGATGTTTTTAAAGTTTATTTTGATTAAAAATCATTTTGCAGCATTTTGATTGAAACCTTTTTCAAAGGTTTTTTTTTTTTCCTACTAGTTGTCTTCATGTCATGGGGGTAGTGCTGGTGGTAGAATGATGATAGAATAATCAATTACAAACCATGAAGGTTTTGGGTTGGAGACTAAATCTATCCTACCTCCAGCACTACCACCACTGTGCACTGGAGCAAGACCCTTAACACCACGTTTCTCCCGGGAGACTGTCCCTGTAATTACGGAATAGATGTCATTTTGGATAAATACTTCTGTTACATTTACATTCGCAAGTTTAAGGGTCTTGATCTTCTAGATGAACAGGCGTTTTGACCATTGGTGCTCCGCTGTCAAAAAATGCTACCTTGTGAGAGGTTCCATTTGTTATAATGGTAGAACTCCCAGTATTATGAGATGTTAATGTTTCTTTTATAAGAAACAGGTAAGCGCACTGCATGAATATGGGCCACATGGTTTGACATTATATAATGTCATTATATCATAATGACATAATATAAATTTAAGGTGTTTCTGACACTTTCTAAGGTGTTAACTCACTTATTGCAAGTTACGTTGTGTAAAGGTAACAAAGGCTGAACGACATCATTTTATTTCTACACTGAGCACCCACGCAAGCATGTATATGCAGATATTCCAGTGTTCCACTACTCAAAAGGCTCAGGGTTTAAAATATTTTATTTATAGTCAACCAAAGTCTCAACAACAAGGTAGCGTGGATTTATTGTCATGGAAACAGTTCTTCAAGTAGCTATTTCATTTTAGTTAGACCATTTGTAGAACTTGATTTCACAAAATAAACAGACTTAATAATATCAAAATAACATGCAATATTTATTCAATAAACATCAACGGCTACAAGTAACTAGTACTTTTGAGTGAGTGGTTTTTAACCACTACTATTAAATGAACGCAATAAACAATGTGCAAATATTGCAACAGCAGTCAGGAGGAAAACTACAATTACACAGAGGTGGACGGTAACTAAGTACATTCACTTGAGTACTGTACTTAAGTAGAGTTTTTGAGTATCTGTACTTCACTTGAGTAGCATTTTATTTGGAAACTTATGACTTCCACTTCACTACATTTTAAAGACAAATACTGTACTTTTTACTTCACTACATTTCTATCAAGGTTCTTGTTACTTGTTACTTTCAAATCTGTGCATAAAGTGGATGTTATTCCCCCTTTTCTAAAGGCTGATTAGTTGTTTGACAGTCTGTAAGTAATCAGTAGGGTTACATCTCGCCTGTAGACTGTAACTATAAAACCAAGTTCAGGCAGTTCTGCTGTTTTCTGTCTTGATTAAAACATTGTTGCTGTTGGAAAGTCATGAAGCTAGTGGTGTAGAGCTGGGTTTTAACCAGGTTGGAATGGATTTACGGCTACTGCACTGTCCTCCTGATTAAAATACACATATACAGTATGTGAGCACACACTACCAGAGCTGTGTCAGAACACTACCATGCTGTTTTGTGGGAGTGTGTAGTCTTACAATTAGTTAATAAAATAAACTAATGACTGGTTTTCTTTGTTAGTTTGGATTGTTTTTCATCCTGTAACATTCTACCAATTCATTATTCTGCAGCACCTACAAGCTAGTCAGAGGCATTAGGTGTTCTAAGTGTTGTGGCAATAATGCAACAATGTGGTGAAAGAAGACGTACTTTTAACACTCAAGTATTTTTTAAAACAAGTACTTCAGTACTTTAACTTGAGTAAAAATTTGACTGTACGACTTTCACTTGTATTGGAGTAACATTTGACTACTGGTATCTGTACTTTCACCTAAGTAATGAAGTTAGCTACTTTGCCCCCCTCTGCAATTACAGCACTGGAATGTCTGCATTTTGTCGTTTGCAGTAAATGTGCATGAAACCTGCAGTTTAATATAAGCATTTTCAACAGACAATCAATGAAAAAATAAACAGTGTCTCAGTCAAAACGTTAAAATGGAGTTGAAAATGGAATTGTGCAATTTTAGTTATGTGAGGTATTCACTAATACGTGCAAATTGTACTAGTAATTGAACATACTTTAAGCAATGTAACACTACAAATATCCAGTACAATTTCCACCACAGGCAAAGCGCAGGTATATTTCTGCGTTTACACGCTACGCTAAGCGGTGAACTAGAAACTCGGGCTTCATTGTGACACGTCTTGTTTACGCCACTGGGGGCGCACGCTAACGCGTCTAAAGGCGTTGCATAGCAACGGGACCGCGACGCGCAAGATGGCGGAGGAAGAAGAGACCAAAGCTCCACAAACGCGAGTGTTTATTAATAATGTGGACATTTACACATCAAAATACATAGCCGAGGTGAGCTGAGCTTTAATCAACTTCTCTACAAATAATCAAGTGCAGCTTCCACTCAAAGCGGTAACGTTTCATCGAGATTTCTATCCAATGGCTGAAGTGTCGGTTGGTGAGGTGGTGAACTGCGCGTCTCTGATTATATTAGTTTACTTTTATTAATTTAATTAGTAGTTCATTAGTTTACTGTAAAAGTCTAAATACAGAATAAGAAAATTAAAAGGAAATCTAGAATTGCTTCATATTCATATTCAGTATGATAATAAGACAATTGAGAGAACATAAAATAAGCAATATTATTATTAAGTAGATATTTTACACCGACAAAATGTGATATTGTAATAATAATAATAATAATAATAATAATAATAATGAGAAAAAGTGAAATAAATAATAAAGTCTAGATGTGCTTCAGTATGTTCAACATGGTGTTAAGATGAACATCACATTCTAAAATGTAAAACAGAAAAGTATGTTAAACATGAAGTTAAGTAAGTCATTATAATAAAGATCATTTAAACGAATATCTATTGATTAAGGTGTTTTCAGATTGTACCTCTCACCTTTTCACCTTTTCTGCACACACACAGTATTTGAACTCCTGTGCTGTCGGAGCATCTCTAGAAAGCATTGTTGATGAGGATGAGGAGAAATCACAAGAGCAGGCCAGCACGATCGCCAAAACCACTTTTACCATTGTAGGGACTAGCTCCTGCAAAAAAGATGAGAAATCCACTTTCATCACAGAACAATATGACGTAAGTGTATAACTTGACTGAGATAACTATATTCCACCCAGACTTTTAGCTCTGTCTTTTTTTCCTTCTTCTTCCTTCTCCCACTTTTTGTCACTTTACTCCTTCCACAATTGTTGGGAACACAGTTCATGCTGTTAAAAAAATTCAACTTATAGACGAGAAGTGAGCTTTTATTTTATTTTTTCTTCTTTCCTTCTATTTTAACCTGCATCCACCTTGTCATTTTGATCCCCCCAAAATGACAAGGTGGTAGCAGGTAGCAGTTTCTCAGTTTTCCCCTTTTCTACCACTTTCTTTTCACATTTTCTCCAGGAAATGTATGTCTAGTTTTGCATTATTTTCTTTGCATGATAAACCCTTGTTTTTCATTTCCCACCTGTTTTCATAGAGCTTAACCAGAGAAGAGCTTTTCCCTCACCTGATGGACTCTGATGTCATCATATATAACATAACAGAACATCTGGATCAGGTAGAAGAAGCCTCTTGGGCAGTATCAGGTAAAGTCAAAGTCTATATGAATTTTAATGTCATCTCACATACACTGTATCGGGGCATCAGAAGCATTTGTAAAGTTCTGAAGATGTTGAGATGGCCATAAGCCTGACGTTACCTCCTCATCGAGCTCTGAGTCGTCCATCACTGCCGTTTTGCTTGTACGTACATGCAGGCTTCTGTGAGGTATTGTAGGTAACGAGGAAAACCTGGAGTGGATTTTCACCGCGGTGGCGCAGTGGTTGGTGCTGCCGCCTCACAGTGAGTAGGTCCTGGGTTTGATCCCTGGGTTGGGCATAGGGCCTATCTGTATGGTGTTTGCATGTTTTCCCCGTGTTCCAAAAGCATGCACTATAAATTAATTGGTGACTCTAAATTGGCCCCGTTAGGTGTGAGTCAGAGTGTTATTGCGTGAGTGTGTGTGCCCTGTGGTGTGTTGGCGCCTGCCCAGAGTTGTTCCCCGCCTTGCGCCTGTAAGTTCTCGGGATAGGTTCCGTTCCCCCTGTGACCCCAGTTGGGATTAAGCAGTTTGGATAATGAATGAATGATATGTGCAGTATTGATTTAAGATATGTTAAATAAACTGTAAACATACAATATTCAATGAGGTATGATTGGCAGCATAATTTACAGTTTTAGATAATGGGTGGTGGTGGTCCAGTGGACCAAGAGGTCATGGGTTTAGATCCTACCTCCAGCACTACCATCATTGGGTCACCTGAACAAGACCCTTAACCCCAAGTTGCTCTCAGGGAGACTGTCCCTGAAATTAGGAAAATGGAAGTCTGCTCAATGTCATAAATATAAATACATATGTTAAAGTACTCTGTAAGGTGAATTTTAATAAATATCCTAATGTAACATGGAACTGTCAATATTTAAAACATCTGTTTATTCACAGCTCTTTACAAAGAGATGAACTCATTTCCAGGACCCAAGATGTTCATTCTGATCTCCACAGTCATGACATGGGCCCTGAGTAAACCAGCTGATCCTGTAAGGATTCATCTAGCCAAAATGACAAACAAATACAGAACATTATCAAATATTAATGTTAATTATTTCATACTCATATTATACTCATGATTTTTGTGGTGAATATGTGACATTAATATGTGGTCATCTGACTGACTCTTACTGATCTTACTTCATTAGGTGTTCAGAAACTATGCCTCTACACTGTGGGTCAAAAAATGAGCTCTGTACTTTTCCCTGTAAGTTAATAGATCTTCAAAATGACTGTTTTCAGAATTTCATGCTGTAAATTTGTAGTTACAATATCTTTTGAAATGACAAGATACAAACAACAATATTTATTTTATATAATGAATAGTTACGGCTATAGCTAAGCAGCCTACAATTGCACTTAACTACACTGACTATAACACTAGCTGTACTGCAGTCAATAATAATAATAATAATAATAATAATAATTAATTATTTAATTATTTAATTATTTAATTAATTAATTAAATTGAGGACAAAATTTCAGCATGTTTACCATAATATTAAGTGGATCAGTTACATGAACAATGTATTATTATTATTATTATTATTATTATTATTATTATTATTATTATTATTATTATTATTATTATTATTTGGGCAAGTACATTACATACCAATATACCAAAATAAAATGTCAGTTTATGACCAAATTCAATAACAATTAAGGGCAAAGGTGCAGGGCTCACATTTTGACTCAGAGCATAGCAACATCTATAATATAAGCAAGGGGCAATTGGTACGGTAACTGTTACGGAGTTGGCTTCGTGATCAGAAGGTCGCAGGTAGTTGGCTTCGTTCCCAAGCACTGCTCTCTGGTTGCTGTCAAAAAGACTGCCCACTGCTTCTTCACAGATGGGTTGAATGCAGCACTCACATTTCAGCACTGTGTCCTGAGCTGTGTTCACAATGGCAAATCACTCACTTATACTAAATTCACATCAGTTTATGTTTTTGTGTCACTTCAGCGTGATCCAGAGATCCCTTTAACAAAAGATGACTATCTCAGAAGGAAAGCACACCCCAACTTTAAAGATCACATCACTCTGGAGAAGCTTGTGGCTAAATTGGGGAAAACAGTAAGCACTGACTAGCACTGAAATCATTGAAATGTAGATCAGTTTCATGTACACTTTCAGTTTCGTGTAGATATGACAGTCTCATGTTATATTTGGCAGTGTCATATATTTACATTCTCATATTATATGTAAAGCACTTTGTGACAATGTCAGTTGAACAAATAAAACTGAATTGAATATACAGTATTATTACCTATTACAATTTTTAAAATATTGTTTGATTTTGACTTTAATTCAGAATCGCTCACAGTTTGGGACATACATTGTAGCCTCAGGAGTTCAGTATGGAATGGGGGAGGGTGTGTTCCATTACTTTTTCCAGGTAAGTGGAGCAATTAAAACATTTTCATTAAATGGTGTGTTAGTTTATGCCTGATTTTTTGCTTATTATATTTTCTATGCATATTATGGACATTTGTTATTTGTCTGTGACTGTTTTGTTAGAAATCGTGGTTGGGGAAGATTCCTAAAGTGCCTGTGTTTGGAGACGGTTCCAATACCATTCCTACTATTCATATTACTGATCTGGCAAAGTCAGTGGTTTGTAAAACCCTTTATATATTTTATCCTGTTTTGTCGGCAATCCTAGATGTGTCACTGAACATTTCAGATGTTTGTTTTTGTTTTTTGTTTTTTTCTTTCCCTGAAGGATCATCCAGAATGTAATAGACCATAAGCCTACACTGCAGTATTTTCTTGCTGTGGATGACTCTAAAAATACCAGTAATGATATAATATGGGTAAGTAACAAATATATCAAAGTCAAAGTCAATGTAAACTTTATTGTGATCTCTACTATATACAAGTATACTGTATAGAGAGCTGAGACAACATGACTCCAGTTTCTACAATGCAAAGACCAAATAAGGCACATGGAGTGAGCAAAAATATATACAAAGGCTATAACTCTAAATTAGAAGTAGAACAAAGGAATCGGAATTCGAACAATTTTGGTCCTGGAATTATATTTTTTTTCATTGAATGTGCATATGATCTAAAGCAGTTGAATATGAAAATTTTTAATCTTTTAAAAAATAACAGTGTCTTTATAGTGTCTAAGTTAACTATGAGAGGGGTTCAATAATACAGACTTCTCATGGGCCCTCTCCCCCCTATTCACTCAGTCCCACTTTTCACCCCACTACGACACCTATGTCGGGCAATGTCCTGTGAGCCCTTGCAAATTTTGGACTGGTGCAGGGATGGCATAACTAATCGGGAGAGTCCACGTTTCATGTTCACCTCACTCTTGGGCTGGTTGGGTGGGTAAAAATAATTTTGACAAACAGCCAATAATAGCAGGGGAGCTAATATGATAATCTGTTGAGTGTAAAATCCTCATAGAGGCCTAAATGTCCACTTGGTGGGCCTATTTGGGAGAAAGTTCTTCCCTGTTGTATTGTAACTGCAGTCAAATGGAGAAATATGTAAAAAAAAAAAAAAAATGCTCAGTAACACATGCAAATGTCTCAACAACAGCTTAATAAAGTAATATGTCTTGCCAATCCTTGCCAATATGCCAATCCTCATTTTTTGATAAGTTTCATATTTCATAAGTGCCGGACTGTCTTGCGCTTTTAATGTCTTAATGTCTTAAGGAACAGTATTGCTTGTATGTTTGCCTCTGTTGTAATAATAATACCAACTGTGTAATAATACAAAGAAACTAGAGGCATTTCTGCAAGAAAATGCAAATATGATTGCACTCTTGCAGCAAGACTTTTAAGGTGGTTGCTAGGCTGTTGCTGGGTGGTTGCAAGGTTATTAGGATATGATTAGGGTTAGGGTTAACACAATATGTTTTTATCTGACCCGCCAAAACCGATTAAACTGTCTGATCTAATCTAAGTATTAACCTGCCGTGCCTACTTACTGGAACATATTTAAATGAGGAATAACTTCCTAGATACATATTCTTTGCAAGTTCAATATCGATATCAAATCCAAAACCGCAAAATCTGGCAACACTGAAGCTGGAGCTGAGCAATATTCCACTGTCATAATACGTATTAAATGGTAGTGCTGTGGATGGAAAACAGTAATTTTTCATTAAAAAAAAAAAAGAAAAAGTAAAAAAAAGTGTAAGACAAGTTTTGATAATATGAACTTTACTCATTGAGCACATTATTTTTAAAGAAGTGAAGATATAAAACAAGCCAAGGGACGCTTTCAAATCACGAATCGTTGCTGGGGCCGTTTATGATCCACTCAGCAACATTTAGTTATTGAACACAAAGGGGTCTCTCACAAATAAAGGCGGGATGAAAAATGTCCAGCACTCGCGAACGAGTGCACATATCAAAAACGTGTATACAAGTGGACTACACTGCTATAGACCACACGTTTTAGAGTTGGGAGAAAGTTTGTAGCGCAAAAACTGTAGGAGGAGTAGCAGCGCCAAAAAGTGGATGGATTAATAGTATGATACAATCACATAATTAGGACTTGCACTGTCCTGTATTTAGGTGTGTTTTCATATTAAAGCACAACTCTCCACCATTTTAATTCTAGACAATAGCATTTGCACTTGGCCCGGGGAAAATCCAGAATCTTCCAAAAGAGCATATCTATCTCACAAAGGAACTGACAGTAAGTTTCACGTTTTTGTAATTCTTTTGTAATTTCGAACCGAAATGTTTCGCAGTCCTCTGTTGACCTGAATTCTGCATGACAAGTTAGCGTTGATGCTTATTTACAGACTTTAAGCGTTAAAAAATATTTTTCTTCTTTCTTAGCAAGCAGAAATTGATTATCTGTTTGTCAACCTGCGAATGGAAGCCAACTTTCAGAAAGACAATTTTAACATCCGCTGGGTGGCTCAGAACGGCATCACTCAACATATTGACAATGTGCTGAATGAATACAGGGTAGTGAGAGGACTGCAGGTAGGGGACGGGCTAAATATTTTTAATATTTTAGTGTTCCACATTAATAACAGATTTATAACTATGATTTTCCCAGCCTGTTCGTATTTGCATCCTCGGCCCTCCTGCCGTTGGGAAGAGCACCATCGCTGAAAAGATCTGCAAACATTACAAACTGCAGCACGTTAAACTGAAGGAGACCATCGCTGAGACTTTCGCTAGACTGGTGTGTCTGATGTTGTGTTCTTAAAACTTCGATGTTTTGAAGTAATTGTGAACCTTGTTTTCTTCATTATTTCTTCACTGTAAAAATGATTTGAACAATTCCAGTTAAAATACTTTTTGATACAACAATTTATGTTTATGTTTATCTTAATGTACTTTGTCTGGCAGAATAAATCTACAATGTTCAATAAAAGGAGATTTCCACACTCCTCCCTTGCAGAGCAAATCTGCCCAGTCTACACAAGACAATCAGACAATACATTCTGTTTGTCTATTGCATTGGGACAGGACAAGGGAATAAATAAATAAATAAATAAATAAATAAAAATAGTAATATAAACAATTTATGCCATTTCAGCTAGTTTTCAGTTTTTAATCCAGTTCACAGAATTGAAAATTTGATGAAGTCCAATAAACTTACAACTGTGACTGTAAACTGTAAAGAGTGAATGTTCTGATCACAGGCGAATGCCCGAACTGCCCCAAAAACTGTTTTTTTTTTGTTTATCATCTTCCTCCTTCCACTTTTTGACCTTTTCACTCCTTCCACAGTTTTTGTTGTGGAGACGCCACTTAAGATCTGGCTTATTGCATTTTTATCATTAGGCTAACTGGCAACCCTATTGTAACCCCCCCCCTTCTTTTTTTTAAGGTAAAATTTCTTTTCATGATGTGACTATAAATCATAGTTTAACAACTAAGTCAACTGTAATCAGCATGAACATTTATAAAATGTATTTTTTTAACATTTTTATTATTTTCTACATTTTTAGTACACAATAATCACAAAGTTTCTTTAGGAATTGCATGTCTAGGGGCAGTTAGTGTTAGGTAGTTAGGTAGCGTAATGCTTAGGGAGTTGGCCCTGTGATCAGAAGGTCGCAGGTTCAAGTCCCGGACCAGTAAAGGCACCACTGAGGTACTGATGAGCAAGGTACCATCCTACCGAGCACTGCTCTATGGGCGCTGCCAAAGTGCTACCCATTGCTCCTTCACAGATGGGTCAAATGCAGAGGTCAAAAAATCACTCACTTAAATCCACTTGTCTAGTTAATAAACCAGTACAGTTCAATATAGATTCATGTCATGACTGTGTGATGTGTAAATGATTCTTTGATGGCTGATAGTTTGATGATTCAGTTTGTCTGGGCTGCAGGAGACTCGCGTCCTCTTGAAAACTGATGAAAATGATGTTGATGAAGCACCAAATCAAGATTTTGACTTTTTAGAAGTGCTAAAAGAGAACATGGAACAGAACAAAGGTAACATATTTCAGGGATCTTGCTATGATCTGTGCAGTGTAAGGATCTGTACTGTTCTTGTGTCACAATATGGAGCATGCACGCTTTATATACTGTTTGGATTTTGTTAATTATTTTCTTGAATTTTCAAAATGAAAAAATCTGGATCTTCACTTGGATTTGGATTTGATTTTATTCTTATCATTTTATCCAGGCCGCTTGGATGAGCAGCACATTATCCAAATTGTCAAGGAGAAGCTTTACTCTAAACCATGTCAAAATCAAGGCTTCGTTTTGGACGGCTTTCCAAAGACATATGAGCAAGCTAAGAAGTTGTTTAGTGGTGGGAAAATAAGGCATTAATCCAATATTTTATTCATTTTTGATCCATTTTTCATTCATTCTTTAACTAATATTTTATCAAACAGCTGAGGCTGGTAAGTCGGAGGACACAAGGACATCAGCGTCCCAACAAAACACCAAAATCACCCCAGGTCTGTGTTTAATATGCTGTTGTATAAAATGTGGTACATTTGTCACAAACTCAATAAGGGGTTTGGGCCAGACTCAAACTCCTGATCACTCTCCTTTTAGAGTTTGTGTTCTTTCTGGATGCAAGCGACGATGTCCTGAAAGATCGTGTGCTGAATCTGCCCGGGAGCATGCTGGAATGGACGGCAAAGTCCTTTAATGATTATCAGAGCTCTCTGGCCAAATTCCGCCTGAACAACGCTGAGGAAGAGACGGTGCTCAACTTCTTTGATGAAATAGAGATTCACCACGAGCATATAGGTAAGAATACAAGTTTAGATGCCATAAAAATATACTCTAGTCCTTTATATTACTAAAAGTGAAAGTGAGTGATTATTTGTCATTGCGAACACACCACACCACGGCTCGTATGTGAAGGAGCAGTGGACAGCCATATATGCTACCAACTGTTTATATAAGTATGTTTAATGCATTTAATCAACCAAGTCTGAACACTCTGCACACACCAGACATCACAAGCGATGACGACGAGGACTACGCGCTGGTGATAGAGAAGGTGAAGAAGATGGTGGGGGAGGTGAGAGATTACGGCTGCAGTGCGGAGGAACTGGAGCAAGAGGAGCGCAGGAGGGTCGAGGCTGAGCTGAAGGAGCATCAGGCTGAGGAGGCCGAGGCACAGCGCAGGGAGGATGAGGAGTTGGCGTTCAGGGACAAGCGCTGGGACGAATGGGTACAGAGACACGGCACTGGGCACAGAGTACTGTTACGTTACTGAAATAATAGTCAGTTACAAGTAGAAGTGCTGGTACTTAAGTAAGAGTACAAATGTTCTGTCATTTTTCTAGGCCTTTGTCACACTTCCTTGTTCTGAACGTTCTGATCAGTGAAGCAGTGTACTGTCACTTCCTGTTTACTATCAGCTGTTTCAGATGCAATGGCCGCCTCCTCTCGCCGGTGTTATTGTAGTGTACCTGGCTGCTCTACTTTAAAACAATTACGTCCTTACCTCAGCTTTCATGATTTTCCTTAAGATGAAAACCTACAGAAAACCTGGGTGAGGTTAATCTGAAGGAATGAGGGTCCATCATTTAATATACTTTAATATACATCTGCAGCTTACACTTTGACAGTGAGCTTCTTTATGTATCCAAGAAGAGTAGAAAACATCTCAAACCTGGTGCTATACTATACTGTAATATTAAGGGTACCTACTTCTTCCTCAGCAGAAACTTTGCTAATGTTAACACTAATGTAAGACGCATCCTCAAGACAAGCACTGACCTAGTCGAAAACCTGCTGTCAAGAAACCTGAGATTTTCCAGTTATTCCAAGAAAATCTCTGCCGTGTAGCACTGGGTTTGAGATGTTTTCTACTGCTCTTGGATACATAAAGAGTCTTGCTGTCAAAGTGTAAGCTTCCCCAAAGTATATAATTTTTTGTCATTTTTACATCGGCTGTAAATAGGAAGTGATGGTACACTGCTTCCTTGATCAGAACGTTCACAACCAGAAAGTGTGACAAAGGTGCATATTTAGTTGTTTGTTTGTGAAGTCAAGACTACTTAAAAAGAATTGAACATTTGTACTTTTTGTTACAAATAAGACCAGCGTGACACAGGGATTCATGGCACCAATACAAACATCTTTTATTCAAACAAGCAAAATAAATAGGCTTGATAATCTCAAAACAACAAACAAATCTGTTTTTAAATTTACACGAAACATTTGGCATGCCGAGACGGGGTAGCATAACGGTGGACCGACAGACACAAAAGCAGGAGACATGCCTAAAATTCTTTATGAAATTTTTGGAAACAGTAAAATGTTTAAATATACAGTACTATAAGGCCAAACATTTGCTTTAAAAATCACCTCATTATGGTATTTTACCCACTGTGTGTGTGAAAATGCAAGAGAAAGAAAAGATAAAGTTGAAAATTTTAATAAAATGTAGCTTAATTATAGGGGGCAGCATGGTAGCGCAGTAGTTAGCACTGGCGCCTCACAGCGAGAAGGTTCTGGATTCGATCCCCAGGTACGCCATAGGGCCTTTCTGTGTGGAGTTTGCGTGCTCTCTCGGTGTTTGCGTGGGTTTTCTCAGTGTGCTCTGGTTTCCTGACTCTAAATTGGCCCTGTAAGGTGTGAAGGAGAGTGTGACTGTGTATGCCCTGCAGTGTATTGGTGCCTGCCCAGGGTTGGTCCCCGCCTTGCGCCCGTAGTTCCCAGGATAAGCTCTGGTCCTACCGCGACTCCATTTGGGATTAAGCAGTTCGGATAATGGATGGATAAATGAATAAATAAAACCTAAGGTATTTAGGTGTTTAAAATGAAAAATTATTTTTTTAAAAAACAGGACGTATTTCAAAAGCTGAAAACATTTCATTTTGGTTTTCAGCATGAGGTTTAAATTGGGATTTTATGGGTAAGAAAATGTGCTCTCTTTCTACTTCTATTTCTACTTCTATTTCTAGTGCTAGTTTAAAGTTATAGTTATATTTAGTACTCCATTTCTAGTTTAAAATGTATGTTTTGTATTCTATTTATATATTGTTTATTCCATGTGCCCTCTTTGTTCTTTGTTCTTTGTTCCCTGTTTCTTCTTGCACTGTGAAAAGGAGCCACGTCGTCTCGTCTCTCTGTATATCCATACCGTATATAGCAAAGATGACAATAAAGTTTACTTTGACTTTGACTTTGAAGATAAATCTTGTTTATATCTAGAAAGATCCATTCGGACTTCACATATATCCTGTTTTACATGTGACCTCTGTTATATGTGGTTGTGTGTGTGTTTTCAGAGCCAGTGTCTGGAGGTGGAGAGGAATCTGGAGGAGGAGCTTTTGGCAGCTGAGACGGCCGACATGAGGAGCTACATGATGCAGCAGGTGACCCCCGTCCTGATGCAGGGCCTCATCGAGTGCTGCAGACTGCGACCCGACGACCCCATTGACTTCCTCGTACGACTTTTCTTTTTAATAAACCTGTCTCCTAGGGCTAGGGATTACTAACATTTTACCTCAATTACGATTAACCTCAATTTTACCTCAATTATGATATATAAGAAAGATGTGTGTATTAGAAAGAAATTACAAGTAAATATCATGAGGTTATGTGACAAACATACAGTAATATGTTTTAAAGGACATAGCACATAAACACACACTGGGAATAGTGTTACAGAATTCTTTTTAATGTTTTAACTTAATTTTGTCAATTAGATGTTTCAGTTTTAATATTTTGGATTAATTGCCCAGCCCTACTGTTTATCATAAGTTTTGAAGATGGGCAGAGTTCAATTGACTTCATTCATTCACAAAAATTATTATTTGTTCTGTTTCAGGCTGAATATCTTCTGAAAAACAATCCAGATGGAAAGAAGTAACATACACAAACAAATGTGCACACACACATGCACACAAAACATCTGCATAAAAGATGTGTCTCAATACAGTTCCTGCTCTTTTGAAATGTTTATTAAGTCTTACAGCAGGATAAAAGACATTCCATCAGTAGCTGATAATAGATGCTAGCTCCCCAGTTGCATGTTCATTGTATTTTGTGCAAACTGACTGTGAAGTTTCTCATTTCTGACCTTGTTGTTTTCTTGTTCTTGTGCATTTAAAAGCTTCAGAAACACAATAAAAGCCAGATGCTAATTAAAATTTCATTAATGTAATGCTCTTGTTAGTGCTTTTTGACTAGAAAAGTAGATATGTTGGGCCGTAATTGTTTTGATTTGCCCCGCGCTTTCAAAAGATAAATGTTACAAATGGCAGATAATTAAATGGCTCTCGTATTTTTCAGACTCAGAGTGTGTATAATTAATTACTTGGGTAAACAAAATAATTTCATTCCTGCAACTTCTGCAGTGCATTCAGTTCATTGTTTTCGGGCCTGAATGTACTAATGGCAGCTGGAGTGTCTTTAGAATCTCCTCTTCTCAAGTCAGCACTTTAATAAATGTATTGTTCATGCGGCTGTACGTTTGCTGCCGTTGTCACTGAAAGTGGCCTTCATCACAGTGTGTGAACGCACAGAAAAAAAATAAACTTTGCGATAGAAAACACTGTAAGACTAATACAACAGAGTGGAGACCATGTCCCTAGAAATGTCAAAGTAGGGGTTCAAGGATCTGAAGCCCAGCAAAACCAACATTCAATCAGTCTATCAGAAACACTATTCATTGTTAAAGGCAGCATTTAGAGAACTTCTTCGATCACTTTGTTCTCTTCATTATTTGGGAAGTTGGTAGCGTAACAGTTAGGGAGTCGTCCCTGTGATCGGAGGGTCTCTGGTTCAGGTCCCCCAGTGGTACTCATAAGCAAGCTACTGTCCCCAAGCACTGCTCCCTGGTTGCTGCCAAAAAGCTGCCCACTGCTTGTTCACAGATCGGTTAAATGCAGAGGTTCACCGTTCAGAGCACAAAGTTTCCAGCTCATGTGACTTTCAAGTTAATTCTACAGCTCATAGTTTAACAGCAAGGTCAACTATATCCATTTCTTGTTCAAACAGCAACATTGTATATTTCCTTCTTCCTTATCTTAGGTTTGATTATATATAACAAATTTTGAAAAAATCGAACTTATGACTCTTGAGAAATAGGAATTTAGCATTTATAACGCCCCCTATTGCTTAATCGGCACCACTGATGTTTCTGAGCCAAAGATGACAAAGATGTTTCATCAGTCCAAAGATACAGCGGTTTAGGCAAAATAAGGCACGACCCGCTGCAATTAATTTGCTATATTTTAACGTTTTATTGATGTTCTATAAGCCTGAGTATCATCAATTAAATGTTAAAATACAGCAAAAGTCTTTAAAAGCAGTTGATGCAGTAAGCATCGAAGAAAGGAGTCGTTTTCTTAGTCGTAGGTTTTCTTGTGAGGTCAAAGATTCGTGACTACACTAATTTTAGCAAAACTTAAGACTTAGGAAGTAGAAAATATAAGTGATAAAGAAATTCTGTTTAAATAGTACTATTGTATACTGTTTCCCTCTACCAAACCTGTTCATTTATTATTTCAATAGTTGCATTTCATGTATAACCACTGTAATGTCATAACGATTTTATTTTATTCATTTTGGAGATAAATAAGATGCTGAGAAGTGTTTTTTTATTTTTTTATTTGATAGAAAATGCTGAAGCATAATTTTCTGTTACATGACAAGTAGTGACAGCGCAGAAATTGCTCTGACGGAACGATCCACAGTCGTGGTTCAACCGGTAAACAGAATGAAGTCCCGTGCAAAACTTTTTTTATGTTTTTTTTTTTTTTTTTTGGGGGGGGGGTGCTTGTTTTAATTGAGAAACTAAAAGAGGTAAAAGATGTGCATTTGGTTACTGAGGTTCAGGTTAGGGTTAGGATTAGGTGTAGGTGTAAAATTATATACATCTAGTCATTATGGGAGCCTATGGAAAGACCTCACAAATATAGCAATACAGAGACTGTACGGACGCGCGCGTATGTGTGGGCAGCACTCCGCCTGAGACAGCAAAGGAGAAATGGAAACTATTAGTAACTATTATTTCCACATGTAAGTAGGATTGGTTGTTATTTTTTTTTTGCCTGCTCTTTGGGTGCTTGACGCGGCATATTTCCTACGCGCTCTCTGTCCGCAGCTGGACGTGTACTTAGCTGTGTGTGAGAATTGTAACGCGCGACCATGTAAAGGAGAAGTTAAACGCGTGACCATGAAACAACAACAACACGCAGTATGAATTTACTAGTTTATGGTCAGATTTTTAGAAACGCAACTCAATTCCAATCCCGGAAGATCTGTCGAATGTGACGTCACCGCGTGTTCTGTTCATTGGAGCTGCACTGAATCATACACGATACGTTTCTGTAGCGTTCCTTAGAGACCCTAGAGGCCAAAACTCTTTTTCTCCCCCAAATCCACAATTATCAGCTGATCGCTATGGGAGCTGGTCTAGGTGAGTTTCAGACTATCTCCCACGCTTGAAAATGCTCAGCCTCTATGACTCTACTAATAAACAGAAATAACTGAAAAAGAGGGCTACATAGTGCCACCTTAAAAAAAATCTATGCTACCTCCAAAAATAAAATAAATAAATTCCAAGATTACGAGATTAAACTCTGCAATATTTCGAGAACTCAAAATCACGAGAGAATAAAGTCGAAATGTTACGAGAATAAAGCCTAAAATGTTACGAATAAAGCTTTTAATTTTTTACGGAGTGTGTAAGATATGTTCTGGGTAATAGCTATCGCCGCTCAAGGCCAGTGAGTTAGTTTCACGGAAGACCTTGCCAACATCAACCGGCCAAAGGTAAGGTTTATTAAAATCTCTTTAGTTAAAATGTAGTTTGAATTTGATCTGGACTTTATCTCGTAATTTTTTCGACTTTATTCTCGTAACATTTCGACTTTATTCTCGTAACATTTCGACTTTATTCTTTTTTTAAGGTGGCACTTAGATTTTTTTTTTTAAGGTGGCACTAAAACGCCGTCGTAACATAGCGCCTCATGCTTGGACCGCTATTAATAAAAACTAATAAAGCAGCTGCTGCATCTGGTGATACATCATCATGGGTACTGCTCCATAGAGAGATATTTGTCCGCTTATGTGACGCTATTATGGTTATTGTCTATGAAGGATCATCCCTGCTATCAGATGTGAGACATCACACATTTTTTGCCAGGTCCCTTTGGAGATGAGCAAGATGGGGGAGCAGGAATCTCCACCTCAGGCCCGTGTCTTTATCAACGACATTCACACATATACCTCAAAATACATAGCAAAAGTGAGAAGCATTTTAGAAAATCAAGTAAATAAACGTGTTAAATATGTAAACAAATACAGTTTTACGCCTAATTTTTTTCTCAAGTTCTTGAAGACGTTGGTTGATTAATATCCCAGCTGCGTTATTTGTGTTTTCTTCAGTATTTAGACTCCTGTGTAGTTGGGTGTTCTCTGCATAACAGTAACCATGTTGAGAAGAAGGAGGATGAGGAGGAAGAAAAATCACTAGACCAGCAGTCCAGCAAAACCCAGGATCCAACTTTCAGAATTGTTGGAACAACGTCCGGCGAGAAGGAAGAGAAATATAGTTTTATTGCAGAAGAAATATGCAGAAGTTTATCGGCTGCATTTGTGTTACAGCCAGAAATATTCATGTAAGTCCGTAAGTGCTGACAGGTTTGGGACGGTTATCACAGGCTAGAATCCATATCAAAAATCATTTGACATTCATTCATTCATTTCATTCATTCATTCATTCATTATCTGCTTAATTCCAACTGGTGTCGCGAGTGGGAGGACTAAAACCCATCCTGGAAACTAGGGCACAAGGCGGGGACCAACCCTGGGCAGGCGCCAACACACTGCAATCACACACATAGTCACACCTCACGGGGCAAATGTAGAGTTGCCACTTAACCTACAGTGCATGCTTTTGGACTGTGAGAGGAAACTGGAGCCCCCGGCAGAAATCCATGTGAACACAGGGAGAGCATGCAACTCCACACAGAAAAAAACTAGGGCCGACCCAGGGATCAATCCCAGGAACTTCTCGCTGTGAGGCGGCTGCACTAACCACTGCACCACCATGCCGCCCCTTTTCATAAATTATAAATCTGAAATCATTTATAATAATTTGCACTCAACTGGTAATTAATTGATTAATTGACTAAGCACCTAAGTAGGTCTAAAATAGTTTTCATGAAAAATACACACAAAAAATTGTTATTTTTAAACCCATATCAATTTACCACCTGTTTCCATAGAATTTAACCAGAGAAGAGCTTTTTCCTCAGCTGATGAGCTCTAATGTCGTCATATACAACATAACAGAACATGTGGATCAGATAGAAGAAGCCTCTTGGGCAGCAACTGGTACTCTGTCTCAGTAATGTGAGTTTTTACAGGTAACAGAGTTTTATATTCGGTTAATATTTAAAGTCTATGTTTATTAACAGCTCTTCACAATGAGATAAGCTCCTTTGCACAACCAAAGATCTTCATCCTGATCTCCACAGTCATGACATGGGCCCTGAGTAAACCTGCAGATCCTGTAAGAATTAAACTGACCCATACTGAGTGACAGCTTATTACAAATAGACAGTATTTTTCAGTTCAGTTATTCCGTAAAAAAATTCCTCTTGCGTATATGTTCAGAATTAATGTTCCCCTGTTGTTTTCCTTAATAATATTTACTGTCACCAGATACTATTGCTTCCCTCATTTTTATTTAAAATGTAATATTTTATATTTAAATTAACACTGATTTCTTATTATAATAGTATTATTATTGCCCAAAACGTAATGACTGACTTTTAATCTATCATTCAGAAACTGTGTGATCATTATTTATTATCCAATAAATGCTCTTTTGTATTACTGTAGCGCAATCCAACAATTGCAAAAGATGACTACCAGAAACGGAAACCACACAGCAATTTTAATGAACACTTCAATTTGGAGAAGACCGTGCTTCAATATGGAAAAACTGTAACCACCTGAACTTTTTGAGAAGTCTAAAATATAGAAGCTTTACATCATAGACAGTGACCCATAATTATTTTATTCCATTTTCCAGAATCGGTCCCAGTTAATTACGTATGTTGTCGCTTCGGGACTGCTCTATGGAATGGGAGAGAAAATATTTGATTACTTTTTCCAGGTAGATGGAAATCTCTATTGTCAATGATCATTTTATATTTCCTCATTGTGTGTTAGTGATAACTCTGTGTCCACAATTTCTTTAGAAATCGTATTTAGGAGACGACCCCAAAGTGCCTGTGTTCGGAGATAGTTCCAATTTAATTCCTACTATTCACGTTAGTGATCTGGCAGGGTCAGTGGTGCTGCAAAGTTGTTTATATGATGACATTTCGTCTTGTTTCCTTAAAAACACTCTGAAACGGAACATTTTATTTCCTTTTTTTTAACTAAAGTATTATCCAGAATGTAATTGACCACAAGCCGAAGGCACCTTATTTTCTTGCTGTGGATGAATCAAAAAATACCCTTGAGGAGATTCTTACTGTGAGTTTGTCATATTTTGAGATCATTTTACCTTTTGCGTTTTACTTGATTATTCACTTTGGCCCATTTTTATTATAGGCAATAGCACTTGGTCTTGGCTCAGGAAAAACGGAGAAAGTTCCAAAAGAGGACATCTCTCAAGTAAAGGATTTTACAGTAAGTCTGTCCCTTGTCCTGTATTCACTTATTTTTTTTTGCACGTGAAGATGCTCCAGTTTTTGTATCGAATAACAGACTTTAGGCTTTTTAAGATTGTTATTTTTCTCCTTTCTCAGCAAGCAGAAATCGATTCTCTGTTTGTCAACTTGCGACTGGATGCCAACTTTCAGAAAGACAATTTTAATATCAACTGGGTTGCTCCGAACGGCATCGTTAAAGACATCGAACAAGTGGTGGATGAATACAGACTCGCAAGAGGGCTGCAGGTAGGTGACGGTCTGAGTAGCTTGTAAGGGTTGAACGTGCTCCACATTAATAACACATAATGGTTATAATGGGCTGGTTATAAAGCTGCATTCTTACAGCACTTTTACTCTTTATTCTCCAGCCTGTCCGTATCTGCGTACTTGGACCCCCTGCTGTTGGGAAGAGCACCGTGGCAGAAAAGATCTGCAGATATTACAAACTGCAGCATGTGAGACTGAAGGAGACCATTGAGGAAACTTTCGCTGCTCTAGTGTGTGTTTAATGCATTGCTGCTGAATAGCAGCAATAAACACGGTTGGGTTACATTTTTGAGGTTATATTTTGTTTTGGTGCACGTCATTACTTTGCCTTGGTCCGTTCACAATGACAAATGATGCTCACTTTCACTTCACAGTAGCCGACTTATTGGGCTAGACTCACTCGAATAACTACATAAAACCGGTCACTCCAAAGTAGGCGTGAGGCAATATGAAATTCTGACAGTATGATATACCGCTGCTGGTACTACTAAGATAGGGTGACCAGATTTAAATTTGTGTAAAAGAGGACACTTAGCTTCGAACCCAGACGATTTTGATTTTAGCCAACATAGTTTTTAAACCAAAATTTTATATCGAGTGATGCATAGATGTGACAGTTTCCAGTGAATTCATTTACTAAATATGCTACATGTAATCATTTGCATCGTATCCAGAGCGATTTCCACTTCCTAATTTCAGGGACGGTTCCCCTGAGAGCAACTTGGGGTTGAGGGTCTTGACCCAGCGTTGGTGGCGCCAGAGGTACGATGGATACGAACCAACAACCTCTTAGTCCCAAGACGAGTGTCCTACCACTAGGTCACCAACACCCCACCGAAATCATAATTCTACATTTGTATAACTTTAATAAATTGATTATATATAACTTTTTTTTTTTTAACTTGAACAGTACTGAACTAAAACAAGTTTACCTTTCACTACGATGTTATTCTTATATAACTATGTAACAAATAACTTTTCAATCTTGAATATGTTTTCGTATTCTAACCAGTATTGATTCACTTTATCCATGTTAAATTCGTGACTAATTGAAAACTACACTACATTGAAACATTAAAAATATGCAGAGTCATGCAGAGAGACATCACACTGTATTGTATCTTCATTTGAATATTTATGGTAAAACGGGAATTTAGTTTGTAATGTTACTTGGTGAACTGCTAGATGCTTGACTGGAGTCGATTCTCAGTTCTTAGCTACGCTGAATCGAGGAATCGGTTCTTTATGAAAGCGACTCCCAGCCCTAGACGACGCACAGGTTGCGTCCGAATCTGCGAGCTGTCAGTGGTTTGGGACGCGGCCGCCATTAGAGTTATTTGATTTAAATTGTGAAGAAAAGGTGTGGAAGTGTGAAGATAGACGCTTCGTCCCTGTAATTCACATTTAGAGATCCCGGACAATTCTAAAACCCCGGCCGGACGCAATTTCCAGGTCTCAAAAAGAGGACATGTCCGGGGAAAAGAGGACGTCTGGTCACCCTAACTAAGAATAATATTAAATAATTCTCTTGTTATTTAATGTTGATGCATACAGTACGTAACGGAGGAGAGAGCAAACGAATGAGTGTCTGCTCGTTTGATGCGTTTATACTTAACATACGCTGATAAACATTTATTACAGAGAAAAAGTATACATTTATTGCATAATTTAACGCTTAATATGTGCCAGGTACCGGCTTGCGCTCACGTGAAACGCCATAGACTTTAGCGACTGAATGGTGCAAATTCGCCAACGTCAAACCTACTGTTCAGCAAATTCCATTAAAAAACGTGTCCTGTTGTGTTCGCGTACCACAGTGATTCTTTTCATGCGACTGTGCAGATTAAGTTTGCAGTTCATAATAAATGTTATGAGCAATGGTAAGTTAAAAACTAAGCGTGGTAGCAAACCTATAGTATTTATTTCACCAATGCCAGACTATACACTAACTATAGTAGCAACTTTCAAATGTTTATTTCGAGGCTTTTATCTTAATTTAGCAAATAGTGAGGGAGGGGGTCGAGTGAGGGCAGCTGGTGTCAGCCATTGAGGGGGTGGGGAAGGGGCCGTGTAAATCTACCCTTCACATCACATGGGGGAGACCTTCACTTTGCATCTTTGACGAGGTGTTAAAAAACAGCTCATACTGCAGAGGCTCTATGACAGAAATTTTGTATGATTTTGAAATGGTTGCTTTATTTAACCCCAGTATACCGCTATGGCGGAGACAAACCACTGGTTCATGCCTTTGGGGCAGTTGGTAGTGTAACGGTTAGGGAGTTGGCCCAATGATTAGAAGGTTCGGATAAGGTAAAGGTAAGGTACCACTGAGGTACTCATGAGCAAAGTACCGTCTCCCAACAGAGATGAGTCAAATACAGAGGTCACATTTCGGTGGGGTGTGCTGTGTGCTATGCTGTGTTCACCATGACAAATAATCACTCACTTAGTTCACTTAAATGTCCTGGGGAGCTCATGAATGCTCATGATTTCACTCCGAAATTATTACACCTTATGTCATGCTATTAGATGTAACATAACATAGTCAGAGTGTGTTTTGAATAAATGATGCTTTCATAGAAGTGTTTTCATAGAGGTTTGTTTTGCTACAGGAGTCGTGTGTCAACCAGGGCAGCGGAGAGACTGTGACGGATGAGTTTTCTCATGCTGTAGACTTTTTAGAGACTCTGAAAAAGAACAAGGAAGCGCACAAAGGTGATGATGAGCTTTTACTTCAGAGATGTTGCAATAGTTTTTCATTGAGATTATACCAATATGTACAATAGATTATCATTCTGTGGCGACTGTGTTGTTTTCTTGTATTTTCTTTATTTCTTATTTGTGTCTTGTAACATTTCTGAATCCATTTTAATTAGGAATTAATACTCGTATTAATATGTATGTGACATCTTGATATCTAAAGATCTACTATGCAAAAGTGTTGAGCCATCCCTAATTTATGTCTATTTTGCTTCCTTTGTTCAGTTGTTATTGTAGTCTTGAGGAATAGTATTCATCTGGCAGTTTGGACATGTTGCAATAAATTACTGTACTTGTTGTCTCATTTTCCAAGCAAAATTTAAAGAGAAGCACAGAATTTTATGACTGGAATGTGTACAATAAATCAAATAGACAGACTGCTATGATGATGATGTAGATGAACAATCTTATTATTTCTTTAATTTACACACATTTTACAAATTTGTATCACCTTGTTTTTCAGGATTTTTGGACGAGCAGTATGTAATCCGAATCATGAAGGATAAGCTCAATTCCAGACTATGTAAAAATCAAGGCTTTGTATTGGATGGCTTTCCAAAGTCATATGAACAAGCTAAAAAGCTGTTTTCTGGTGAGAGAAAAACATTCATACTTTTTGTTCGATTCATTGTAGTTGTTGTCAGTAACACGTATTGTATGATGCAGCTGATGGCGGTAAGACAGCAGCCCCTCGACACAACAGCAATGTCATCCCAGGTCCGTAGATTTACAAAGTTAAAAATATTTGTGCCGAAACTTGACGAGTGTTACGACAAATCTTTGACTTGTGGTCTTCTTGTAGAGTTTGTCTTCTCTTTGGATGCCAGCGATGCCTTCCTGAAAGAACGTGTACTGACCCTGCCCAAAAACTTACTGGACTGGATCACACACCCTTATAAGAATTATCTGAGCTCTCTGGCCAGATTCCGCATGAACAATACCAAAGAAGACAATGTGCTCAACTATTTTATTGAATCAGAGATTCACCCTGAACATATAGGTAAACCTGAAGGACACAAATCTGTGTTTGCTGTTTGTATGTGTAGGGTCAAAGGCCGAGATCTAGAATCCCATTCACGAAACAACACCGGTCATCTGACAGACGTTTGATTACAAAATCAGGATCACCTGCATTTTAGTTTTATATATGCCCAGTGCCCCACAGGGTTTGATGCTGATTCCTCTGATCTTATACTGTTTTACATTAGGAGTGTGCGATATCGGTATTTAGAACAAGGGTTTGGAAGGTATATTTGTTGTAACTTTTTCTGTCTGCTCTAGAGATCACAAGTGATGTGGATCAAGACTACACTCCAGTGATGGAGAAGGTGGAGCAGCTAGTTGGGGAGCCCAAAGATTTTGGCTATAGTGCAGAGGAGTTGGAGCAGGAGGAGCGTAGGAGGGCCGAGGCGGCACTTAGGGAACGAGTGGAGCGCATTGGTGAAGAAGTTTTCAAGGAGGAAGAGCAGGCAGCTCTGAGAACCAAACACTGGGAGGAGTGGGTAATTATTAAGAGTGCAAATCACAATAAGTTTAAGTTACATCACGATACAATATTATATCGATTCAGTGGACAGTGATTCTGCCGTTATCATTTCTGCTACGATACGATTTGGATTGATGTATGTGTGTGTGCTGTCAGATCCAATATCACAAAGAGAAGAGGAAGCAGGAGGAAGAGTTCTTGGTGTCTCAGCCCAGTCACATGAGGTTTTACCTGCAGCGGCGTCTGATGCCGCTTCTGACTCGGGCACTCAGCGAGTGCTGCACGAACAAACCAGAAAACCCACAACTCTTCCTGGTAGACTTCCTAATCATGATATGTTCTACTTGTTTTGGTCTGATCCACATTTACTGGGATTATGTCTGGTACATCATTCACCATCCAGTCACAACAATGTCCTGTTTGTTTCAGGGTGAACTTCTCCGGAAACGAGCCCTGTTGAACACAGTGCAGCATCACCATCCTTTCTCTTTCTCACTTTACTAACCAGGTTATCATAAAATTAATAAAAACCAAGCAGAGTTTGAGTGAAGGATGTTTTCACTAAAACATTTTTTTTTTATTATGGGTCGAAATCCCAGTGGGGTATGTTTCAGGTTTAACGGTTTAAAGTATCCGTGGCACCCCTAGATATATTTTGATTATTTAAAAAATTGTCACATTTTCATTTTTGAAACAGTCACACACAATGGAAACAACATGAAATTATAGAAAACCACCCAATTCTTATATGAACACTGTTAGAGGTTAGTTTCTTTATAAACATAACTTATTAAAGCTGTCATAACAAAAAAGAAGCCTCACTACTGTCTCAAATTTCTATTAGCATCTTTCATTCTTTTTCCTATGTCAGTTCACTTTATTCTTCTACATTTTAACTACTTATGTCTTGATATGATTAATGTAGTTATATGGTTTTATCTCATATTTCAATTTATTGAAATTCATGTTATGATATGATATTAATGTAGTTAATCAAAACTATGGAAGAGGGAAACTTAGAACAATACAATAGAATTTAGAATTTGAACAACAGGGGCACTAAAATGCTACATAAATTCATTGATATAAATTCATTAAACTCATTGACTGCTTTGAGTCTTACTGCATTAGATGCTATAGTGCCGCTTTTGCGACTAATGCATGGACCCCGCTTATTGCCGCTTTAACATAATGTTAAAAGGTTTTTTATATTTTTAAAAGAAAAAAGCAAATTAACTCTTTAGACAGCTATAATTTGCTGCAGAAGCATCTAATATTACACTATTTTTTCTTAATTTGGTTTGAGAGAAATCCAACAGCAGTGTTTCAAATGGAACATTACATTCATTACAGTCTACATGTTTGTCTGAATCTGTGATAATTAATAATCCATGTTTATAACAGCAGAAGTCTGAGAATCCGAGCTTTATTGATTGGTGCTGTTTTACCAGCAGCTGGATGAGTTTAACACTAGAGGGCAGTCTAATCAAGGCAATGGGAGGAAATTGTAGTAAGTGAGTTTTTACCAGTAGCTGAAAGGTAGAATACAGAATAGAATATTTTGCCAGGTCATATTGATCAGGCTTTCAGTGATTTCTTGAGACACTGGTGAGATGCAGTGTGATGGTTAACATGTAGAATAGTTAGAGTTTATTCGTGTTAAAAGTGGTGATGTTTATGTGTGTGTGGATGAGTGTTAATGTGTGTCCGCAGGTGTCCAGGGTCAAACCTGAGCTCAGCCACTTGACACACTCGTCTCGTCGCTCCGGACAGACAGATAAAAAAAATCTGTCTTTCACTTAGAGGAGCGGTGTGTTTTGTTGCTTAGGAACAGTTGTCTCTCTGTCCCAGTGGGGGGTCGTCTTGTGAATATCATTATGTTCTCCTCAATAGACACAAAACACACATTTTCCTCCAATGCCAATATTTATCACTGGCAGCTCTCGCTCTCTCTCGTGGCCTAAAAAGGTTTTCATTGATCAGAGGGCACAGAAGTGCCGTTGACGACTGGCTTTGTATCACAATAATACCATCTTCATAATTTTCCCCTATTCACAAAGACAGAAACACTTAAAAGGACAAAACCATGAGTTGGCAAAAGTAAAGTTTCGTGCTATTTATTCTCTGTTTGGCTCAATTTGTTTGTCTCTGCAAAGAATTGTAATTTCACATAAAGAAATTACATGTATTGTATTGTATTGTACATTTATTTTAATATGTAGAACATAATAATGCTCTTTATTATTATTATTATTATTATTATTATTATTATTATTATTATTATTATTATTATTATTATTATTATCAATTTAATCTTTGTCATATTTTACAGCTACAACAATAAATAATAGCGTACACAATAATATTATACTATAATATTATAAGGAAGTAAAAGGAAATAGTGAAAATGAGGAGATGATGAGGAGTAGTAGGGGGAAGAGGCAGACGAGGTTTAGGGTTAGGAGGAAGAGAAGGTGGATGATGAGGAGGAAAAGGAAGAGGATGAAGAGAAGGATGAGGAGGAAGAGTAGGTGGATGATGATGAGGAGGATGAAGAGGAGGAGGATAAAGAGGAGAAATAAGAGGATGAAGAAAAGGATGAGGAGGAAGAGTAGGTGGATGATGATGAGGAGGAGCAGGAGGATGAGGAATAGGAGGATGAAGGGGAGCAAGGAAATGTGGAGGAAGAGGAGGATGGTGAGCGGAATGACTGGTGGTGCTAGCAGTGGGGTTCTGGGCTGGGAGCAGGAGTCACGTTCAGCGGGATTGCTGGATGGAGCTCGCTCTGGAAACACACCGACCCGGGGGGATGGGGGGACAGGATTGGGGTGAGAAACTCCTCCAGCACAGCGCTGCTTTCGCCCGTGATTGATGAGAGCCGGACGAGGAGCCAGTTAGCACACTGCACTACGCTGCCTAATTACTTAATTAGATTTTAGACATAACAGGTTTTATTACTGATCATTTACATATATTCTGTTTCAATTACATCTGCATTATCCCTCTGACCTCTGACACATAGACAAGCCCTCACACACACACACATCACTTGATCCAATGAAGAAAACTCCACATTAACACATTTAAAGCCTTTTTTGCTTAATTCTGGCAAAAATGTATATCTTAATAATGTATATAAAGCTCATTTTTTAAACTTTATTATCAGACATGAATTTCTAAATGTATTATACATTTAGATATAAGTTTACTAACAGTTCAATTCATCTCTTGCTAATTGTTTTCTTTTGGTTTTAAACAGGATCGAGAAGACCTCTCGCACTCCACAGCCCCGAATGTGACTAATTTTAACATGCAAAGGAGGATTAAGAAGACATTGTTAGTGTTTTAGTAAACTGCAAACTATTCAATAAACTGATAAACATCTTGGTAAACCAGTAATTACCCAGATATAAATTTTGTGTTTTTAGATATGCTATAATAACTGAGATGTTACAGATTTATTGTGGGTCACGCTAGCAAGCAAAATGTCTTAACATATGGTTTAGAGTTTACGGATTACAGAAATAGAAACAATGCATGATTTTAGAGATTTTAGACATTAAACTTCCATTACAGATAATTTTCATTACAGATCATTTTTTCAACATATTTTATTACTGATATTTACATTATTTTATTACAATTACACTTACACTATCCCTCTGACCACTGACACAGAGATGAGCTTTTACACACACACACACACAGACCCACACACCCACAAAGCTTATTGCAAAGGCATTTACTTATTATAGTGTTAGTCGCCACAATTTTTAGGTTTAAAATTGTTAATGTGAGCTAACTTTGAATTAATATACTTAAACCTTGTAATCAAAATAATTTTTGCAAATAACACTATAATAAGTAACTTTATAAAGCTGTTAAAGGCATGGGAATTATAATCAGACATATAAGAACTGCATTTTTAAAATATTATGCATTTTACTAACATTAACAGTGCTTAAAGTTATTACTTTATTATAACTTATAGAAAGGAAAAAAGTCAGCTTTGATCATACACAATTTGCACACTGCTTAGTGAAATTTCACCCATATGTTTCATTTCAGATATCATAGATTACAGATGTTTAAAGCAAAATGTCTTAAAATCTAATCTATGGATTTCATGGATTAAAAACATATTAAAAAAAATAAAATTAGATTTAGAATTTGTGACTTTCTTTCGGGGTTTGGGGTTTTTTCAGTGCCTGTTTTGGATGTTGGTGCTGATGTAGTGGAGCTGGAGAGAGATGGAAATCTTTGTTAAAAACATCAGGTAAAGCGGGAGGGGGGATGTTGGCACAGTTAAACCCGACCCCTCGCTGTTCTGTCAATCTGCCCCTGCCCCGTGCCGAGGGGGGTGAAAGGGTGGGTGGTGGGGCAGGAGGGGCAGAAAGCAGCGGCGCAATCCCGGGACGAAACGCAAATCACGAAATCTCTCACCTGTCAGTCAAGTCTGAGTAATTTCACCTGAAAAGCTCTTGAAACGTGTAAATGCAAATGAAATATGCAACAGGAGCGAAGATCCGCAACTCACTTCTGTCCCGAGTTTTACTGTATTTATTTTTTTTTCTTTCATATTTTCAAACAATTAAAGATCTATTAAGAAACGTGTTGCTCAGCAACAAATGAACCCTCCAAGTCTCCCAGAAACAATTAAACACGCATAGGAAAATTATCGCTTAGTTATACTAATTTATTGCATATGTGCAGAGACAATTAAATAAAATGAAATAAAAAGCACAGTATTAATAAACACAGTAATTATGCGGTATGTGAATGTTAAAGGGTGGTGATTAAAATCAAACATATAATCTGTTTAGCCGTTGTTTGCTGTGAGGGATTTCTTCTCTTTCTTTTCTTCTCTGTTACTTTTGTGCAGGAAGTTTTTACCATTTGGGTTTGGGACCATCCTAATTTCCTCATATTTGCCCTTCAAACAGCAAGCCTTTCTTGCGTTTTAATGTCATCTGGTGGAATAGCCTAGTCTTCGCATGTACGTTTGCACATTTTGCAATAAATCAGTGTACTTATTATATCATATTTTCTAGCAAAATATAAAGAAATGAGTGGTGGCTTAAAACGTTTACCCAGTATTGTACACTTAAAAAAAAAAAAATCACTGCAAGTTCACATTATAATACCAGCAGCTGGGCACGTTTTTTCTCTAGTTTAACAGAACGCATATTCAGGGTTCCTACGCAGTATGGAAAAGTATGGAATTCGATTAATAATTTCCAGGTCTGGATAAGTATGGATAAAGGAAAATATGAGGATAAATATTTGTGTTTCCAGACTACATTGTTATGTAGCCTAAAATTCAGCTAAAATGTTTGTAGCAGAGAATATGTGATGTGTCTTGTGATGTGGTTGTGTTGAATCAGTGGAGACTGCCTGGTGTTTCTGGCGTAGCTCCTCAATTCACCTCCAGTAGATTCACACATGTAGCACACTTCATTTCTCCTGTAGTTTTTGAAAAGTTACATTTAATAAATCTCCTCTGTGTGATCTGATAATCTGCTGACTGTAATAAAACATCAGTCTCAAGCAGGGGTGGAAGTAACGAATTACAAATACTCACGTTACTGTAATTAAGTAGATTTTTTTGGGTACTTGTACTTTTATGAGTAGTTTTTCAAGTGTGTAATGTAGTGTTTTACTCGTACTTGAGTACAATTTACACCATGTAATCTACTTTGCTACTTATAAAATCAAAAGTCGCTACTGAGTACGCCCACAATTTGAATTAATATTCAAACCTTTCATCTGCATCTTTCATCTAATCTATGACGTAAGCAAAGAATAAACTCTGCTGCAGCAGCAGGCACAGGTGTCTGGAGGCACTACACAGTGGAGTACAAACTCATTTATAGACTGAAGATTTGGAGACAAAGAAGCCAAAATGGAGACAAAAGACAACACTGTCAACCGTGAAAATGGAGAAAAGACTGTTGTTCGCATTGTATTGGGAAAAGTTTAAACTGTTCTATGCATGTTCAAAAACATTTTTGTCATTGTTTTAAAAAACAAAATTCCTGCTTTATATCTACATTTATTTACAGAACAAATTGCCTTTCTGTACCTTGTTCATCTGAGAAATGTGCTTTGAACGTAGATATTTTATACTGGTGAACTGAATCGAATGCCTGCTATTGACAACACAAAGCATTCATCGGTTAAAAAGTAATTAGTACTCTGAGTAGTTTTTGAGAAGAGTACTTTGTACTTTTACTCAAGTAAAACACCAGTACTTTTACTTGTAATTGAGTACATTTTAACCAATGTAACAGTACTTGTACTTGAGTACAAATTTTCAGTACTCT
The DNA here is from genome assembly GCA_032718565.1 of Distichodus sexfasciatus. NCBI lineage: Eukaryota > Metazoa > Chordata > Actinopteri > Characiformes > Distichodontidae > Distichodus > Distichodus sexfasciatus. The sequence continues at coordinate 554,501 of JAVGVS010000025.1, forward strand.
TTCCACCTCTGGTCTCAAGTGAGATGTGATGAAGAAGTCTCTCAGCAGTAATTTGACGTTAGCTCACTGGGCTACGCTACTAACGTTACGCAGACCAACATGGCGTCGGTTCGCTCCGAAAGACTGACAGAGTAACACTGCAGTGCAAGTTGAAGCGTTATATATTATATTGTGATGTGCCACAATGTGCCCAGGACAACTTAACAGTTGGACTTTCAACTTTGTATTTAAATAAATAAGTAGTTATTTGTACAGTGAAGTCTATAAAGTAGGGAAATTTGAGTTTGCGAAACATCTGGAATTCTGAAATGAAATAAAAAAAAAGAAGTAAGAACCATGCATACTCGACATTACTGTACAATGCTGTAATTACTAAATACTGTCACTATAAAAACATTTTAAAATACTGTAAGTATTTACATTACTGCAACAATTATTTGAACAATTTCTTTGGTATTGTGCTGTTACCAACTACAAATATTTATTTAAAAAAAAAACATCACTGCAAAATTATGACATACTGTACTTGAATAAAGAAAATGAAGGAAAATGACATCTTACTAGGAAACTTTTTGAAATAAAACAAAGAAAAATCATACTTTTAAGCGTATTAATGTTTATACCCCCCAAAATAAAAATGCGCAAAATACCATTCAGAGTTTATTAACCTTTAAAGCAAAGAAGAAGCAGGAGGACTTACAGTTTCACATTAAGAAAAGAAACATTTAAAACAAAAGGGCTGCTGTAGATTTGCAGCCTTTCTTTTAAAAAGTTTAAACTTTACTGATTTGTGAAAATACAGTAAATTTCTGTTGAGAGATAAATGAAAATTTACAGAAATTGGTTACATTGTACATGAAGAAACGCACCTTTCCTAAATTAAACTGTCTTTTAATGCATGCATATTCAAATGCATAAACACAAACTCTTAATGCAAAGTGTGATCAAATAAAACAGTGTTTGTGATTCTAAAAGTCAGAAATATAAAGGTTGTGTGAGTTTGGGTGTAAATCTGAGATGGTAAACGCAGATGTGAACGGTGAACAGAGGAAGTTGCGTCCTCATTTTCCTAACATGTGCGTCTCTTCCCATGTAGTGTGTAATCCTCTCCTCGTCCTTGATTGTGTGTTCCACTACATGGAGCGTGTTCTATCAATTCAACATCTACACACACACACACACACACACAGTCTATGTATTACTATCTTTGTGCGGTCTTTCCATAGACTCCCATAATGACTAAAGTACATAATTTTACACCTACACCTAATCCTAACCCTAACCTTAACCTCAGTAACCAAAAGCACATCTTTTACCTCTTTTAGTTTCTCAAATTAAACAAGCACATTTTCTATAAAGTCATTTCTCTTCATGGGGACCTCTCAAATGTCCCCACAAAGCCCCAAAAAACAGATAAAAGTGATTTTAGGGGACAAAAAGGTCCCCACAAAGCAATAAATACATGAACACACACACACATAGAGACTCAAAGAAAGAAGAAGAAGAAGTGAAAACGTAGAAAGAGAAACAGACAGATAGAGAGAAAGAAATAAAGCCAGATATTCTGAGAGACAGAGAAGAAAGAGACAATGCAGGGAGACAAAGGTGTAGATAAAACTGAAATGAAAAGAGGACGGAAAAGGAACAAAGTAACCAGAGAATGAGAGAAAAACAGAGAGAAAGACATGCAAGTTAGACAAAAATAAAATAATTGAGTAGGAGAATGAAGGAGACAGTTTCAAAAAGCAGAAAAAAAGATAGACAAAATAAAGAGAAAAAAAGACACAAAGATAAAAGAGAAAAAAGATATAAAGAAGTAAAAAGTATAATGAAAAAGACAAATAAAGGAGATGAATACAGAGACAAAGGAGAAACTAAATTAAGACTATGATGTGAACATAGAAGAAGTAATATGTACTTAGAAAAAGAGAAGGAAGAAAATTGGTAAAATAAGAGAAAGAGAGGCAAAAATAAATTGTCAAAGAAACCAGAAAAAAGTGTGTGTGTGTGTGTGAGAGAGAGAGAGAGAGAGAGATATTAAAATGGAGAGAAAGAAAAGGAGATATAAAAGTAGATTCTGAGATATACAGAAGTAAAAAGAGAGGAAAGAGAGTAAAAAACTGAGGGATAAAAGAAAGTTAAAGAAAGAGACAGAGATTAAGAAAGAAGAGAGATGGAGAAAGGCAGAGAAAAGGGGGAGAGACAAATTGAGATGGAGAAAAGTTTTTTTTTTTAAAGTGAGAAACTACAGAGAGAGCGAGAAATAAAGAAAGAGAGCGAGATAGAGTTGAAGCAAAAAAGAATGAGTAAAACAGTGTCAATAGTCGCCAGATATAAACGAAAGTAAAAATAAGTGAGAAGCTACAGAGAAAAAGTCAGTTAGAGTGAGTGAGAGAGAGAGAGAGAGATGGAAAGATGGAAAAGAGAAACAGTGGCAAAAAGCAGAGACGCAGAGACAAAAGTAAAGAGAAATACTTTCACACTCTCTCAGCCTCATACTCACTATCATCTCCTGCACGATTATTCGTCTTCCCTCTACACCACTGAGTGGTGTGTTTGGGTGGAGTATGTGGAGGCAGGCGAGGTGAGAGGAGAGTGTAATGTCGACTCGACGGCACTGGTGTTGGTGGTGGTGTTCTGAAAACACAACTCTGAAATCCGGCTCAGGAGGGCCTTCTGAGTTTCAACTAGAAACTCGTCCTTCAGGTGACAAAAAGTGAGAAGAAACACATTCAGTAGCAGTGGAGAAAGTACACAACTCCACTACCTGAGTCAAAATACAGATATTTCTGCTAGGTGTTAGGGAGTAGCTAACTACAAGTAGTAACTTAAGTACTTTTTTATTAGCAAAGCTGATTTTAGAACTCTAGATTTAGAGCTTTAATAGTAACTACATTTTTACAAATAGCAGTGTCGCATGGGATTTTTTTCTTTTTCGCTTTTACGAAGACAGGTATTTTCAACTATCAGTCGTTTCTGATTGGTGTTGAATTGACAGAAGTGGAATCTGATAGGCACACACTCAATGCGTCACCGTGCACTAGCGGTGTTGAAATGAATCACATAATTGATGCATCGAGATGCAGACGTAGACAATTCTGCATCAATGCAGTGGCAGACCATAACAAATTATATTGGGTTTTCAACTGGTGGTCATCTGTCCCCTGGTCTGCGGCAACATTACAGGTGGTCTCTGACATGTAATCCAGTTTCACTTTTTAAAATCTGTTTCATTTATTTTTCAAAACATTTCCGGATGATTTGGGCGTCTTTATGAATAACGAATTTAATGCAAATATTTAAAAAAGAATCTGAATAAAATACTCCCCAACCACACACACAGACACACAATGGATAGACGCAGAGTCTGAGTGCTTAGTCTGAGTGGTTGTCCCTGGGACAAACGCAGTTGAAAACTTCTGGATTATATCATAAAGACATTGCTTGGTGAATTTCAGCATACACATTCTAGTTAAAAGATCATCTTGGTATTAGCTATGATTTCCCGATCTGCATGCAATGTGAAGTAATGTAGAAAAATTGATGGACTGCATCGTGATGCATCGAGATATCGTATCGAATCAAATCATTGACCTGATAATCATAATCGAATCGTGAGACCAGTGAAGGTTCACACCTCTACTGTGCACTCTTGGCTGCTGCGAGATGGAGTTGGAGGATGGAGTCTGCCTGTGAAACAGCTTGACTGTAATAAGTTACTTCTTCTCCATAGCTTGCAGGGAAACTGCTATATTAACACAGTAGCTTGGCTGTAATTTTGACATGATTTAGAAATGATAAGTAGTTTGTAGCTTGGAAAGCTTCTGTTAAAAAAATGTAGCGTCCAACACTGAATATGACTTCATTACACATTGAAATTGTGTGGTAAAGTTTTACTTGAGGTAATAGTGGAGATTTAAGTATTCAAATGTACATTTTTTTTTCTTTAATGCCAAGGCATTGTTGTATTGTTGCCACAAAGCATTTTTAGAAATCTGAAACAACCTGCTGATGAAGGTGGTCTGTGGAAAACCCAGCAAACATTTACAACAAATCGTTCCTCATTTGAAAAATCTCAAGCTGGATGTTGTGTAGAAGTTGCCATATTTAAAAATGCCATTTGAGTTGTTCCAACGTGCAAATCACTCTTTTGAGTTTGGGTAAGGAGGACTTGACCAACACAGCTTTCATTTATTCATTCATTATCCGAACTGCTTAATCCCAATCGGGGTCACGGGCACCGGAGCCTATCTCGCGAACTACCAACCCTGGGCAGGCCAACACATTGCACGGCACACACACTCACACAATCATACTCACATTCACACTTTACAGGGCCAATTTAGAGTCGCCAATTAACCTATAGTGCATGCCTTCGGACTGTTGGAGGAAACCGGAGCACCCGGAGAAAACCCACGCAAACACAGGGAGAGCATGCAAACTTCACATAGAAAGGCCCTACGACCTACACTGGGCTTGAACCCAGGACCTTCTCACTGTGAGGCGGTAGCACTAACCACTGCGCTACTTTACCGCCCCTACACTGAATCTAAGTGAGTGATTATTTGCAATTGTGAATACAGCACAGTAGACAACCCCCTGTACTGCATTTTTACCCACCTTTATAGTCATATCATGCTTCTCATACTGTGAACACTGCACTATTGCACATCTTGGTTCCGATTGTATGACTGGTCATTTATCCAAATTTGTTGCACACATCCTCTACTTCAGACTCATGTCATGTCACGACTTTTCTCATGCTGTGTTCTGTACAGGAAAACCTTGTAAATAACTACTGCACTCTCTTTAAAAAATGACAGTTTTTTACATTTGTACCACCACTATCCATATTCTTCTATTTCTATTTAGACTTCTATTTATATTAGTTTTTTTTTTTCACATACACAGTTATACAACACATAGGGAAATTGTCTTAGGACGAATCAGGGCACTTTTCATTACATGTTGTATTTGTATAAGTATGTATGTGACAAACAGGATGAATTTAAGTAATTATTTTGTCATTGTGAACACAGCACAGCACACAGTGCACCACAACCAAATCTGACATCTGCATTTGACCCATCCATGAAGGGCCAGGTTATCGGCAGCAGTGCTTGGGGACGGTACCTTGCTCATGTGTACCTCAGTGGTACCTTTAACTTGTTCGGGACTTTAACCCGGGATCCTCCGATCATAGGGCCAACTTCCTGACCATTACGCTACCAACAAAATTTGTATGTGAACGAGAACAAGCAGAAACACAGACGCTTGCCAGCATGTTGAGTTTGATGAAGGAGGGATGAGGTGATAGAGAGAAAGAGAGGAAGGAGAAAGACAGCAGATAAGCAATAAAAGAAAAAACGCAAGTCATGTCAATTTGGTTTGATCTGAGCAGCAACGTTATTTTTGGATTTGTATGTGACTTGTAAGTCTTGAATCTCTAATCATCATTACAACAGGAGGAATTTGTATGCGAAAAGAAGAAACGAGAGCAAAAACACAGACGTTTCTGGCTGGCATGTTGAGCCTGATGAAGGTGGGGGGAGGAAAGAACGGAGGGGGGCGCGGTGGGGGTAGCTGGCTGGCGGACAGCGTTAGCGAGCCGCGCTTCCCTCCTCATAAATTATCGCCGGAGATGACGACGAGGCCCTGTGCGATTTCGGTCGGCGGTAGGGACGAACCCCGCCTGGAAGTGGCGCTGTCCTGCGGTGTTCCCCTCCCTCACTCGTCCCTCTCTCACCCCCTCATCCCAAATACCGCCCCACCAGCCCCACCGACCCCCACTCGACCCCCCCGCCGTCTGCAGCCGAGCACTTAATAAAGAGATTGATTATCAGGAGCGGCCAGGAAGATACAGTTGGACAGGCTCGCCCCGTGAGCTTACAGAGGGCACCCATCCGCCACAGCAGCCGAGCTCGGGCTCGGTATTGCCGTATCACATGGGCAGCGCTTGTGATGCCAGGGCAGAGTTTGGGAGGGGAGGGAGCCAACACGCCTGTGCTCTTCAGTGCGCCGCGACACCGCTGCCAGGGTCAGAGTTCGGTAGTGCCGGGGTGCTTCCGTTCGACTTGGATGCTACTCAATGGCACACACACAACACACTGTTTTTTCAAGCAGCTCATTCATCGACATCTGGGCCAACTTTCTAGAGGTGTTATTATTACATGCATAAAGTCATCCATGCTGGATTTGTATTCACATACTGTCTTAAAGACACTGTTATTTTTTAAGATTGTCAGTATATTCATTAGATCTGCTGCAGATCTTATGCACATTAATATAATTAAAGCACATTTCTGTTGTAATTGTCATTTTCTCCACTTGGAGTGCCGCTGCAATATTTGCAATAAATTATTAATATCTCTGTAACTAAACTGAACAGTCATTTTACTTACACAGAGTCTATATTTATAGGGTAATTATATAGTATATTCTATGTGCTTTCTTTGTACTCTGTAAAAACCATGCCGTGAGGTGTCAAAGTTTACTCAGACCTTGATTTTATTATTATTTTTATTTTTATTATTAATTTTATTATAATAATAATAATAATAATAATAATAATAATAATCGATTACAATAATTTAATAATAAATATACTTTAAAATAATTATTTAATATATCATTTAATGCTTTATTAACATACATATATATTTTATTATTAAGTATTACACTACTACAAATAATAATAATAATAATAATAATAATAATAATAATAATAATAATATATAATCGACTACAATAATTAATAAATTATGCATTTAAAATAATTATTTAATATATCATTTATCGCTTTACAACATACATATATATTTTATTGTTAAGTATCATACTACCACAAATAATAATAATAATAATAATAATAATAATAATAATAATAATAATAATAATAATAATAGTTTCTATGTCCATTTTCCAACTAAAAGGCATACTGCACTTTACACTTATAGTTTGACCATATTATCAAAAAGTACAGTTACTGTTTCCAGTCTATTTAGAGAATATTTTTTTCAGCATATTATCATACAACCGTTTTTCTTCTACTGAAAAAAGGGAGTAAAGCCTTATTAAGTTTACTAAATGAATCATTATGGATTCGGTTTTAATATTTTAACGTTTCACCGAAAAATAAGGATTTTACTGTGTTGTCAAACAAAACGTGATCAACAACGCAGCGAATAAGGACAGCCTAACTCAAATGATTCATGTGGAAACAATGTCCATTATTCAATCAAGTAAATCCAATGAATCCTTTTTTTCAGTGTTTAACTTAATTTGTTAACTCAAGTTTTATTGAACAGTTTTAGAATGGTCACATTTCACTACATTTTGTACTTTTTACAACTATGTATGTGTCAAATAAAGAATCTTGAATTTTCTATGGGTGTAATAATAATAATAATAATAATAATAATAATAATAATAATAATAATAATAATATTAATATACATTTATTATTTGAACCGCTTAACCCCAGCCGGGGTCGCTTGGGGGACCAACCCTGGGTAGGCGCCAACACACTCGCAGTCACACTTTATGGGGCCAATTTAGACCTATAGTGCGTGCCTTTGGACTGAGGGAGGAAACACAGAGAGAGCATGCAGACTCCACACAGAAAGGCTCTACGGCCATCCCCGGGTTTCGAACCCAGGACCTTCTCGCTGTGAGGCTGCTGGCATTTGACAACTCCCCATACACTTTTTGCACAGATTTGAGGCTCAACTCTCTCAGGCCGGGCAGCTCATAATCCGGCATACGGGTTAGCCGGCGTACAGATGAAAGAGACAGGAACGACAGGACAACAGCGGTGGACGACAGTGGTGGTAGAGGGGTATTTTGAATCTTCCTAATTAATGATTGAACACTTCACAGGTACACACACACACACACACCCTAAAAGACACACACACACTTTTTCTCCCTCGCTTCGGCCCTGCCGTCGTCTGCCCCTCGGCTGAAAGGCTGTCGACTGACTCTGTTTGATGGCGGCCTGTCTCTGGTGTCGCCGGACGCGTCCCCTTTTAATGAACATAACCAAGTATTGAAGGCCACCGAGAAGGCAGGTGATAAAAGCCGAACCGAGAGAGCGCTAGTTTGTTTTCTCCCCAGCGCCCTGTTCAAACAGTGCATTGTTCAAAGACAATGCACATGCATGCATGCAAAGAAAAATTTAAATAAATAAAAAAGACGCACGGCTGGTGGGGCGGAGAGGGTGAGAAAGAGGAGGAAGAGAAGAGGGTGGGGGGTAAATCAACCCCCCCTCCCCGGCTAGACGAAGATGAAAACAACAAGGCCCAGGTAAAAAGACACCACCACCACCACCACCACGACAGAGGGTTTTTCAATCAGACTGGCATGCAGATTAACAATAATAATAATAATAATAGTAATAATAATAATTCATGAATTTTTGAAGGGTGTAAACTGGGTGAGTTTTATCAAATTATGATGTTAAACTCGATTCAATGGCTAAACGATTCGATATCTGCTAATATCACAAAGTTTGATTTGATTCAGGAGCAGACAGTTATGACACAATATCATATGTAGATTTGATGCAGGGGTGGCACGGTGGCGTGATCCTGGGTTCAATCACCGGTTCAATCGGGGGTCTTTGCCTGTGTTTTCACTGTGTGTTCAAAAGCATGTACTGTAGGTTGATTGGTTAATCTAAATTGGTCCCAAAGTGTGAATGTGAGGGTTCCTAGGTGTGAGTGGGCCCTATGCTGTGCTGGCCCCAGGTTGGTCCCTCCTTGCTCATAATCCTGGGATAGTCTCCGCATCCTCAAGTATCGCGATCAGAGTAAGTGGTTCAGATAGTGAATGGATAAATGATTTTCCGAGATATAAATAAATAAATAAATAAATAAATAAATAAATAAATATGCCAGATTTGCAGAGAGGGTGAGGAAGAGGAGAGGTAAATTTGTGCACCATGTCTTGATGAAGATAAAAACAGTAAGTCCCAGGTAAAAACACACCAGGATTTTCCTTATTGAGAAAAAACAAGGGCAAGAAAAGGGAGAGAGAGGAGAAGGAGAAAGAGAGGCAAAAGTGAAAGGATGAACTACTGCCTCAAGAAACACCACACGCATTACTTCCATTACCAACAGCAGCAGTGTGTTTGGGCCTTATGAATGCATTCATGCAATATTGCACTTGCATTACAAATGTCAAATGATTGCCTGGCAGAACAGACCCCTCCTTATGCGTGCAACTCTGAGCATGAGACTCAACTAAAAGCCTGCTCTTTGTGTATCTTAAATTGTGATTTGGAACCCTGGGTTTGGAACCAATTTCTGCTCTGAACTCTTTACCAACCAAACCTGACTGAAGAGAGCTGCAGGTTCAAGATTTATTTTGGGCACATATGCTCACACACAAACATTAAATCTGACTTCGCTCATCTGTGCTAAGATTAGCAGTGGAAATAGTACTGAAAATTTGTAGTACTGAAAAGTATTGTTGCTGAATTTGAAAGCCAATAAAACTACTTCAATCTACTTAAAATATGTACTGAAAACCTTTCTCTCAAAACTTGAGAAGTGTTAAGCAGCCGAGACTAACCGATACAGGATTTTAAAGACACACCAAATTTTGATAACTCCTGATTATTTTAAACTAACACGTACCAAAAGTCAATTGTGTTTTTCTTCTCGTTATTACAAATTATTTAGGAATTTTTAAAAGAAAGTTGGCAAACGTACAGCAATTGCTTACATTGTGCAACAGACCAGAGACCTTCATGAATTAGTTTTAATATCTTACATCTTACATGTCTCCAAATCTGCCACAATCCAAAACGTTATTCTTATATACAAAACACAATGTCTAATGAAACAGCTGTGTTTTAATTCAAGATTAAAACCAAATGAAAATAAATTGTGAGATGTTGCTTTTACCTTTTGTGAAAGTGTTTGTTTTGAATTGCAGACACCCAACTTCCAGCTCATGTTTGTACCGAATAAAATAAAGATTTATTCTTCTGTTGAATTTATTTAAATAGCATACACATTTCGTATGTCCTACTACATTTACACAAACAGCTAAATAAAATAAACAGCTAAACTTCACAGCTGAGCTGAAAGTTAAGTAACACCACGGGGGTCTGCCCACAAGGACATTTCAAAGCAAAGCAGCCGCCAGGGCGTGAAAGATCACGGACGGCTGAAGTTCTCGCAGGGTTGGGAATAGTTGGGCTGTAATTTTTTCCTGGTAATTCCAGTGTTAAATAATAGATAGAATTAAGTGTTCTGTGTCAGTAATTAAGCTCCTGAGACTCATTTTAACACATACTATGAAAAGTGTCTATAAAAAGTGACCCTGATGTGGGCTAGGTAATCTAAAAAAAACTTCATCTCCTTGAAGAAATAGTTGTCTTTTAGTCTCATTCCGACGAGAAGCAGCTGTTTACACTCCGACGGGCTTTAGCAAACTAATATGTCAGCTTAGAGGAATACCTATGGGCTGGAATGGAGACGTCTCTTTTCCAAAGAGGAGGAGGAGGAGGAAGAGGAGGAAAAGGAAAGAACGTTTCTCGAGCGAAAAGGCTGACAGAATCAAAAAAGCTAAATTTAAACCGGTTATCTATAACCTCTAATCAGCACAACCTTGCACATGGCGTTGGTGAAAAATAACAAAGCAAAAATGATCAGCTCATTAATTATAATCAAGGTAATATGTTCAATTAATCGTATAATGATTTGAAGTCCTATCATCCAGCCCACGCTCCACAGATGGACAGGGGGCTGTGCGGAGCAGGCATCTGCTGGCACAATGCCAGCGCTGAAGCCTCCCTTTGTTTGCCAGGGCGACTAAACTAATAGATATGTTAAACTTCTGCCGGGCCAAGAATTAGGAAGCCATTACAATACAAATACAGCAGGGCCCGGAGGGCCAGCAGATTGACCATCTCTGTCCAGCTGAGTTGGGCTGAGCAGTTAATCGAAATTAATCAAAAACCGATATATAGAACTTCTACATGTAATGATATGCATGATGGTTATTTAAGTGATTAATTGATTACAATAATCAACTACAATAATTTAATATAAATTATGCATTTAAAATAATTATTTAAATATATCATTTAATGCTTTACAACATACATATATTTTATTATTGCTATCATACTAATACACACAAATAATAATAATAATAATATTAATAATAATAATAATAAATAATAATAATAATAATACACTTACTTAAATAATTTTAAATATAGACACCTTTCAAAAGACTCAAACATGTAGTAACAATGGATAAAGTGATTCATACAGTAAAATATAACAACAAAATTGGTAATAGAGTACATTCCAAAATATGAATCAAAGCCACAGGGCAAGATTTAGAAAGGAGAAAATGTAATTGTGTTGAAGTCTAGTGCTCTGTACCATTGTGTTTGTTGTCACATGTTGGCGCTTGTTTGGTTCATCGCTACATCTTCAGTGTTTCGACCAATCGTTCTTAAATCACAAAGATGCACTCTTTCATTATAACAAATGTCTCAGCTTTACTAGTTGAGAATATTTACAGGAGAAAGCTTGTCAGTGAATTATGAGGACAAAAAAAATCAACCAAAAAACAGTTTATTAATTGTAAACAAGAAAACATGAGGACGAGCCTTTATGCAAACAGTACGGCCGATGTTAATCACACACCGGCTTCTCTGGTTTGTGTGATCATGTGTATCAGATGTTAGTGATCAACTATGAATCAGTCATAAGGTTTCGTCATCAGGATTTCTTTTGCCTGAATTAGGATTTTTAAAACCAAAACTGATTTTGGTAATCATTATCATTATCAGAATTTATTTTTCTTGTGAACGTTTCATAACTTTTTTTTTCTTTCTCGCTGACATAGATGACAGACGTAGAACCACACGGCTGCAGCATCAGCACAGCCTCCTTCTCGAGTGAAGACACAGATATTATTATAATTATCAAGCACATAATGCTCTTTCTAATTCCACTAACAGCCCACGATACACAACATTTTATTTGTAGTTATTCTACTTCAGGAATCGCCCGTAAGATTTCAGCCCATAATGTCATTTTGATGAATATTGACAAATGTTGTCTAAAACACAAAATCAGCCAACACTTTGAGTTGTTGCTGACCCTGATGGATACAACTACGCAAATTAAGTAACACTCATAACAGTGTAAGGATCCAGTTTCCATCTGTAATTCTTTTTGTTTTTTCTTTGTATTTGTTATTAAACTGCTGTTATATATGCAGATCAACTGACAATCAACTGATAATGGCCAAAGTATTAGCACACTAATTTATTAATTCATCAATTTTATTTACAGTATATTTGTAATTTTTTTGGGGGAGGGACTTGGGCTTTCTTATTTTTTCTCGTTTTATCTGGCCCAAAGATGTAATTTCCAGGATATTTTAAGAGGAATGTAGAGGTGATTTAGTTCTCCCTCAGCGCTGCTCTCGCACACTAAACTCTCTCATTTGTTAGTGCTACTTTCCCTCAGACAGCCTTATAAATGGAGCTACTGTCCAATTATTACACAGGATAAAACTAGAGTTTGCAGGCTACGGCAGAACCCACACAACGTGTGTGTGTGTGTGAGTGTGTGTGTGTGTGTGTGTGAGTGTGTGTGTGTGTGTGTGTGGTGGGCGGTGTGTGTGGAACAGGTTCTTACGTATTTTTGAGGACCTGATTTTTCCTTGAAAAATAGAGAACCTGAGATTTTTATGGCTTTGTGAGGACAATTTTGTGTGTGAAACAGCAGCCATATAAGGCACAAAGCCTGTTTGGATAAAAAGGCCTTTGGCGTGAGAGAAAGAGTGTGTATCAGGAAATTTTGCCATGGAGGATCAATTCTGATTTTGTGTAAAAATTAAAAAGAGGAAAAATGTTTGTTCCTGAAATAAAGTTAGGGTTAGGTATAATATTATTCACATTTAGATTGTGTGTACCTCACCAAGATAGCAAGACGTTACTATGTGTGTGTGTGTGTATGTAAGTGTGTGTGTGTGAGTGTGTGTGTGTGTGTGTGTGTTTTATTAGAGGAGGAAATCCACTGAAGAAAAAAGGCTACTTTGGAAACTCTCACTGGGGCTTCTTAAAAGAGGCTCATTTTTAACTATGTCACCACGGCTGCTGGATGACAATTAATCTGTTTTCCACTGTTTTCTTGGCATCTGTGCCAATTACTTTATATGCTAATATATGTAAATTACCAAACATTTCAGATGCCAGTAACAAGTATGCATGTATTGCATTTTTATTTTTATTTTAACAAATACATTTTATCGTTATCGGCCTTAGCGTGTCGAATCGTTAATTTGTATTAAAAATGTAGTATTTAGTGAAACAAAGTATGATAAAAAATAAACACTATTTATTATTTGCCAGGCCAGGCTCTTTAAAAGATAATGATATTTTCTCATATTGAACCAACAAAACAGATTGCACTTGCAAATTAATCACAAATATATTGTTTAAGATCAGTCCTGCCTGCATTATCCTTGCATAACATTAACAACAGCAGCAAAACCCCCATTTGGTATAAAAATCTATATAAACATATAACAAATATGCCAAAATATTTAAATAATCAATCAGTCAAGCTGCCTTTGTAAACCCATACTGTACATACTGCTGAAACATTTGCTTTCTTGATCACATTATTTCACATTATTTGTCATTATTACATCACATGGCTTTGATGAGTAACTTCTGTTTAATTGTGAGAAAACGTAAATTACTGGTTGCACTTAATCATTAATTTCACTATCAACATTCTACTAACACAAACAACTGTCTACTAACACACATGATTTATAATAACCAATTTTATATACAGCATCAGCAAATTCTTCAGCCAAACTTTATGATTTTATATATTATATTTAATCATATTATATATCTCTGGTATTTTACAGAAAAATTATACCACTCTGTTACAGTAATTTCAATGCAATGTGTAAACATACATGTAAATATTATCCCTATACAAGAAAGAGTGGCTCTTTGAAAGGAAAATATGAAAAAGAGGTGTCCGTCTGTCTCTAGACAGATCTCTTTCTTGCTTTCTTTTCTCTGTGTGATCATAAAGAAATTCTGTGGAAGTTTCTCCCGTGTCACAGCCTGTAGATGTCACTGTTGTATACTAAATAATCCTGCCACAATCACAATCAGACACATCTTTTCGAGTTCTCTCATCTCTCAGAATGTGTGTCAATGGCTTAAAACGAGGCGCAAAAGGCAAAATTAGATCTGCAGGGCCATTTAAAACGGGGTTTAACTTCCAGTTTAATGGTAAGCAACAAATTTTCTGACTGAAAAATAAACGTGTGTAAGAATAAGAATCCACTGTGTTGGACTCTCACATCGTTACACTGTCTAAAGTATTCATTTTAATTCGATTTGTTTTTATTTATTTTAACCTTCAATAAGTAAGTAACTAGTAAAAATGATGAATTTACATCAGTTCTTAGTTGTAAATGCTTTATTTGAATACAGCACGAAAACTTGTGTATGAGTGTATATTTGTATATAGTCGTGTATATTTTATTGTTTATAGTTGATGTTGTTTAAATTGCACACCTGCAAAGCTGTAGATCCGCATTTGCTTTAATACAATAACTTTAGTTAGTTTTCATTTCCACAGTCGTCCCTGTCAAGAGATTCTCAAACTCTGAGTTCATGAAATGCTTTAAAACTGTGTCTGATGCTGATGAGTAATTGTTTTATTTTGTTTCATCTCTGATTTTCATAATTAGCACATTACCATATTGTTCTGGAGAGGACAACATCAGGATCTGATCTGATAAGAGTAATGAGGAACTCATCTGCAGCCTGCAGAGAAAGTGTGTGACGCCACGTCAAAATCAAGTTACAGAGCCAACAACCATCGCTTTCCATCCACAAATATCACAAACATTAAGGCCCCATTTAATACACACACACACACAGACTCTCTCTCTCTCTCATGCACACACTCAAATGTCAAAATGTTGGCTAGTTAAAGTGATGCCAAAGTAAACAAAAAATGAAAAAAAAAAATCATATTTTAGTAAATTTTTGTGGATGAAAATTAAAATATCAACTGCGTGTGTAAGCTTTTAGGTAATTTACTGTCTATACTTGTGACTTTTGGGAATTTGGAATTAGATTTCTTTATATTTTTATTAAATTACCATCTCTCCCATCTGACCTGAATAAAAATTATTGAAAAACGATCAATTAACCTTACTCATCATATGTGGACTTTTTTCATAAGTAGTGACATGCACAAGCTTGACTTTTAATCATTTTAGTCTTTTACATTTTATAAAATAACTCTTTAATCTGACATGTGTATAAACTCTTTTCTACAAATTAATGGATAATACGTGTTAATTAAATACGGAGTGTAAGGAGATGGGGTGATGCTGAGAATCTTGGATTGGATGAGTAAATCTGCTGATCACACAGGGACTTTTCTTTTTGTAGAAGTACTGCATCGTAATTTAGGATTACTTTTACATTTTTTTCATAAATTGACACCTCTATTTTCTGATATGTGTTTAAAATGTTGTTCTTAAATTAACAGATAATACGCAATAATTAAATACAGAGTGTACTAAATGCTGTGATGCAAAAGGATGAATAAATCGCTCATTTTATGTAGACTTTTCTTGAAATAACAAAAATGTTCTCACATTTTTGCAGAAGTTCTACATCTTTCTCTCTCTCACCGACGGACTCCAGTCGATCATCCGAGCCTCTGCTCTCTGATCTCCTAATGCTTCAGATGTTTCCTTTGCAGAACTTCTACTTCCTAATTTTATTCTTTCCACATTTATATTACATTGTTATCTGTCTTATCTAATATTTCTATAAAACATTTGATACAAATTAAGGGAAAACATGTATTAATTAAATATTGAGTGTAAGAGTGATGGTTTAAATCTTGATACGTTGAGTAATTCTTCTTATCATACCTGGACTTCTTTTGAAACCTTTTCTTTATAGAGGCCTTCGCCTTCTCCAGCACCAACGCCTCCAGCCGTTTGACGAGCCTCTGCTCGATTATCTCCTAAACGGACCTTGCAGCCTTTTTATTATCAATTTGGTTTCATGAGCTCCTCACGGACAGCGTGAAATCTCGCCTCCGTACCGCTAATTAAGGTGAGTCGAGGTGCTTAAGAGCACTTTGATTTGCGGCAGTTATCACACCAGAGAGCTGCAAACGACACCGCTGTGACCTCCGGGCATGAGACCAGCAGCACCGGCTGCACGTAGGACTGGACGATACGACCTCAATATCAATATCACGATTAAAAGAAGGTTTTACCTCGATTGTGATAGATGAGCAATTTTTTAATCTCATCATCCACTGATAAGGTTGTAGTGTTAATCGACATTTAAAACTGGAAAGTTAGTATTAGTAGTCCAGCCCTATCTCCAGTCTCTACGGCCCCAAAACGTGTCCCAAACGTGTGCTGGGGATGTGCCAACTACATCTGCTACTATCTTAATATCTTTTTGAAGCAGCTGATACTTTTAAAATGCAATAGCTTTATAAGCCATGAACTCATTTTTTAAGCAAATAGCAGTGTAGCGTGGTAAATAATTAGGTAACTCGGTTACAAAAATATTTTTAAAAACATTCTCTCTTTATAAAGATGGGCATTTTTAACTGCCAGCTGTTTCTGATTGGTGTTGAATTCGCAGAAGTGGCTACTGTGCCCGTGTGGTGCACACTTGTTGCATCACAGTGTGCTCTTGGCAGCTGTGAGATGGAGTCGGAGGCCAAGACGGCAACAAGAATCTGTAGCTGTGGAAGAGCTCGGTTGTAGTTAGCTATGTTTTTCTCTGTACCTTGTGGTGTAGCTTACTACTATAACTACTTTAACCTCACAAATGTGTTTTGCGTTGTCTATTAATTAGTTTTTTATACCTCAGAATCCCTTCAACTTGCAGAGACCACACACATACCGTTTGAATCACAAGACTTTGAAGTTACCTGATATTATATTCCTCTACATGTTAAATATGTGAAATTATTAGCAATGCAAACACAAGCGCTGTGTGTTGGCGCTCGTGACTCTGATATGGAATGCCGTCACTGTCAAAAATAGTTCGCGGCTAAAAAAGAAATTCATTTTATAGGCCAAAATGAGTCCAAATTGCCTCAAAATTACCTAAAACTTAACCATTTTTTCATTTTCAATTGAGCAGAAAATTGATTTTTCCATTTTATAATGTTATATGATCAATAGGAAAAATATATAAATGCATTATTTTTATCAAATAATTTTATTATGTATCCAGATGGTGAAAATACTAAGTGAGGCAAACAAGTGTTTCTGCCTTTTTCTTCACAGTACGAAGCCATAGAATGTCTCTGCATAATAACAACTCTGCAAACCAGTAAACAGACACTATTCTTACTATTTCTTGAAGTTATATCTACAGTTTCAACACTTTTTATACTACATAAAACAAAACAAAATAAAAACCCATTTCAGGTGTATGTCAGTTTTTATCAGAAACGTGCTGATTTCAAGATTGCAATCGGGTAACTGGTCAATTAAAAAGAAAAATAAATGAAACAGAAAAAATAAAGATGTAGAAATAAGAGAGGAGAGAGAAAGTAGGAAGGAAGACAAAAATGAGGGAACCAATTCATGACAGAGAACAGAAAAAAACAGAAAAAGAGAAGCCAAATGGTGAAGAGATCACCAGCTCTCACGTGACTCTCACTCACTTCCACACTCCCACACACACAGGCGCGCGCGCTCCCAGGTCCGACTGGAGCACTGAGCCCATCACAACCATAGGAGAGAGAGGGGGGGGGAAGGAAGGAAGGAAGAAAAAGAAAGACTGAAAGAGAGCAGAAGAGAGAGAGTGAGAGAGAGAGAGAGAGAGAGAGAGAGAGAGAGGGGTAGAGGGAGGGATGGAGAGAGAGAGAGAGAGAGAATGAAAGAAAAAGAAAAAGAAATGACTAAAAAATGAATAATAAAATTAACAGAAAAGACAGAACAGAGACTAAATATGGGAGAAAGAAAAGGAAGAGAGGGAAAGAGAGGAAGAAAGAAAGAGATGAGAGAAGTTGCTGTTATTGACGATGAAGATTAGATGAGTGAGAGAGAGATGACGAAAGAACAGAACCAGAAAAGAATAGAATAAAGAAAAACAGGGCCAGAAAGAGACATGCAGAGAGAGGGATTATTTCATGTTGATTATGGCTACTTGGGGCTGGGCTGGGGGTGCTGAGTGAGAGCAAAAGGAGAAAATGATGAGAGGAAGGAAAAAGAAGGGGGAGAGGATGAAAGTGAGAAGAAGAAAGGCAGTGAGTGTCATCGATGGTGAATGGGGTAGTGATGGCGTTGGCTCGGCCGTCTGGTCGAAGCTGATTTTAATGAGTCATTTCGATGCACGCTATGAAGATTAGGAGGCAGTGACGGCAACGCGCCATCTGTACGGCAGCAGCGCGGTCACTGCACTCCTCCCTCCCACCGTCCCAACCAACCAGGGATGGAATGGCGAGGTCAGCCCCGGTGGAGGGATGAGCACTGCGCCGGCACGTGAAAAAATGGAACGGAAAAATGGACGCTGATTTCTGCTCACACGAATCGAGCTCCTTGAAGTACTGAAAGGCTCAAACTGGATCAATCTCCTAAATTCTATCGTTCTATCATCTTTTCTATCATTTTCATCCAGTCACACTGACAGAATTTGGAAAGGTACCACTGAGGTACTCAAGAGCAAGGTACTGTGCCCAAGCACTGCTACCAGGGCGCTGCCAAAAAGCTGTCCACTGCTCCTTCACAGATGGGTCACATTTGGTTGTGCTGTGCCGTGGTGTGTTCACTGTGACAAATAATGACTCAATGAAATTCACTTAAAGATTCACAACCTCCAGTTTTCTGTTGTTTTTCACTGAAACTAACAGATGTTTTATATATTTGAGGATATTCACCAGCATTGCATACAATAAATCTGATGTTGATAGCCTGGTCTAAGAATGATACGGGGTTAAGAGGAGGAATCAAGGAACAAATTCATGCTCTTGTCTGTGTATGCTGTAAGGCTGAATACCTAATTTGCCTAATAATCTCCTTTTTAATACGTGAAAATTCATTACATTTGTTCAACAAATGGAATAAACAGACAAAACCAACTGGCAACCACAGATCTATATGATCTGTAGCAAGTACCAAGGAGTAGTTCGTAGCATAACAGTTAGTGGAGTGATCAGAGGTTCTCCAGTTCAAGTCCCAGGACCGGCAAAGGTACCACAGAGATACTCATGAGCAAGGTACCTTCCGTAAGCACTGCTCCTCGGGCACTGGCAAAAAAGCTGCCCACTGCTCCTTCACAGATTAGCCAAATGCAGAGGTTGTGGTGTGCTGTGCTGTGTCCCCAATGACAAATAATCATACTTACATACTTATGCATGCTATTCCCTAGTAGAAGTACTGATCTCAAACCAGCAAAACACTTAAAAAGTACAGTATTAATTAAGAATTCAGTCTTGAGTGGCCAGGTAGGAATTTTCTTTGTTTTTCCCTAATCAGAGAACAGAAATATTAGAATATTAGAATTCCCAGTTGCTACTGAACTCACTGAAGCCACTGATCTCTGCAGATTTAGTTCCAATTTTTAAAAACTAGATTAAAACCAGGGTAGAAAAGATAGACAGAAAGAAAGAAAGACATGACATTATTGCCTGATTAAAAGAATGATAGAAATAGCTAAAATTGACTAAAACTAATGAGCACTTGGGGCTGGTGTTGGTCTAGGGATCAGGATACTCACCTCTGGAACAAGAAGTCATGGGTTCAAGTCCTACCTTCAGAACTACAATCATTGGGTCCCTGAGCAAGACCTTTAACCCCAAAGTTGCTCTCAGGGAAAGTGTCCATTTATGTCCAAAATCCATTTATGTCTTAAGACCAGAACTCAATTTAAATCAGCTATGAAAATTAATTAAGAACTAAGAACTTACATTACACAACTAGTTTGTCTTGTTGTAAAATCCAAGTATCTGATAAAATATGACTTGCCCAAACTCAGATGTAAGACCAAACACCAGAATCATGACTAAATATTCTGCAGCACAAGCCCAGATGAAGCTCAGGTGTCGAATAGCAAAGCAAACAGTAAAGATGAGAGTGCACCTCGGCTACTGGCAGCAAATTATACCCAGTGGATCATTCAGAGAAAACATCTTTCATCCTGTCATCATTTGTACAAAGACGCCGACGCTCTCACCGCTAAACAAGTAGCCATCCAACCCATAATGGCCAAACGAACGCTCTAATAATACACACTTGGCTGGATCTGCACAGACTTTGTCCTCTCTCTTGAGCTGATCATTATTGCGTTTATTAATTTAGCATATTCCACTTAGCTGAGCTATAGAAAAACCTTGAGATCAAAGAGGAATATATGCGTTCATAAATAAAAAACACATTTATGTATAAACTACGGCTGCTTAAAGAAAAAAATAGTTTTTCAGCAATGCTTCAAGAAGAGTTGAAAACATGGAAGTGAACACGAAAGTTCAAACAAGGAGACCTAATGAGCGGCGGCGCGTCCAATCGCATAACTCCTAGTCCTGTATATAAGCAGTAACACTGGCCTTCTTCTCTGCCATTACAGCCGTTCCGATTTCGCCCGCCTCCTCCCCTCCACCACCTCCGGCTTCCCGCCTTGGTCCGAGGCAGGCTCCTTCGCCTTCCTGCCTGGTCTCCCAGCCAGATCTGCTGGCTTCAGAGACGAGGGAACCAACGACTAAGCGACGGGATTCCTCCAAACTATCACATGCACACTAAAAGACAGCTTGTCTTTTCTTCAATAAAACGTATTCTTATCTTCCTAAGCTGAATGGTCTCCTTGGTTGAACTGAAATCATGACTAAGTGAACACGAAAGTTCAAACTGCATATTGTTCCTAATTCTATCCTCTGCATGTCTATACATGCTGTAAGACAAAAAGGCATCTCTGTACCTTTGACCTTAACATTACAAAATCTTGACCAATTTTCTAAATACTTGGTTCAATTCACAGTCAAATACTGCAACAAAATAATTATTAAGTTGCACAGGTATTTGTGTAAAAGTAGTGCATGTTGAACGTTTTTTGTAACTTGTATTTGTGCTTGTAACTTGTAGTCTCTTTTTTCAGTGCTCAGTTGGAGATGTTTCCCTCTTTGTTATGTTTAACACCGTCTTCAACATTAGCAGCCATAATTAATATTGCATATTTAAAACTGCAACGCTTGTAGTTTGAGAACTGCATTAAGTCCGGCATTGATTTTGATTTCGATATAAAATCAGTTAATCTTCCATCCCCTGCAGGCCAGATTGTATTTCTTACAGATAGAAGGATATTATCTGTGCTCCCTGACTAGAAGAATTAAACAGCTAGAGATAAGAGGGAGAAAAGACTAAAGAGAGTAAAAACCAAATTGCATTTCCGTGCTAAACTGTACGAAAATTATGGGTGTTGAGGTCTTTATTGGGACAGTGTTTATTCCGTAATAGCCTCAGCGTTTTAAAGAGCACGCGCAGACCAGCTCTTCAGGTGTTAATTTGAATAGAGCGAGCTGAACAAGTGTTTCCATTAATGATCCCAGAGGAACAAAGATGTTGAAGAATGACAAATCCGAACAGTTGTGCTGTCAGATGTGCTGATCTGCTCTTTAACTAACTGCTGTAAAATACTGTTCAAACCTGTGATTTCAAGTCATTTCTTTACAAATACAGGAACACGCTGTACAGCTAAGCGTTCATCCAGCTGCATTTAACCCATCCATGAAGGAGCATGGGGCAGCTTTTTTTTGGCAGTGCTTGGGAATGGTACCTTTCTCATGAGTACCTCAGTGGTACCTTTACCGGTCCATGACTTGAACCGGCGACTGGGCCAACTCCCTAACCGTTATACTGCCAACTGCTCCAACTACCAGTTGTGGTAGCATTTTGTTCAAGTTCTGAATCACTGTACCATGCTCAGTGACAGAAAAACTGATTAAACCAATGTCCAAAACTCTTTCACTGTTGCTTTCAGAATTAAATTGGCAAAAAAGTGTTTATTAAACTGCTCACTACACCTTAAACCTGTAGCTAACAAGAATGATCACAAACAGCAATATTAAATCATTAATTTAATATTAATGATACATGACTACTTTAACAGTAAACAATGAAATGTCATAAATAAATAAATTACAGAGAATGTTTAAAATGCTGGCCTTTTAGTTGCTTGTTTGTTTAGAATGGATTTATTTTCCTAGTAACTGGAAAGAGTTTCTAGAAAAAATCAAGGAAGAAGAAGTATGAACGTTTCTCAACTTGTCTATTTAAGCAAAAAAATGCAAAAGTTGGTGGTGCTTCTGCCCACGTAGCCACGTTCAAATGAAACTCCACAGAGCTATAGGTAGAAATCAGCATGAAATACACTCCTCATTGAAAGTTAACCTGTTTTAAACTATATTTTGTTATTTTCCAAGTGGTGTCAAACATCTCAAGGCCAGCCGTAAAGCTCACTGCCGTCAGTGTCACTACCAGCTCTTGTGGTGTTGAATCATTCGGAAAATACATTGTCCTTTCTTTCAATTTTTTCACAAGGCCACTCCGACCTCCAAAGAACTAGCCTCAAACACTCAAACACTGACATCTATGCAACTGACAATTTTAAGACATGCTGAATGGCGCTCTGATAGTCTGGCATCTGCATAAACTGTCACCTCCAGTCTGAAGCATTTTCCCATTTTGATCATTACGGACACTTCTGCACTGAAATGGTCATGGTACCAGTTCCCAAGTTAGGAAACAAGAACCTGTGATGTCTTAAGAGGTGGGTGGAGTACGCAAAATATGTACATTAGATAGAATGATAAGCATTTGAGGTACCATTTCTGGTACAGACAAAAATAGGGACCAGAAAAACATTATCAGTCTGAAGAGTCTCAATTTCTGTCATTAGAGCCACTTCTGATGCCATTGCAAGTTCCCAATTTAAAGTCGGTGCCATGTTTCTCCACCGAAAAAAATGGTACTAATGCTGCAAAATCACATATTTGCAGATCTGGAACCAAGAACCTGATGTCATGCGAGGTGTGTGGATTAAGTGAAATATATAGATTAAAGAGAATGCATTACCATTATCATTTGAGGTGCCATTTCTGGTACAGACGGAAACAAGTCCTGGAAAACATTATCATGAACTAAGATGGTGACTAAATTGGTATGTGTTTTGTTTCCACCTTTTAACACAAAAAAGACTTTAGAGGAAGACATGTCAGAGTTCTCGGTTTATCCTTGATGCTCGCGTTTGTATAAAACTCTGTAAAGAGTTTTCACACGGGTTATGATGTGAGGCGATGAGGAACATAGTGCCTGTCCTGCCGCTGATGAATGCTAATCCATCCCAAACTGCTGGAGGAAGAGAAATACAGAGTTCTACCTTTGAGTTTTATCACATGGCCACTATAAGTGCCAAAGAACTAGCTGCTTCATCTGTAACCGCCGACAATTACACGACTGATGCCTTTGAGACTCTTGCTGACCAACGTTCCAATAGTATGCGTTTGGCATCTGCATTAACTGACACCTCCAGTCTAAACGTCATGCCATTTTGGTCATTTTAGCCACTTTTCCAGCAAAATCGTCCCAATTTGAAACCATCTGCATCTGTGTGACATTTGCAACTAAAAATTGAAGCCGCAACATTGCATCCAAACCTAACAAACTTTGTTGGTCTGGAACCAAGATCTGTGTATTTAAATTATACAGAAATTATTGTTAGTATTGAGGTACTACTTTTGGTATCATAAAAACATTACTGTTTAAGATATGTAATTGTTGTCTTTATTGATCTCTTTCAACTATGACAAGTAGCCTTTGGATATTGAAGTAACATACTAATGCCATGGACCCTTACAAAAATATTAGGCTTCTGGCAAAAAGTTGTCATTAACCTTTAACAGTGTTGCTGCAAATTTGTAGCATGGTCATATTTGCACATGCAAATTAGGTTTGTGGAAAAGTTGCAGTGGGCTTCTAGTAAACTTTGTGAAAAACTTATGCACCTGGCAAGTTGGTCACCAAACTTCTCACTACAAGTTTATCATTACTGACAAACAGTTTTGGCAAATACAAGTAGTGGCAGTTTGTCATTGTTGCCAGACCATTGCCGCAAATTTGCCACTAGTAGCTGACAAAGGCAATCTTGTGGCAACATATTCTGGCAAACTCCACTGTTCTCCACAAATTAACCACAATTTTGCTGCAAACCTGCCACAAACATTTTTTTGTGTGAGGATATTTCCACCAAAATGAACCCGGTGCCAGTTCCCAAACATTACCGTTCATTAAGATTACCATTAACTAAGATATGTGACTGTTGTCAATGTCAATCACAATGAGCTTAAATAACATACTGGTGCCACAGCAAAAAAATACCAATTACAGCCATTTTCTTCTCAACTTCTCAACAAAAAGGGCTTTAAAGAAGCTGCGTCTGAGCTCTCAAGTTTGTCCTTGTTCTCGTTCGAAACTCTGTAAAGAGCTTTGCACTCAGGTTATGACGTGAGGCGATGAGAATAAACACAGCGCTTGTCCTGCTTCTGGTGAATGCTAATCCGTCCCGAACTCCTGGAGGAAGAGGAAGCCCGTGGAGGTGTGTGTATGTGTGTGTGTGTGTGTGTGTGTTTGGAGGGCGAGTGCGCTGCTCTCTGTAGGACATGGCAGGCAGTGCTGAGATCAGCTCCAGACTTATGGTGATGAAGTGATTGAGAGTGTGTAACTGATTACCACTGGGGCTTGCTCACCTGCGAGCCCGTCATTAGCTCGCCCCAACGCCAAACAGGTGCCATCCCTGAGCGTCCGCCACGCTCGTCTGAGGTGGCACCGAGCCCCGCCTGGAGCTCTGTGCCACGTCTGGGAGGCTCCGA
Organism: Distichodus sexfasciatus; assembly: GCA_032718565.1. NCBI lineage: Eukaryota > Metazoa > Chordata > Actinopteri > Characiformes > Distichodontidae > Distichodus > Distichodus sexfasciatus. The sequence goes on from JAVGVS010000025.1 coordinate 579,424, forward strand.
ATGCCTCACCACCCAATGCCAGGCTCCGCTGATGAAGGGAAAGAGGGCCAGAGGTCGACCCCTTCTGTCTTGGTGAGTCTGGAACAAGAATCCTGGCCATGTCCACCTTTGTTCCTGGGCACTGTTTTATGGCTCAACGTCCCATCATTGGTGCCCCGATGACGCCGGGCTCGGCTGATGGAAGGGGGATGAGGTGGAAAGAGGGCCAGAGGTCGACCCCTTCTGCCTCGATGAGTCTGGAACCAAAGTCCTGGCGATGCCCGCCTCTGCTCTATGGCCAAAAAAGGGGGGCACAGTAACAGCTGGCCTCACCCGTCTGCTTGGACGTGGCAGCCCTGGCGCTTTATTAGTGGTGCCCAGCGCTCCAGCTGATCCTCTCTCAGGGTCGCTGTCACGCTGATGTCTTCATCACTAACCAGAGCAGACGCCCGCTCCTGGCAGCCACTGGAGGTGACAACAAATCCAATTATCTCCCCTCCATGGTGCCCAAGCTGCCTGGGCCGGTGTGACGGGGACGATGGGGGTGGACACGGTGGGACAGGACGACGGGGAACAGGCATTGCCCTACCCACCCTCATCCCACCCCCTCTACAAACCACAAACCTTCCCAGCATCTAATGTTGGGAAGGAAGTAGTCAAAATTGGCAATGCTACTAATGTAACTACATTTTTCAGTACCTTAACACTAACAAAGCTACTTTTAAAAATCTGTAGATTATGCTCGAAAGATTTTCGCTTCCTAATAGTAGTGTTTATAGACCATTTTTTTAAAGTCTCAGTCTTGTCTCGGACTCAGCCGTATTTGTACTCGGTCTTGTCATGACTCGGACAAAGAGGACTCCGGATTTTATCTCGAGACCAGCCGAGACCACAACTCTGAGAATATTACTATTAAAACTCTTTGAGACTGACACAGTCATCTGCATTGTTTATTTTTTAGTATTTTAATAAATCTCTTTAATGAATCTCTTTAACTTACAGAAACCACACACATACCATCAGAATCACAAGACATTCCTCTGAATGTGAAATTATTTCTGACTAATTCCGCGCACAAAAACTGAAGCAATTGCATAAAAACTCATTAATTGCATGTGTTAGCGCTCGCGACTCTCATATGGCATGCCATCATGAGCAAAAACGTAGTTCTCTTCCAGAGAGGCCAAAGGCAGCTCATAGTACGAAATGATTCCAAATCGGCTCAAAAAACCTTGAAATATTTTTTTTTCCATTTTATTATGTTAGAAAGGAATCAATATGGAAATTATAAATATAGAAAAATGCTTTTGTTTCCAAGTGAATTTTCTTCAAAGCGGAAGGTCTGTCCAGTCAATGAATTTTGAAGACACTAAAACAGGTGGAAATCTGAAAGTAGAAAGTGCAAGGTCGGGCGAATACGGAAGGTATGGCAAAACTTCCCAGCCAAGCTCCAGTAACGTCTAGCATGGTCAGGACCTCCAACCACAGGGCCAACTTCCTAACCATTATGATACCAACTGCCCAATACTGATACTAACAGTTATAGCATTTATCAGAGGCTCTTTTCATTTTTGTAATTGCAATATTGGAGGCAAGATTTGAACCCACGACCTCCTGGTCCAAAGGTAAGCATTCTAACTAGATCACCACCACCCACTGAGCACCTTAATATTTGTGTGACAGCATTAGCAATAGCAATATTAGCTACATCTAATCAGAAATAGCCACCAGCCTGGCACGTCTGTAAGAAGGACAACATAATAAACATAAGATCTGCTCTAGTCACATTGACAGAGAGAGTAAGAAAAAGAGAAGCTCCAAAGACAAAAAACTTCCTCAAAGTGATGGTGAAAGTGTGTATATGTGTGAGTGTGTGAGGTGATGGTGCTAATTCATAACAGGTCTGTTCTCCAACACGTTTTAGGTTTGTGACTGTGCCACCTCTCTTGCTCAGGTGGGAAAAAAAGAACAGGAGACGCTGAGATGTTTTACATACGAACCTTTCGATCTGTTTCGATTCTGAAGTCTTGCTGTAATAGGAGGAAAAAAGGGGAAAGTTCTCTACCTAAAAACTAAGACTCTGTCCCTGAATGTGTGATATTTTTACTTCTTACTTTTACTTGTTCATATTTTAACATGTTCAGATAATTGAGTTTGAAATTGCTTTCCTTTTCTGCACCCTCCTTTCCCCCCTCAATGTGAGGTCACATGGTGTGGTCAGATTTTTCGCATTGATTTAGCATTGAGCATGTTTAAACTCTTTCTTCCCACCAAACTACTTTATTCCTCCTTTTTTTTTAACTTTATTTCTCATTTTTATGTTTCTTTAATGGGGAAACCTGCAAATCCCTCCCCAGTTTTACAGCTAGTTTACTGTATGTACTCTTTTTACCTTCATCACTTTATATATCCTTTATATTTTTTTCTGCAAATGGCTGTCTTCATTTTCTTTCTATAGTTTTTGATGTGGAGACACATTCATGAGTTAAAATTTAAAAAATGCAATTAACTATTACTTTCTTTGTAAACAGTCCAAACGCAGCCCTCTTTTTTGAGTACTTTCTCTCAGATGAGTGGTCACATTTTTCCATTTTTATTTCTCGCAAAATTTGCTAGAAAAAAAAGTCAGATATTCTCTGCAATCATAAATTCTCATATATTTTCCACTTTTATCTTGGAGAACATCAGACTTTTCTTCTCATAAATCTACAACTTTATTCTCTGAAATTTTGATTTTTTTCTCAAAATTTTAATACCCCACCACTAGTTGTTCTTTTTAATCTACAATGGCTCTACAATGCCGTCATATACTTTTTCCCCTTAACTCTTTCCATATTTGTTCAGATAATTCACTTCATTTATGCCTTTTTTACATTAAGTTTCCTTTTGACCTTTTTCCTCCCATTTTTTACCACTTCATCACTTTCAACTATTTTAGTACACAACAATCACACAGCAATGCCAGTTTAGGTTTAATCAACACCACAGCATCAAGCCTGTTAAGCATGTGGTTTTTTAGCAGGAAGATTATCTTAACGCATGCACAGCATGAGCCTTGCTCCTGCAACGAATATTTTTCGCTAATAGACAACACCTAAACCTATAACTTAATTAAATCTCCATTTAAAAAATGAGCTATGACGCGGGTTAAACACATCATAATAATGAATTATTGATTATTTATCAACCTTGTTAATGTTTTTTAATGTTTTTAAGCTTGTGAAGGGCAGCAGGATGGGTAGAGGACAGAAATGATCATTAACCAGAAAAGGCATTCAGGTCTTGAAAATGCCCTCTGGCCCAAGCTGCCATACAGACGGCTGGGTTTTACACTTATATTCTGGCCAAGATGCATGTCTGCATATCTGCCTAATGACAGGGGATTTCTGGGAAACGTGTAGCTTTGTGTAACAAGCTGTGTGTCTGTGCATTGTCACCTTAAAAAATTTGGGGTGGTGCTGGCCTAGAGGTTAAGATACATGCCTCTAGACCAGGAGGTTGAGGGTTCAAATCCTACCCCTACACTACCACCTTTGGATCTCTGAGTAAAACCCTTGAAAGGTGGCTCCAGGAAGACTGACCCAATAATTAGTTCTGTATAATAGTGTCTCCTAAATGCCATAAATAGCCAAAAATATAGCCAAAAGCAGGGTCCAAGCAAAAGTCACAAAAGCAGCACTGATCATCAGCAATCTCTGGGTTTTTGTATGTCATAGACAAACACCCACACCCTGCTGATGCTGATGTTTATGACATAGCTTAAAACCCCATAAGTACTTTAATCATATCAAGACATAAGGAGTTAGAACGTGGAAAAATGAAGTGAAATGACAGAAAAACTATATAAAATGGCAATAGAAATTTGTGACTTGGTACTGAAGCCTTTTTTGTTATGACAGCTTTAAGTTGTGTTCATAAAGAAACTAAACTCTAACAGTGTTCATATAATAATTGGATGGTTTCTGTAATTTCATGTAAATTATAAAAGCTCTGTTATTACATAACATAAATTTATGTAGTATTTTAGGGCCCCTAGAGGTCAAAATGTGTTTTCCTATGCTATAGCGTTGATTATAAGCCGATCACTACTCTTTTCGGTCAATGCCGAGTGTGCACACCATTCCTACTTATGCTGAAATTTTTTGTGACGAATAACAGAACAAAAATTCTGTTATTCTGGGGTGCCATTTAGAATTTTAGATAACCAACAAATATGGCATCACAGTGGACTAAATGACTGAAACTCTGTGTTGATGATCAAGATTTTCCGAGTTTGAATACCAGAAACTGGCCCTTTTTTGACAGTGCCTCGAGAGCAGTGCTTGGGGATGGTGCTGTGCTAATGAGTACCTCAGTGGTACCTTTACCAGTCCAGGACTTTAACTGGGGCCAACTCTCTAACCGTTACACTAGTAAATGCTATTATTAAAGACTACTTGGTATGTGTGCATCAAATTTTTTTAATTAATCTCCATGGATCATAATGCGTTGACTTGGTGGCCAAAACCCCTTCAGAGATTTTGTAAAGTTTAGTCCTCAGCGCTCAGGTCAGAGCTTTTGTGCTGTCGCATGGGGGAGGAACGACATAACTGCCATGAATTGTCATAATGTTTTGGCTCTTCTGTGTACAGTGACATTTTCAAAAGTGTGCTATAATGTCAGATGAAGATTACTTAAAACATTACTGTTAAAGTGAAACGACAAGAAAAATAGCAGCTCTGACTAAATAAACAGAATCAGGCATAGCATTGAAAACGTGAACCTGCAAAATGGACTGAGGTCCCCAAACTCTCCACCTTTCCCACCAGTGCCAAGGGACGCACAAGACACCGCCCTTGCTTAATAAAACATCCATAATCATAGAGTGAGAGAACCGGGCACTGCCACAACTGCCTCAGTGGTGGTTATTTGAAAGTTAAAGGAAAAAGGGTCTCGGTGGATGAAGGCTCCCCCCTTTCCCCTGATAAAGGCAGGGGCTCGACGGCTTCATGATATTTAGATGAGCTTCAGCACGGGTGAGTGGTGACTCGGAGCACTTTAGCGTGGAGTTGGAGGACATGCCCAAAGGGAGATGCAAAAAAATAAAATAAAATAAAGCTCTGATGGACCAGCTCATCCAACGGGCCAATTCGGTGGAGGTGAGTGAGAGGAAAGATGGAATCCGCTTAAACGCACAGACGAGTCGACCTCAGCCACCATGCCGCCTTTTAAAATGGCCCAAAGGAAAAAATGTTAGAGTGAGTTTGTTTACTTTTGCCAACTTGAGAGAGACCTTTGAGAAAGGAAAGAGGTACCATGAACAAAGAGCCAAAACATTATGACATTATGCTGATTACTGAGGCCTTGACCCGTACAATATCTTACAACGCCGGTTTGAATCCAGGACTGGTAAAGGTACCACTGAGGTACTCAGGGGCAAGGTCCATTCCCAAGCACTGCTCCCAGGGCACTGCCCATGTCAGCAGCCCACTGCGCCTTCAGGGATGGGTCAAAAGCAGAGGTCACATTTGGTTGTGGTGCACTGTGTGCTGTGATGCGTTCACAATGACAAATAATCACGCAGTTTCATTGGTGGTCATAATGTTTTGATCCGTCACTGTATAATTGCATCTCTTTAATTTCATATTTGTTGTGAATATTTTCACAACTGCCATATTAATCAGAGGTGTTCTCCATGGGTTGTGAGCCTAATTTGGAAATGTAAGTAATGACATGAAATGAAATGTAATGGACTTTAGCCTTGACAGCCCTTGGACTTTGGTGAAGCGCCCAGCAGATGCCACTATTGTTTACTTTGATGAGTTCAGTTCAGTCCTGTGTTTCCTGTCAAGTTGTTGTCCCACCTTCCCTTTGTCTCTCACTGGCAGATCACTGTTCATTAGTTTATTCACCTGGTTCTTGTTTGTTTCAGTCCAGCCTCCTGTTTTGATTGGTTTTCACTTCATTGGTTTACACCGATTACTCTGATTGCTTTTTGATTGGTTCCCCTTTGTTTCATTGATCCAGCCCCTCATTTCTGTTTTAGGATTTAAGCTGAGTTTTCGCAATGTTTCTTGTTGGTCCACCCTCACACTCCTCTTCCTGTGTCAGCGTGCTGTGTGTTTCTCCCAAGAGCCTCAGAAGAGTTTTGTTTTGTTTGTGGCCCGCGTGCCGGGTTTATGTTGAAATTCTTTTTGTTTGAATAAAAGATGGCTTGCACCGTGCCCTCGCCTCATGTCATGCTGACAGTACCCGATGTGACCGAGCTGATCCATTTCAATTATGTTAATCTGTCATCCGGCTAAAAATGTCAGAATGGCTACTTCCAAATCAGAAATATTTAATTTGGAATGTTAAACTGCAGTAAGTATGACATGAATTTAGACCTGTACTCAACGTAGGGTTTGTGAGTGAGCTAACATGCTAAAGAAAAATTGGGTCACGTCTCAAAGACGAGGTGAAGAAGCACTGCTATTAATGATGTGCGGTTGACACGGACAGATATTAAGAAGGCTCGATGCACACCAGTTTGTCTTTCATACTTTCTTCAAACCTCTTCTTCACCGACACCTCCCTTTTCCCACCTTCCCTCCCTCCATCCCCTCCCTCCCATCATCATCAAATGAAAAAGAAGATGAAGAAACAAAAAGGAGAGAGAGAGAGAGATACCTCCTTCCTGCGAAACTGCAGGTCACACCTCTGACTGCACTGATGGAGGGAAAGTAGAGCTATTAAAATGACAGGGAGACAGATCAAGTGTGACACATCAAAGAGGCCGGAAAAAGCCAGAAAAACTGAGCAACACAAGCTCGCTTCGCCCCCCTCAGCGGTGACGGCGGGGGCGGGGAGGAGAGAGAGGGAGAGAGAGAGAGAGAGAGAGCGAGAGAGAAAGAGATGAGGAGGGGGGAAATAAAACAACAAAGTCGACAAGCACGCACCGCATGGTCAACACGAGCACCCAGAGACTCGGGCGCTCCCTTCGGCCGCCCCCCCAGACCCAAAACGGCGCGTCGTCCCCGGCGACTACACGTCCGATGATTACGCTATACGCACTCTCTGGCGCTCAGAGGGGCTAATTAATGCTTTAATATGCAAATGAGCGCCACAGTAAATTACACAGCTGGCAAATACGCCTGTTTTGCCCCTGAAAATACATCGGGAGCAGAGCGAGACAGTTTGGATGGAGGATGGAGAGAGGGATGAGAAAGAAAGAATGTGAGGGAATTCAGAATTTAGAACATTTTGGGGGGTATTGGGAATAAAGTTTACAGGGTTTCAGATTCAAATAACGACCGCTTCGCTGCTGTATCTGTTATGAGGGATTTTGTGGAGCCGTGTAACAAAATGTAATACGCCACGATCCATCTCCCGGCCCAAAGAAAGACATGAAACTCAAATTCCAGAAACCCGAGTCGATTGCAGGCCGTACTCTGTAAAATTTGATTTGATCAGTGAGTCATGGTAACATACTTCATCGATTTACAACAATAATCTATAATTTTAGCTTTTGCTGGCTATGTGTAAGAGTGAACGTGTTCATATACCACACAGGAATTGTATTGAAATTGGCAAGTTCAAATAGCAATATATTGTGGTTCATCCCAGTAATATACAACGTCTTACAGATAAATCAGGTAGAACATTATTGATATTAATGTTATACCCGATTTATCTGTAAGATGTTGTATATTACGTTGAGCAATTTCCTTCGGGATGAATAAAGTTTTCTGATTCTGATTTCTAAAGACGTATGTAAAGTTCTAAGTGAAACAGTATATTGTGGATTTGTTACAGATCAATACAAAACTAAAACTAAATAATGTGTTGAAATAACTTCTCTATCCAATTTGATTCTAAACACACGGTAAACACACGACAGCACAGCACACAGTTCCCCCACAACGAAATGTGACCTCTGCATTTCACCCATCCGTGAAGAAGCAGTGGCCAGCTAACGTGGGCCGGGGAGCAGAGCTTGGGGAGAGTACCTTGCTCATGAGTACCTCAGTGGTAACTTTACCAGTCCTGGGGCGAACACCCTAATCGTTACACAATCATCTGCCTTTTTTACTCAAGCTTTTATATTAAAACAGATTGCATATTTTTATTAATGTGAATGTGTATTAACATATCCGCACTTAAACAGTTTTAGTAGGTTAATCTGGTATCTTTAATTTACCATTTCTCTGAATCTACTTGAAATTGCACAAATTATTATTTTGTGTTGAAGTAAATGAATGACATCACTAACTAAATGAATTATTATTACCGTGTAGGCTGGAAGAGAGAAAGCATTCGCGAATGCAAAGCACCAAGAGAGAGACTCCAGAGTGGTTCGTTTTGAGGGGGCTAGTTTTGAGTCTAACGATCACGCTCTATAACGGGGCTGTCGTTTTCATGCCCCGGAAGGTTGTGAACATAACAGGAGATGATTTCTGGGGAGGTATCACTGCGATATGCTGCACGCTGCCACCTTTTTTCTGCATGCATAACACAGAAAGTGGCGCTCACGATCCTACTGTTACATATTAGATAATTTTAGCATTAGTGTGCATGCTTAATGTTGCGTGCTAATGTGGAGTGGTGTTTTTGCAGTTTGACTGTAACTTTGGTGTAGGAAAGCTAAGTAAAGGATTTTTAAAGCAATAGTCAGGGTGCACATGTTGCAAATGCCAGTGTTGTCCATGCATGCCGATGCAAGTTATCTTATCTTTCTTACATATTTTTAACAATGAAATGTCGAATCACAACAAGGTTTCTTGATGTTTTGGAGGTAGAGATTGTTTCAATTTTTGCCTTGTGTAAGTTACATTCAAATGTGTAAGTTCTGTCCATTTCGCCTTTCAGAGCGGTACATTTTAAGGGTCGAGCGATTATCAGATGGGCCGATTATTTTGCAGATTATCTGTATTGGTGTTTAATTCTGACCATCACAGATATCAAGTAATTACAAGGTGCGCTACTGCTACTGTGGTGCATCTCTTCTCTCCGTGCCCTTTGGTCTCGACTCGCTGTTTTATTTAATGTCCCACCCACAACAGTCTCTGATTGGCTATATGTCACATGAGATCTTTAAGTTTCAAATTTAAGTATTACAGTATAACCTTTAAGTTTCAAATTTAAGTATTACAGTATAACCTTTAAGATTCAAATTTAAGTATTACAGTTTTATAATGCTACTAACATGTTTATTTATGTAAAACGTTTTTTTTATAAATAATAAAATTATTTAATTGAATTTTTGAGATGGTGTTTGCAAAATTCAAAATATTGAGAGATTTTCTTTGCATATCAGTTCCAAATACCGGTTTTAGGCCTTGTTAACTAGCAATAACTGGTATCAATATCGGCCATGAAAAACAATATCGGTCGACCTCTAGTACATTTCGATAGATACGGTCATGGATTCTTTTATCTTCACCAAGTTGGACTTCCTCCTCACAGCCCCAAGAGCACACTGTGATGCAATGAGTGTGCACTGTCTGGGCTCAGCAGCTTATCAGATTTCTACCAATTCAACACCAATGAGAAACACTCGCTAGTAGAAAATAATCTTTGCAAAAAGAGAAAAGCAATTGTATGTTTTGTTAGCATTTTGCCGCTCTACACCACTTCTCTACTAAAAAGCTAATGATAAAACAGTTAAGTTAGTAACATCTCTAATTTTAGTTAGCTACTCCCGCACTCTGGTGTTGTGTGTGTGTGTGTGTGTGTGTCAGGCTCTGTCAGGCCCAGGCTGAGTTGATCTGTCATCAGTACCATGAGCAGAGGGATGCTCTTTCTCTCTCTCCATCGCTCAACCTCTCAGCTTTCACCATCAGAGAGCCAGCCACCATGACCAAACTCCAACTCCCCTAACGTCTCCACGCTCCAAGCAGGGCCTCGCTCCCCCAAAAGAGCCGGTTCCTCTCCAGCGCCCCACCTGCCCACGAGCGCACTGCGGGAATCTCACTGCAAACTCACCGCCTTCTCAGGACAGAAATATATTTGCTGTTAACTGCGTAGGTGTCAGCGCCAGCGTTGTTTTCTGTATATGTCCTGATATATTAAGTGAAAATAAGTAAGTGATTATTTGTCATTGTGAAGACACCACAGCACAGCACACAGTGCACCACAATCAATTGTGACCTCTGAGTTTGACCCATCCATGAAGGAGCAGGGAGCAGGTGACATGGCCAGTGCCAGGGCTCGTGAGTACCTCAGTGATACCTTTACCAGTCAGGGACTTGAACCGGCAACCTTCCGATCATGGGGACAACTCCCTAAAACATTGGAAGTTTAGTTTAGTTCGGTTGTTCCTTATTTCCTTTCTGTTTCGGAAAACTGATTGGTTTGTGGCCTCAACACTGACCCCTTGTGGAAACAAGAAACACTACAGACTACGATGCGCACCACGGAAGCAAGTAAATCATCAGAAATGTTAATAACGCACTTGTTTATGGATACGCATGCGCAGTTTACAGCAAGTATATTTTCGCCTTTATTCAGCAACCACGTCTATAAGCAAACACTGGCGCAGGCGATTAGATCATCATCGCAAGCGTATCAAGAGGCTTTGACATTGACCGGCCCAATATTTGAGATGCAAACAAACAAACAAAGGCACATCAAACATGAGAAGTCACGACCACAAACTTAACGTGGTAACGGTTTTGGAACACTGGTCCCGAACGCTGTTGATTTCGGCAAAGTCCTGCGATAAGGCAAAAAAAAACAAAAAACCCATCGCTACCTTGTTCCAGCCACTGGGAGCTTGCCCTTGGAATTCTGCATTTCATAAGACTCACTCTATGAATATTTTAGACGGGTAAATAATTAATAATTAACACCAAATAGGCCAATGATCAAATGAAGTAGCGCATCACCAGACACGGCAAATCAGACGCTGTAAACAAAGACCTAAGGACCGACGTTTTCTCCCTGCCACCTTCCTCCCTTTTTAAATATGCGCATCCCAAATTTGCACCCTCCCCCCTCCCCCTCCCACGCGCGCACACACACACGCACACACACACACACACACACGTGCACTTTTCTGTTGGAAAAAATGAAAGAAAGAAATTTTCACATTTCTCGGGGCCGGGGAATTCCACGAGACTGAATCCGAGCACTTGATATGACCACCTGCTGGTTTCTGATGGAAAGATTTTCTTTTTTAATACAATTGTCTCTCCTCCTGCCACATCGCGCTCGGCCTAGACAAATCCCTGCAGTGTCTCGGCGCACGGCCGCCATAAAATATGGCTCATTCTAATCGGTTAAATATCACCCTGCTGAACGGTTAATAATATGGTCCGGCATTTCTCCGTCGCTTTAAATAAAGGAAATTTCAAAAAGAAAGCTGCCGCTTTATCGAGCGTTTATGAATGAAATCTGAGGGATAAAAATGGCATATTATGAGATATAACTGATTGCTATGGCAGGGCGGTTTCCCGAAATCCTAAAAAAGAGACGAGCCGGGAGTTTGGTAAAAAGGAGAAGCCGGCTTTAGAGTGTATTTTAAAGTGAGCATTACTTTCCTTCGAGAATTTAATTAATGCTTTAATATGCAAATAAGTTCGAGGAGATAAAATCATGACAAACAGATGGCAACTAAGCTTAATTATTTTTTCTCTCCCTAATCGAGCAGGGGCACGCATTAAAGTCGTGGCGTCATTTTTCCAGGGCTTTCACAGTCATATTGGAAGTGGCACCTCGAAAAGAAGAAATTCCAGCAAGAGTCACAGTCTACTGGGCGTTTCGCTCCGCAGCCGAGTCGAGGAGGCAAACTTTGGCAGAAAGTGCACTCGCCCGGAGCTAGCATATGCGCTGTACTAATTTAAGGAGGAGTTAAGCAGCACATTTATGGTCTGTAGGAAGCCGCATACACGCCGCAGACGGCATTGGCAGATAAATCCAACATTTTGCAATAATTTCTGCTCAAGTTACTTATACACTGAGAGTCAAAAATGAGAGCTCTGTATCATTACCCGTAAATGCGGCAAATGTAGAGCGATTTTCAACATTTTTTCAGTGTTGAATTTAGAATTAAATTTACCTTAAATGTGCAGCTACAATAGGCCTACCATGCGAATCCAAAAGTTGTCTGGAGCAAAGTGCCATCGATGACTGGCTTTGAACATTCTTTGACATTGTATTATTCAATATTAACACTGACTTTCATCAATATTAAAATTTTGTCATTTTATATTATAGCTACACTTTTAAGGCATATAATACAATACTTGCTTTGTTACAAAGTGAATTCTGAATGCAACAGTGGAAAAGTTTAGAAAAGTGTCCACCGTTTACCCAAGTTACAGGGAAAGATATAGAGCTCTCTTTCGGACGCACTCAAGATTGATCTTAAATTAAGTGTAGGAAAATCCCGAAACTACTAAAAAGATCTACCCATTAAACCTGTTCAGAACCTATGCAGACAGAGCCCTGCTTCAACCTTTTTATACATGAATATTACAAGACTAGAATTTACTGGTTATTGGTTGTTTTAATGCTGACACCGTCTTGCTAAGACCTTGTGACACCAAAACTAGCACGAGGCTGTCAAAAATGTGTGAACTGGTCATTATGTAGGTCATTACTGGTATAAAAGTAGAACAAAGCTGCTGAACAATCCGTTTCATATCCACTGACCTTTTCTTCTTCTTCGGGGGTGGGGTCCAGCTCTAACTGGCAGAGGGAGCGGTTGATTTTTAGGGCCAGAGCGAGAGCCATTAGGCCTCCGGTCAGCACACGGTTCCGCTTCACATCGAGAGTCCAGAGTAGACGACTCTCGGCAAGGAACTCAGCCAATGCCACGGCACCTGGCAAAAATATGAACGTAGATAGGACTGGCCAATTAATTGAAAAAATTGTCATAATTGACATTCAGAACATCTAATTGACTTAATCTTGCCTGTGTCAATCCTTATACTATTCTTAAACATTTTGTTATTGCTTTCCCATGTCGAGTCCCCTTAAAAACATACCACCGGGTGTGTTGTCATGTGTGTCTGTGTGTTTCCTTTCATTTTTTTTCAACATTTGCACTCTTATGTTAGATAAAATATCCCGGTTTTAATAGTTACAGCATATTTATAGTAAAAACCTTGTCAGTGAACTATGAGGGCAAAAAACTAACATAATGGCCAATTATTTATTAATCAGAATCGGAAAAAGAATTCTATTGATCATGACACTGATTTGATATCGTATTGCCCAGCCCTAGATAGAGAGGGCCAGCTCTTCTCTACCTTCACAAGTTATTCCCACAGAGGCCAGGAGGAGCTGTGTTAGAGAGCGGTTGATCATGAGCGGCTCCTTCAACATGTGGATTCCTCTGTTTTCTAGCTTGTTCTCGCTAAGGTCCAACACTTCCAGTGTTCTCAAAATGGGCTGAAACATATAACATTAACCAAATTAAGACTGCAACAAAGAACTTATCTGTTGATGATTTTCGATTTGTCGATATCCGATCCAGGTATTTGAGTCGTTATCGAATCAGTGCATCCCTACTTAGCAATGGGTCGCCCTCCTCCTAATCACTTCCACTCGATTTATGCAGTAAGGCTGTAAGAAAAGAGAGTGGAAGTGAGTAGCGGCAGGACAAAGTAACTAGCTTGGGAAAGCGCTCAGGGAAACGCAACACAAATCCAATGTTCAAGACCGAGGTAGCATGAAATCCCAGACAATTTTAGAATCCCAGCGGGACACATTTTTTAGGTCTTAAAAAGATTAAATGTCTGGGGAAAAGATAACTGCTCACCCCAGTATATATGTACGTGGAACAAATGTATAACTCCATGTGTAACTGCAAATAATGAATCTTGAATCATGGAGCAGTTTTGCACTTTATGAAATTAATGCAAAAGTTGTCGTAAGTTGTGGTTATTTACAAAGGCATTTGACTGTATGATCTCTGATGGCTGTATCTTGTTATAATTTGTAAAATTAGACATGTGGCATGAGCTCACAGTGTCTCCACCTCTACGCCATGTTAAGCTGATCTTTTTGCCCCACATCAAATCAGTAAATAACTAGCAAATGAAGTGTTCTGTTTAATTCCATCTAAAGAATTCTTCTCTTTTTTAGGCTTATTTAAGGCCGTCAGTGCTGTTCCAGATGGTGAGCGTGTGTCATTCTGTACGATGTAAGTGTCATCCACGCAGCATTAGCAAAAGATAGACTCTCCAGAGCACATTAGCATCACCGTTTCTGACGCGTGATTAGCATCCCCGGAAAGCGCTAGATGGCAGGGGGACGTGAGGGACACGCTGCGCCGCGGAACAGAGTGAGCGCCGCGCTAACGCTCCGCTCTCATTAACGCACACAGACAGCCCCTTTAACTCTGAAAACAGCCCAAGATGAGCCAACTAAAGACTGTGTTTAAGCTCCCTGACAACACACACACACAAATCGCAAAAATCAACAAATGCGAAATTAACGGTTGTAAGATCCTGCACGGATCAGCTCAATCTCGCTCATTAGCACAATACCGTTTATTTACTTTACTTTGCCTTTTTAATTTCATAATTCTCAACGTTCTGTACTAACAGGAAGCTCAAAGCAAACTGTAGATGGCGAGATATTTAAACGCCACAAATCCTTTGCCTCAATTATGAGCGGTGTTAGCGATTAATTAAGGCGGTGCCATAAAACAAACTTGACATCTTTAAGGACGCCTGCCCATTTCTGTAAACGTCGGCCAAACAATATGGGAAATATCGTGAGTTAATTAGAGCTCCGGAGAGTTTCCTGCTCTGACCGAATCACCCATTCATCCCTCCTGCTTATTTTAAAACCACCCCCGAATAAAGAAAGAGAGAAATAAAAAAACGGAGAGGTTAATAACAGCCCTTCCCGTGTCATATTCGACACGACCAGCCATTGCACTAATTATATTCATTACGGCCGCATGGATGTCTACTTATCCTTCTTAATGACAGAGCACATGAAAAAGCCCACTAAACACATATCTATTATTTAATCAAACTGTTCTCCTTTGGCGAGAGCGAGAAAAAAAAGGGAAGGAACCCGCTTTATTTTTGGCCTGGATGGAGCCTCAGCAAGGGCGCTGGCGGCCAAGGCGAGGCAAGACGAGACGAGACAAAAGGCGAGTCTTTAATTTATACCCTTTTGATTCGGACAGCCATTCAAATGACAGAAAGGTAGAGTTTATTCTGACAGTCACGGTTACTAAAGCGGAATGGATATTATTAGGGATTTACACATAAGCCATCTTGCCAGGAGAAGACGGACGGCTTCCTTTCTCTTCTCCTTTCTTCTTCTTCCCCCCGTCCCCGTCTGTCAAAATGCTTTTGGAGAAAAGGGAATCCAGGAGCTGTCAAAAAGATGTTTGAGCACTGTAGCCATGAAGATTAAAAAATCTGGGCCCCTTTGTTGGGGGATTGTAATATATTATGGATGCTGAACTTGCAGAAAATGTTTGAACAGATTATTAATCCAATCTCAAGGATGACAAATATACAGTAGTGTGCAAAAGTCTTAAGCCACCCCATTTCTTTATATTTTGGTTAAAAAGAGCCAGACTTATTTTTTAATGTAGTCTTAAATCAGTGTACTTATTGTCTCATTTTTTATAGCAAAATATAAAGAAAGGTCAGTTGATAGTGTAAGAGATAGAGATAGAGATAGAGAGTTGGCCCTGTGATCACAGGATCAAGTCCGAGACTGGTAAAGATACCACTGAGGCACTCATGACCAAGGCACCGCCTCCAAGCACTGCCCACTGCTACTTCATGGATGGGTCAAATGCAGAGGTCACATTTGGTTGTGGTGGCCTATATACTGTGATGTATTTACAATTATGATCATTCATTCATTCATTCATTCATTCATTTATTTATTCATTACCTTAACCACTTAATCCCTATTGGGGTCATGGGGACTGGAGTCTGTCCTGGGACTATGGACATAAAGCAGGAACCAAACCTGGGCAGGTGCCAACACACCACATGGCAAACACATTCAAACAAACAGACTCAAATACACACCAGTGGGGGCAATTTAATTTAAGTGAGTGATTATTTGTCATTGTGAACACACCACAGCACACAGTGCACCACAACCAAATGTGACCTCTGCATTTGACCGATCCATGAAAGAGCAGTGGGCAGCTGACATGGGTGGTACCCAGGGAGCGGTGCTTAGGGACGGTACCTTATGAGGTATGTGAGGAAACCTGAGCATAGGGAGAGCACGCAAACTCCACACAGAAAGACCCCACAGCCGACCCAGGAATCGAACCCAGGACCTTCTTGCTGCTAGGTGACAGCGCTAACACCCCCCCGACAAATAATTACTCACTTAAATCACTTAAATTTGCTTTACAGGAAAATGAGTAATGGCTCAACTTTTCCATAGCAATGTACACCAGAAGTGTTATTGTGCTGGAACGGACAATGAATATTTATACCAGACACATTAGCCAGAAACTAGAGAAATGGAAAGTAGTTTTGCGATAACAGAGGCTTACGTCTATTCTTACACACTTAACGCAATACAATTACGGCTTCATTATTGTTATATCACACTTCTCCAAACGTTTTACAATTACATCGTCAGTCAAAAAATGACCTCTATACCTTTGTCCATAACTTTGGCAAATGCGGTGTGAAATATTTGTAATTGGCAGAAAAATCCAAACCCATTAAAATATTGTCTGGAGCAAAACATAATTGACAATGCAATTGTCCAAACCTTGTAATTGCAAGCCAGACAATTGTTGTTAAATTTGGTCATAAATTGCCGTTTTATCATTCACAATTAAAGTTGTCATGTATCGTTAATATACAGTGTATCGTTGTGTGTAATCATCGTCATTTCACAAAGTATTGTAGCTACGCATTTACGATGTGCTTGGAAATATAATCACATTGTAGCAAATTTAATTCTGAATGCAACAGAATTTCAAAAATATGACATTTGACAAAAGCCTAGATTTCCCTTTTTAACGTCCAGTATATTTAATATCTAATCACACTTACTAAAAAGCACATTTTCCTAACATTTTGCATGATTTTAATGCAACATCTTTTCCACAGGGCTTTAAACGCACATCGTCACTGACAATGTTTTTAGACTCTGCTTTATGTCTGGGAATTGGGGTCATAATGTATTAACACATTATGCATGGCATCAGACTAATTGGTAAACAGCGCTGCATAAATGTGCTCTTACATCCTTTTACATCACGATTAATGAGCGTGCGCTACAAACCCACCAGAACGTTTCCCAGATGAGTCAGGCCGTGGTGAGTAATTTGGTTGTTGCACAGCACTAACGCTCTCAAACCAGACTTCTGAACTCTCAGACCATCGCAGAGTTCCTCCAGCCCTGTAGGCAGACAGAAGAGATATGATATCATTATTATTATTGTTTTAATACTGTTGTAATAATATTAATAATAAAATGAACTTGTTATTTGTACTAAATTAAGGATGCCGTTTTTTATCCCTGTCTCATCGCTGCGTAATTAAAGGGCAGATTTGGTGCAGAACACCTGAGTCGGATATGGCATTGTGTGTGAGGTCGAGGGTATTGAGGGTGCGGTTGTGTCTGAGGAGGTCCCCGAGCTGCAGGGCATCCTGGTAGCCGTTGAGGTCATTTTCACCCAGATAGAGCTCCTGCAGAGCAGCGTTCTTCTTAAGGGAGCCAACTCAAGGAAACAAACAAAAATGAAATAAAATAAACCCCCTGGATTTTTATTATTATTATTATTATTATTATTACTGTAGACATAGGAAAATGGAAGGAGCTGTAGTGATGAGGGAGAGCATTTAACAATTGATTGTCACAAATTTAATAATAATATAAAATATCACTTTGTTTAACCCCTATTCTAACCTTAATCTGAATATAACCCCAAAAATTAATTACAAACTAATCTCGATCCAAAAATTAATCATTATCTAATCATTATCCCGAAACTAATCATAAACCAGTCGTAATGCTGAACCTAATAAACCCAACCTAATGAAACCTAATCACAATATAGGCTTAATCATTATCCCAAAATCTAGTCTTAGTCTAATTCTAACATTAAACCTAACTATAATCAAATCATGTGCATTTTTGCATTAAATGTTTGCATTCAGTCCTAGTCCTAATCACAATCCAATGTAATCTAAACCTTAAACCTAACTGTATTCTAATATTCACCCTAAACCTAATCACAGTCTATTCCCGACCCTACACTTAATCATATGTTAAACTTATCCTCGAACTGTATCATAATCTAATTTTAACATTAAACCTAATCATAATCCAATCTCAGCTCTAACCATAATCATTGCTTAATCTAAACCCGAAGCCTAGTCACAGTATAATTTGAACCTCAAACCTAATCATAATGTAATCTAAACCCAAAAGCTAATCATATTCAAATCTAAACTCAAACCTAATCTTAAACCTAACTATAATCTATTGTAATCATAACACTAATTACATAATATAATCTTAACACAAAATAAACATTATAAGCAAAACAATAACTACATTAGAACAGGCAATGCTGTTACTTTGTACACCTGGGTGATACGTTCTAATGGAGAAATACATTTCATTTAAGTCTAGGTCAGATACACACACACACACACACACACACAAAGTGGTAGGTCCACCAAGAAAGCACCTTCACAAACACTCAGCCCAAATAAAACACATTCTTAACCCAAAGCACAAGACATTTGATTGGCATAAATGTATTTTTTCAGTCCTTCCTATTTACCGACGATGATTACTGCAGTCATCATCATTATCAACACACAGAAACACACACACACAATGTAGCTGAAGACTCATTTTATAGCCAAAGCGCAAGAAGTTTGATTGGACTAACTTTATTATTCCAAGTTCTTACTATTTACATCATGGCGATTACCACAGTCATCATCGTCATCGACAACATCATTACGCGGCCTTTCAGGACCGGGACCCTTTCATGGACGATTTGGCCGCCGCCTCACACACGCGTCCGGATCGATGCGGCAGATTTGATTTGATCAGGCCCCTTTTCGGGCCGCGCTCCGAATGCCAACATCGCCATCAGGCACAGTGGGGACCAAAATGGGGTGGGGGGTGGATCGGGGAGGGAATCGATGGGAGGGACTCCACTGTGCCGGCTACAGCGAGTCCCGCAATCAGGGCCCCCTCCGATCGATAGCAACGATCAGCAGCCGTGCGCCCCACCGAGGAGCACTGTGGGGGGCATTGCACTGCCCCCCCTTAAAATATCAAACAGATCCAGACATGGCTTAAAGACAAAGCCCCCAGCGCTTCGGGATGTGCCGGCCGAGTACTCGTGCTCATTTATGGTGGTCTCGTGGCAACGGTGCTAACGGCAACTCCACCCGGAGAGGCTGGCGCTCTTCTCCCTAGAGGCACTAGTGGGATCAAATCAGCTTGACTTTGTTCGGATCAGTTCAAGTCGGTCCAGTTTGGTTCAGTTCAGTTTCCATTCGGTTCAGCTTGGTTCAGTTTGGCTTGATTCAGTTTGGTTTGGTTCAGGTCGGTTTGGTTCAGGTCGGTTCAGTTCAGCTTGGTTCAGTTTGACTCGATTCAGTTCAGTTCAGTTCAATTTGCTCAGTTCAATCTGGTTTGGTTCGGATCAGTTCAGTATGGCTTGATTCAGTTCGGTTTGGCATGGCTCGGCTCGGCTCAGCTCGGCTCGGTTCAATTTGGTTTAGATCGGCTCAGTTTAGTTTGGCTTGATTCAATTTTGTTTAGTTTGGTTTGCCTTGGCTTGGTCCAGTTTGGCTTGATTCACTTCCGCTCGGTTCAGTTTGCTCAGCTCGGTTCAGCTCGATTTGGTTTGATTCGGCTCAAATCAGTTTGGCTTGATTCAGTTCGGTTCGGCTCGGCTTGGCTTATGTTGGTTTAGTTTGACTCAATTCATTTCAGCCCGGTTCAGTTTGCTCAGCTTAGCTTGGCTCAGGTCGATTTGGTTTGGTTCGGCTCAGTTCAGTTTGGCTTGATACAGTTTGGTTCAGTTTGGCTTGATACAGTTTGGTTCAGTTTGGCTCAGTTCGGCTTGATTCAGTTTGCTCAGTTCGGCTTAGGCCGATTTGGTTTGGATCGGCTCAGTTCAGCTTGCCTTGATTTAGTTTGGCTTGATTCAGTTCAGCTCGGTTGAGTTTGCTCAGCTTGGCTCGGCTCAGGTCCATTTGGTTTGGTTCAGGTTGTTTCAGCTCTGCTCAGATCAGTTTGGCTCCATTCACTTTGGTTCGGTTCAGTTCAGTTTGGTTTGATTCAGTTTAGTTCTGATTGGTTTAATTCAGTTGGTTTGGTTCAGTTCGGTTCTGTTTGCATGCTAAGAGCATAGGACAAGGGTTTGATGGCAAAAACCTAGCCGCAAACATACACACACCTACTTGCTTAGATGCTCATACACACACATACAAAAAAACACGCCTGCACACAAATGCACACACACCTACAAAAGCATACATACAAACACTGTGCTTGATTAAAACAAAAATCTGGGAATGACAGTCTGAGAAAGGAATTTTGCTTAATTATTTTCCTTTGTTCCCTCGAGGGTCAGCCCCTCTATCCATCCATCCATCCATGTGGGTGAAAGGCTGCTGTGTTCGTACTCCGGGGCTGAACTTTGGAGTGATTAGTTGTTGGTGCGCAGGGGGCAGGGGAAGAGACTTGCTCTCGGTACGAGCTGGCCACGGAGACTCACACCGATCGGTGCAACAGCGTGTAAAGTGACAAGCAGAAGATTAGGACATCTAATCCTGGCCGAGTCTGACTGTTAGGGTCACAAGGCCAAAATCTGCCGCTCCTCTCGCTGTCCATCGTCATCTGTTCCTGCTGGTCAAGGCCGAGCATGGACAACACTTCCCTCTCTCTCTCTATCTCTCCCACACACCCTTACACCTTATTCTAGGCCTATTTCACAGCCAGCTTGGGAAGCAGTACACACAATATGACAACAAGACCCTTTTATTAGATACTGACTCTATTTAAGTATGAGGTCAGTAGTGTTGAGGAAGCTATTTTTAAACTGCAGCTTTACTACTGTACATCCAAGCTATTTCACAGCCACAGATTCTTGCTTCCATCTTGGCTAAAGTGGAATCCATTTCTCTCCATTGTAAAGATAATCTCGTTCATGTTGGCTTAACTACCGATCTCAAAGAAGCATGTTACAATGTTTACATGAAATAGGAACGAACACGGAAGTGCCTGATGACGCTTTTCGTAACTTAGCAACAACAAGTGCTGGGAGAAGTGGGGTTTTACCACTCTTAGCACAAAAAAGATGTTTGGTTGACACAGGTCCTTATCGTTACACTACCAACTTCCCCTAGGTCTTGCTTCATAATCCAGTAGTGGTAGTGCTGGAGGAAGGACTTGAACCCACAAACTTTTGGTCCAGAATTAAGCATTCTACTAGTGGACAACCATCACCACTAAGGCTGTGCAATTAATCGAATTTTAATTTCAATTTCAATTTCAGCTCCAAACAATCACAAAAATAATGTAATCGACAAAAACAATTATAATTACAATTATTTTGCCACGTTACGCTCTGCAAGTATACTCATATTTTGTCTTGTGTTCCGAATGACACACGCACGCGCACTAACGCACCTTCCGAAGACTGAACGCACGTGTGTGTTCTGGTGGCGGTGTACAGTCTGAGCGGGTAAAGATGGCAGAAGGAGGAGAGCAGCATAAAGTCTTAAATAGTAACACAAAGTAAAGTGTTAAATAATCATGATTTCAAGATTGACCAAATTAATCGTGATTATGTTTTTTTTCATAATTGAGCAGCCCTAATCACCACCTCCAAAGAGTCAAAGAGTACAGATACTAATCTGGGGCAAACTTTGTTTCCCCCACAATGCAGTTTTCCGAGAGGATCTTCCCGGTCGTTGTAGCCCTTGCAGTGTGTGTGTGTGTGTGTGTGTGTGTGCATTTGTGTGTGAGTTACAGCGTAAGGTGAATACCGAGTGTGAAGAGGGGTCTACCGCTGAGGCGAGTGTTTTCAAGATGCAGCACTGTCAGCCTGCTGGTGAGGAGGGCTTTTGACAAGGCCTGAGCGGGAAACTCCAGCATGGGAATGTTCCGAGCATCCATTCTCCACAGGCATCTGCTCTGAAGAGCCCAGACAGCACGCCATCAGAGAGAGAGAGAGAAAGAAAGAGAAGAAAAAAGAGAGAGCGAGAGAGAGCCTCAATACTGCCCTTATTGCGGACTGGTCTTTGTTTCTACCTTTTCAGTCTTTCATCAAACGGTCGCCTGTCTGAAGGAGGCCAAAACATCAAAAGTGAAAAACAAGCGTGACAGGAGGAGACTCCTGCAAGATCTGCGGGCCATTGTTAGGTTTCAGCCCAAGTCCACCACTTCAAAAGTGTCCAGATTTTTTTTTTTTGTTTCATTCTCTGCTTTTGTTGTTGGTGAAAATTTGACTGATCTCCTGTAATATTGCCTAAGAGCATGCTTTCGGTTTGACCATTGAAGTTCGCTGAGCTGCGAGGTGAGAGTCGCTTGTCTCTCTTTCATCTAGACGCTCTGCTAATTGAAGGTAATATCGTGGCCAAGTTAAGTGAAGTGTAATGATATATCCATTAGAATCAAAGTGTGAATACGGCAATATCCCGCCGTGTGAATATTTGTGCCTCTGATGCATGATAATCCATTACTTTCGATGCCCCCGGAATACAGATGAGAGGCGAAAAATCTGACTTGGGAGCACTGAGAGAGCGTTGCCCGACAGCCGTCTCAGTGTGCGTTCCAACAAGTAAATTAACTAAAAGAAAAATTTACATTTTGTCTCGTTTAAAGCGTCAATGAGTGAAATTGTCTGAAAAAACTGAGTTAAATGTTAATTCAATTATAACATTTATTTGATGTGTAGCAGGGGTGGAATGGCATGCTTTCCTGAGAAATTAATGTGTG
This sequence comes from Distichodus sexfasciatus, assembly GCA_032718565.1. NCBI lineage: Eukaryota > Metazoa > Chordata > Actinopteri > Characiformes > Distichodontidae > Distichodus > Distichodus sexfasciatus. The sequence goes on from JAVGVS010000025.1 coordinate 602,293, forward strand.
TTGTATACTACACATCAAAGGTTTTTTCACTGCACATGTTTTTAACACTTTTCCAATTATTTCATTCATTCATTATCCAAACTACTTATTCCCAACTGGGGTCACAGGGAGACTGGAGTCTATGCCGGGAACTACGGGCGCAAGGCGGGGACCAACGCTGGGCAGGCGCTAACACACGGCAGTCCAATTACATCATCAACTGTATTTTTAATTCTTGCTAAGCACTGGAAATTAAATATAAATGAAAATATAAGTCAAATAAACGAGGTTACATTTTAACGCAGAAAGAGACACATCCTATTAACTGGTGATTGTACAGTATGGTCACAGGCTTTATATACACTAATGTAACTGTTATTTCCAATTGGCCATCACTCAATAGCTCAATAGCACTCAGTACTTGTTCTAATTGTAATGATATTAGGTTACTTCAGTATGTGGAGGCCAGTATAAGAATTTTCTTGCTAATAAAGGTACTGAAATTGTGAACATACACTAAGGATATCTTCTTAAGAAAGTTCTTAAATTAAGAAATTTGTTATGTGGGATTCATGGCGTGTTCTTAAGCAGCGGAATTCGCACCTGTGTACCTAAGAATGATGAATCCCACGTCTTTGTAATTGAAAGTGCGTGCCAGGTTTTCTGTATAAGCACAGGGAAACGCCCCGCAATGTGCCATAAAAGGGCATGAGACTGTAGGGCCGTGTGCAAAAGGTCAGGCCAGGAACAACGTCAAAGAAACACAGAGACAGTTCTCGAGCTGAAATCAGCACAGCTGCAGAGAAAAGCAGCCCGGTCATTTGACCGCGCATTTGACGACAGTCACCTTACTACAAATAAACTTACAGAAGATTAACGTCTAATTCACTTCCATATTGAGTAAACGCTAAAAGGAGCAAAATGACATGTTGTTTATACTTCAAAATGCAGCGTTTAATCCAAACGTGTAGACAGTAATATTTCATTCATTTAAAAACTGAGATAAACAACAAGACTCTACGAACCCCATAAAATTAACAACTTACAACCCGTACAAACCCATAGCATTCTTATTCTACAACACGTGTCGTACCAATTAAAGTCCACATATAACTTGAAAGTGTACCGCAATATTTTAACATCTTTTCCTCATGTTTCTTTTGGCGTTTACTCGATGTATAAGTGAACTGACCGTTAATCCTCTGTCATAATCAATCACTGAACAAAGCAGGATTTAATCCACATGATTGCAGATTGTACCATGAAAATAATATATAATTAGTTAATATTAACGAATTAATTGATTACTTAACAATAATAAATGTGAACAATAAAAATAAGTGTTATAAATAATAATAGATTAAAAAATTATTGAGGGCACCTTTATCCCCAATGAACAAAATTGTGGCTCATTTTTTAATATCTTTTCTTCCAATACTAATATGATGAGAAAATCACAGTAACAATAATGAAGCTGCATTAAAATTTATTTAAAAAAACCCCAACAACTTATTGTTGAATTTTAATTAGCCGAATAGAGGATTTTCCATCATTTCTCCACCTGTTTCAGCAGATTGGAGAGAGCCTTCCAGCCTGAAACACCCATTCTGGTGTTGGAAGAAACGTCCAGATGTGTAGCTGACTCATAGTATAGAATCATATCCATCAGTGATGATGCTCCCTACAAAAAATGAGGAAATAAAAACATTAAAATCCCTAACTTACAGAATCTATGTCTTGGTTGACCAGATCTGCCTTACTGTGAATGTTTTTGAATGTTTTTGTGATAACCAGAGATGTGATGTAACAAAGGACAAAAACTTTTCTATTTTCGGGTATCTGTACCTTACTTGACTATTTTTGTACCAACTTTTAACTTTTACTATGTGCATTTTTAGAATTATCTGTACTTTCTACTCCTTACATTTAAAAATCAGGCTCGTAACTCGTTTGGTTTAATTTAAGTGAGGTTTATTAGCCATCCAGACGACTTAACTGTTTGGTTGAGGCTTAAAAACGTAGTAAACACACACAGAAAAGACAATCCCATTGGGGTATTTGTCTTTGCACATGACACACAACATGATAGACACAATAAAGTCAGAGAGAAAAAGAATCTAAAACCAGATGGCAACTCGGTGGGAAATGATATTGTGATTGCGGTGGCAGAAAGCACTTTAGCTCGACCAAATTCAGTTCAGTTCAGTTCAGTTTATTTACACAGCGCTCGTCACAGCACTATAATATTTGTTGTGTGATGTGTTTAGGATAGAGGCAGTCATCATGTATAATGATGGTAATGACCAGTGGAGCTATATGTATTCATGTGCCTTTATTTTTCTCTGCTTGTGCTCTACATAACACTTGGACATGGAGTCCAGTCAGTTTTGACTAAAATGGTGCTTTTGTCCAAGGGTACTTTATACTTTTATACTTTAAGTATGTTTTAGAGCCTGTACTTTTCACTTTAACTTCAGTAAAGTAGTCAAGTCAAAACTTCAACTTTTACTAGAGTCTTTTAAAACACATGTATCTATACTTCTACTTAAGTGAAGAATGTGTGTGCTTTTGACACCTCTGGTGATAACAGCCATAGGAGTACATCCCCTGCATTTCTTATTTGCATATTGGGTATTTTAAGGACCATTTTCCTTTCAAAGAAATACATGAATCATGTAGATTATGCAGATTATGTTTTTCATTCATACACAAACTTACATTTTCCTCCAGCTCGGCATCCTCCAGGTTGATCAGACCAAACTTAATTGATTTCAGAATCTCTTCCAGCGACTCACATGAGCAATAATCTAAACAAACACCTAAGCGGGAAACAAAATGGACAATCACCAACAGATGAACCTGATGATAAACATGAAATTAAACCACTGTATTTGTATTTGTATTTATTGTATTTGTATAACAAATCAGTATTTCGATAATGCAATAACTTTTTACATGATGATCAAAATAAAAATGACATGGCACTTCCTGATCCACCATGTTTTCTTGCAAGTGCCAGAGTAGGAATCGCAGTGAAGAAGTCTACCTGCAGAGTTTTTGAACTATGGATGGTCTCTTAGCAGCAGCTATGTCGATTATTTTCACATGAGGTAAACACCCGTCGTGCTGCCTACTCCCCAGTTCGGGAGTGGGCCGTGGGCAGCAGTGGCTCATGTGCATTTTGGAATACTAATGAGAAACAGCTTGTTCTGAATGGGACTGAAAAATAGAGGTAAAAAGCAGGTGAAAATGCCTAAACTACTTCAGAGACATGTTTAGTGGAGCTCATAGACCTATTTTAACTTGAAAAAAAGTATGATATGGGACTCTTCATAATGATTGGTTGATACACATAAGTAGAGCAGCCCTGCCAAACCCACACATCCTCTCAAGGAAATCAAATTTTGTCTCGTCTTCCATGTCCATGTCTGAGGTTTTTTACTATCATTTGTTTTCTATCATCACTGAACCATGCTGTTAGGTTATGTTATTCTATATTCGCCACATACACCGTTCTACAAGTATGAGTGTCGTAGTACTCAAGACCAGCTTTTGAAGGTCTCAGTCTTGTCTTGCACTTGGCTGTATTTGTACTTGGTCTTGCCATAGACTTGGACAAAGAGGACTATTTAGTTAGTTATTTTATTTTCAAGACCATCCAAAATCACAACTCTGAGAACATTACTATTAATGAGCAGTTTACTGTCAGATTGGATACATTCTCACTTCAAGTGCAACCAATGATGTTACTGCTGACCCCTTCTCACACATTAACGCAGGTGAAGTCATGGTTGTCTGGGAAAGATGTCCTGACCAAAATGTCTCGTCTCGGTCAGGACTTAGTCTCAGTTTAGGTAGTCTTGACTACCGCTCTAGCAAGTACACTATAGTGAAATGTAACACATTCCTAATACAGTGCAGTAGGAGATGCAACAGTTAGGGAGTTGGCACCATGATCGGAAGCGCGTCGGTTCAACTCCCGGACCAGTATAGGTACCACTGAGGTACTCATAAGCAAGGTACCGTCCCCAAGCACTGCTCCCCAGGTGCTGCCAAAAAGCTGCCCACTGCTTCTTTATGGATGGGTCAAATACAGAGGTCACATAAAAGTCACATAACTTTTATTAATTTTTTTAATGATGTATTTTATAGATGGATTAATAATTCTTGAGGAGCCCTAAGGTGGTGTTTGTTTCAATGTTCAGCTGTCCTCCTTCCATGACCTAAATATCATGTAATAAAAATCTAAAGAAAAACAATCCTGAAAAACAGACATTACTGTGTAAACAGTATCATTTATTTCTGGTCATCGTGCTCACCCCCAAAATCTGTTTTTGTTGCTTTAAGTCCCTAATCAGGTCCGACGCCATTTACGGCACCTAAGTGAATTCCGCCCCGATATGAATCCCTGCGTCTCTCCACTGATGCCACTTGGTGGTTGGTGCTCATTAAAGAGGCAAAAGAACGACAGAACGTGACAGAGACGCTCTTGCCTCCGCCGAGAGGGGAATCAAAGCGGCGCTGATTATTCCGGAACAGATGACTTTTAAACAAAGCTTAGAGAAACACTTTGATGGCCGCAGCAGTGCGTCTTTATTAGGACCGATCCGGCTCGAGCCCCCTTCCCCTCATAAACTCTTATCTTCCTGGTCGGGGAGAAGACAGATCGCTCAAAGACGACGACGACACGTGCTGGAGAGATGATAATTTATTCGTTATTAGCATAATCATTTGTAATTTTTTTACAATAATCACTTAACTGTACCATACGTAGGGAGGGGGTGATGTGAAATCCCATTTTTCTAATCCCTTCTGTCGTCCTCAGATAATGATAGCAAGTCTCAGAGTCAGATGTCATCAGCGAGCGAGAGGAAAGCCGAAACACGCTGACCCGCATTTCAATCCCCCCATCCGCTCGTATCAATAACCGCAGATTTCCCCCCTCATCAAAGCGACGGACGCTTAATCCGAGCCCTGCAGGAACCGGCGTGTAGATTTCAATTAAGAGGCTTCACAACGTTCCCGATTTTTATCTCGGCCACTGCAAGAGTCTGCACTGTTTGGGTCCGGTTCCACTAGCACTTAAAATCGATGATATTTTGGTCATCTCTCAAAATGCTGAGGTCTTAGTGGGGTTGTAGTGATGCTACTAACTTAGTTAACTTGGCTTAATTAGTTAAATAGTCAGTACAGAGGCTACTTTTACATACAAGATATATAAAAGTTTGTTCAATTTACCTACAAAAGCACATAGATACACATAATCCAGTGATGGGGAGGAGCTACAAATAGCGACAATACTGATCTGCTGTTATCTGTAGTTTATCAGTGGCTTTAAAAGTAACTACTTTCTTTAACAAATATCGTGGTAGCATGCCAAAGCACTACATTGTTACAACATAAAAACTTCAGATATTTCCAACCTGCAGCTGTCTCTGATTACTGTTGAATTTGTTGAATGTCATCTGATTGGATACTGTGCTGTGTCAGTCCAGATCCAGCCTCAGATGGACTGCCTGATCCAGACTCTAGTTCAAGGTCTCCCCAACAACCCCTAATTGCTATATCAGGATCACCTGAGTTTTAACTCACCACTCCCTTGACTTTTGGTATTTGAAAGTGAAAGTGAGTGATTATTTGTTATTGTGAACACACGACAGCACAGCACACAGTGCACCACAACCAAATGTGACCTCGGCATTTGGCCCAGGGACAAGTGATACCTTTACCGGTGATCTTCAGATCATCGAACTGTTACACTATCAACTATCCCATTTATAGAGTTTTGTTCACATTCCTTGCAAAACATTGCTGTGTGCTGAACTGCATTCAGAGCGGTTTCCTGTTCTGCCTTCTTGTGTACCAACCCTCATTTCATGCTTCTGGATTATACTCTGTTTCCGCACCGCAATATAGATTTGTTGGTTTCATGAACTGTCTCAGCTGATTTTGAACGACGTTTTACAACGTTGATTTTTGCAAGATCCTTCTGGAAAAATTGCCTGTACTTGACCTACTCTGCCTTTGGGTCCAAACTGTAATAGTTACAATAACTTATGTAAGCTGAAAATCGCACTTATTGTGATTTGTCAGTACATTGTTAAAAAAAGTATAGATCTTCAAATTACTTTTAAAATCATGTTTCACTTTTTGTTTTTAATTAATTTGCTTAAAAGTATCCTTTAGCACAAATATTAAATATTACAGCTTGGATATAGTTAACTACATTTTTTCAGTAGCTTGTAGTGTTGATTACTGCTATATTATAACAGCAGCTTGGCTGTAACTTAACTACATTTAACCACAAGTAACTTGTAGCTTGAAAAACTACAGTTTAAAAGTAGCTTCCCCAAAACGCTGGGCTATAATAGCCAAATATCGTCCAATGTAAACAATATAACTAAACAAAATCAGTTAATTATGGGCCTTGGGAGATGGACAAAGACCCACAACATGAGTTTAATCCTGCAGATGAGGAAAACAAACTCTATCTGCTCATTACTTTTTCCATCTCCACATCTGTCTGTAGGGAAGTCGAGGATGAAGATATAAATCCCCTGCCCCGCATGTTAATGCTCTGTGCTGAACTCCGGCAGTCTGCACTGTTAAAAGCTAGCGGCAAACACTTGACTGCACGATTTTCGAGGTCGACTACATACGAACAAGATTAGGAATGCCTCACGATTTACAGGTGAAGTAAGGATCATTGTGTGTAGGTAGGGCCCAATTATCAGTAATGGTAATTTTAATGACGGTGGAAAAGTACATTCAGACCAGATTATGCTTAGAAATGTAAGTATGTGAAAGTAAATGATTATTTTCCATTGTGAACAAAGCACACACACAGTGCACCACAACCAAATGTGGCTTCTGAATTTGATCCATCCATGAATGAGCTGTGGGCAGATTTTTGCAGTGCCTGGGGAGCAGTGCTTAGGAATGGTACCTTGCTCACAAAGTGATATCTTTATGGGTATCTGAGTGTATTAGGGCCTGTTTCCACCAAACACGTTATTTTTGCAGGCAGCGCCTACTTTTAATACAAATTCAATGAGCTTCAGCATTCAGAGTGCGAAGAGCGCTTGATAAATTGATGATGAGCAAGATTAAAAAATGAGTTTACTCACCTTTCAGATCAAGGCATTTTGTTCGGTTATCTAGACAGGTAATATCCTGTAGGAACAAGAGGAAAAAAGATAGATAGATAGATAGATAGATAGATAGATAGATAGATAGATAGATAGATAGATAGATAGACAGATAGATAGATAGATAGATAGATAGATATAATTTTTTATTATTGTATTATATGCACAAACAAGTCAAGTGTCTAGCATATGGATGCTCAAAATAATGAATGCTGAATTTTACTCGGTTTGCTGTTGATGCAAATGTTCCCTTTAAATTAACCAAGGTGTATTAATTAGGAACAGCTGGTCATCTGTTGGCACATTAATTTGCCCATTTGCCTCCTCTACAAATATATTATTTGAATACATAAATATGAGAAGTGACAGAAAAGCATAGATAGCAAGAAGACATAGGTATTTCACCTCCTTACAGGCAGAAGAAAACTAAGAATAACCCCCCACACAAGGACAAAAAAAGTCTTCTCTGAGGGCCGATATGATAATTTATACCGTTTATTCATGCACTGAGTGACAGTTGGCATTGACTTCATTTTGGGAAAATCCCATCGAGTGATGATGGGATTTATATATATATCTATATCTATCTATATCTATCTACATATACATATATACACACACACACACACATATATATATATATATATACATATAAAATCTTTCTTTGTGCTGTAACGTTCTCATTCGAAATAGCTACAGGAGAAGATCAACATGGGCGATAATTATCTCTTATTATTCTGGGGGTAAAAACAGAAATCATTTTCCCATTTCAGTTGCAGAAAATGAATGCGAAGCTGGAAGAAATAATAATTAACCCAGTTTATTACACTGAGGCTTAATACTTGGTGTGATGAGGTTGAAATGTAAAAAGTAGAAGAATGACTTGAGATCCACACAGAATAAACAGCATTTAAGTTAGTGGGAATCGGACAGTTAAGATCCCAGGTCGGTTGATAGAAGCATGAGCAAAACTTCACACGGGAAAGCATGCTTAGAAGAAAACATCCTAAATCATGCAATCTAATATTACACTGATTTAACGGACAATGATTTGACACCTGTCTATATCACAAAGTCTGCTACGATATGATTTCGAATTAACTCAGTTCAGGGGTCAGCGATTGATACGAGACAATATCATATGCAGATTTAACACAATCACTTCCATTTTTTTAAACTATTACTTCCATTCAAAACCAACAAAAATATTATTTGACATTTTAATCTTGAGCTCAACCAGAAATTTTAATGAAAAGCAGTCCTTTCTTTTAATTAAAATGTAGACATTATAGACAGATAGACTTTGCTTGTTAATCAATGAATCAATATATCGATCTAGACTGATGTACCGTTTCACCTCTAATTTGAACCTTCTCCCACTTTGACCTGATACTCTCCAATTTAACATGGAAATTTCCAAGGCCCAACACTTCTGCGAATTGTGGAAAATGAAATGAGTGGCAAATGTAATGATGTGTCAGGAGAGAGAGAAAGAGGAAAAATGAAGTGATAAAAAGAAAGCCGCCTGCCTTCTTCGGGCAGAACGGGACAGTTAAATTCGACTTCCACAGAAGCCTTCTCTAGTGCATTATTCTTTCCCTCTCCAAGAGTCCTGGAGACCCACACCAGCACTCAGCTGTCTGGGTGGCTTTGTATTAATGACTTGTTTTAAAGCATATTTTTATTTTTTTTGTCCCATTTAATTAGTTGAAAAAACTATTTCAGAACATTTTCTACAGGAAAAAAAACTCTCAGGGGTTAAAATCAGCCACGCATTTTCCTTTCAGCATCTTTTCTGCAATAAAGGATAAATTATTTAAAATAACACGACCTTTTATCTCACACCCTTTGAAGGCGGCAAATTAAAAATGTAAATTGGGGTGCTAATTAATATGCAAATATATTCATTCCCAGTTAACAATTAGCAATTAAACCTGCAGTGTCTAGAAAGAGCACGGGCAAAATTAGTAACTTAATTTATCATTAAAAAATTAAAACATACACCAAATTTTAATTGACTTTTAAAATATTTTTCCAGCGCCTTTCTCCCAGCCTCAGCTGGCAAAATGTAAGAAAGGGGATGCCGGAAAAGACGGAAAATGTATAATATCTTCTGTTTTGGGATAACGCAGAATTTTTTTTTTTTTAAGCGGGAGATAAACGTGTAAAAAGAGGATGTGTGTGAGAAATAAACATGCCTCTCCGTCTGCTGCAGAAAACTTTAATCAGGGAATCGGCACGGTCCAGAGGGTGTGATGTGCATTAAAGTTTAAATGGGCGGAGGATATTTATACTTGATGCTGTTTAGATATGAGTGACTTTTTCCCAATCTCTGCTGGAAGGAGGATGGTTAGAACATATCAAGCAGGAGCTGAAAAGAGAGAGAGAGAGAGAGAGAGATGGAAGTCACAGGCTCACTTGCTTTACTCCGATGGGGAAACTGCTCAGTTTGAAATACAAACTTCTCACAAAAACCTGCGTCTCATTCGGCAGATGTTGAAACTTTTGATGACGAAGAATAGCAGCAGTACTGTGGATTCTCCTCTCCCTCTTTTTACTTCGTTACTTGTGAATAATACTTCAAGACCCTCTGGAGTTCCCTCTTGCTTCTTAATGCCAGAGTTTGAATTAAAAGCTCAGCAGCAGTCGGAATATTCCGGCGTGCGGCAACAATATGCAAAATGTACAATAATGCTCAACTTATTACCGACCTAGCTGTAATACTACTCCAGCGATAATAATAGCGAAGTGTTACATTTTAGGACATTTTTTGCTCTCTTTTTAACTAATTGTATGATGACCTGTACATGTATTGATTGCGATTAAAAAAAAACAACTTTGGCCAATGTCAATCAATTTTGAAATTTTTAAACTGTTGCATTATGTTGCTTTAAGTACAAAATGAATATTATATTTCCCACCACTCCTCAGACGTGTAGCTAAAATACTGTATTAAATGACTATTTTCACAAACAACGATACTTTCATATTCACTGTTGCATTCGAATTTGCAACAGAGTGATTTTTCAGATGTTGTAAATGTTTCACTATAGTATCTTGTAAAAACAGTTTTTACAAATTGTCTGGAGGTTTGTTTGTTTTTTTGGCCCTAAATCAATTTTTTTTATTGTTAACTGTTAAAAGTTGTCATGTATTGTTAATATGAAAATGTTGTTTGTAGTGATGGCCATTGCACAGGGCGCTGTAGCCTGAAGGAGTGGTGTGCAATATAACAAACTTCGAAAGAATCCTGAAAATCTGTCAACATTTGCCAAATTCATGGTCAAAGGTACCGAGGCCCCTCTTTTATTCACAGTGTAGCTCTGTGATTCATGTTTGGCACCAAAACAACCAAATTTCCTCTTTTGTACCATAAGTTCTCATTTCTTATTTGTAGAATAAAGTGTGATGTCAATTTGCTTACATCAAATTACATAGAAAAAAGCTACAGCAGGAAGCATGTGACCCCGCCTGTGTAAAAACCCTCCAAATAAGTCTGTAACAAGGCACTAAACATAAATAAAAAATAAACAAATAAGGGTGGTGTGTGCTAAGCTTTTGGGACCCCAGGTCCATTGCTAAAGCCCATTGTTGTTTACTGCTCTCGTATGAAGATGTATCCAAAAGCAATTCTCTTTTAATCACTTAAAACATTTCAAAGAAAAAGTGAAAGCCCACGGGTACAATAAAAAGCTTTAAATAGTTTTCAGCAGCCGTCCTCCAGGGACGAGCCTGCCTGAAAATACCTAATTTGATAAATATGCTCTTTAAGCAGCCGGTTCCATTTTGCCGAGCCTTATTATGAATTCACATGCAGTCCTCAACTAAATATCGCTCCTTTTAGCTGCTGCTTAGCCATACATATTTTTACTCTTTTAGAGGGGAAAAAGAAGGGGGGTGGGACCACCTACGTTACTTTAAATGCAATTGGTCTCATTAGCACCTCTGAGATAATACTGAGAGCTCGGGTTAATGTAAGCACTGCTAAGTCTCTCATTTTCAACAAATAATTCTCCTTGATCTAATCGCAAATTTATGCAGAGGGGAAACTGATGCTCTTAACATTGCTGGTCAAAGTAAAATAAGCGAGTGCACATTCTGAATTATGCATGCATGCCGGCGTGTGTGTAGGCCTATGTCTGTGTGTGAGTGTGTGTTTATGCCTGAGTGTATTTGATTCTCATTTACTTTCATTCTTCTCCACTGTTATTGTGTTGTTGTCTCTTCGTTCAATAAGAATGCATTAGGCTAATTAATAGGCTCTATGAACAGGTTTAATATTTTTATTTTCTCCCCTTTCTTCTCACGTTCTCTTTAGTTTTTAAATATCGCAATGTAAGCCGCAACCCCGTATGCTCATTTCAAATATTTGCATTTCATTTGCGTGGCCGTAATTCAAGTCAAACACCGAACTGCGCCTCGATGCGTGTTAGATCTCTTTACCTTTATTTGGTCCAATGTTTTCGGATTAGGCTCCACCTTGTGCTTTTTGCAGCTCTGCTTGTAGTCCGCAATTATTTCTGACAAAGTTGGTCTGCCACCTAAAATAGAAATACAAAGTCAACAATAACAATAAAATTAATAATAACTTAGAGAAAATGTGTGACTGTTGTGTTCTAAAAGGTGGAAAGGTTTAAAGTGATGAATAAGATAAAAGGTGAAAGTAAAGAGAAGTAAATGATGTTTTGAGTATGAGTATGAAAATTTCACCATTGAAGTCTGGGAGAATAAAACTGACCTTAGAGGAAATGAGATGAGAAAAGAAGGATGTAGGTGAAAAATCAGAAATATGAGCACTTCTACTTGAAAAGATGACACTTTAAGCCAGAAATCACTTGATGACCAAAAACTGTAAGGGAATAAAGGTGGCATAAAAAGTAGGAATAATAATAAGAAAAATAAAATAAAATCGTGAAGAAAGTGTGTGATTATTGTAAAAGGAGAAGTAATGTAAACAAAAGTTAAAAAGAGTAAGAAACTAGCTAGAAACTGGGAAAAGGGGTAAGTGCCAAAACGTGTATAGTGAGAAAAGTTAAACAGGATAAATAAATGCAGTAGTTTGGAATATTTCCCAGAAAATTATGTTCCTTCAGTTTAAAATTGCTCCAATGAGGAAAAACGTGGAAAGGAGAAGTTAAAAAGGAAGGATCAAGTCAGAAAAATGAAAAGGTCAGGATGATGTCAAAATGTCCACATTAAAGACTATGGAAAACAAAACTGACCACACTTTTCAGCTTCATCTAAAAGTATGAAATATCAAGAAATACGAATATGCACCTTTCACCTTGATGGGCTGAACATTTTAAGTCACAAACAGAGCACAAACTACAAAATATTGTGGAAGTAGTTGAGTGCCAAAAGTGGGAAGAAGAAGACAAAGAAATAATGAAGAAAACAACTACTAAACAAGTGCACACAAGTCACAGTCTAGCGCTTATAAACAAACATTTTTTTTGTTTGTTTGTTTGTTTTAAATAACTAAAACATGGTAAATATATTTTGGTCAATATGATGATGTTTTATAGATTTAAGTTTGGAAATCATTTGCAATTAAACAAAAAAAAATCAAGGACAAACAAACCAAGAAAAGGAGGGCAACGCAAGCGATTACATGTGACATTCACATCTCCACCCTGAAAAAGCAAACGTCTGTGTCTAGAACATTAATAGCTCCAGAATGCCAGCAGCCGTGGTGCAAATCCTGGACATTAATTAATACTAATCTTATTAATTCATCAGTTTGAGAACATCTAGGTCACGGGGCGCTGTCAGCTGCAGTAATTCCGTGTTATCGTGTTTATGAAAACCCAGATGGAAAATAAGAGTGGGGGGAATTAAGAAGGAGGGACTTCATCAGGCGGTTTGGACAAAAAATGCCATTTACATGAAACCATAGCAATCCCATTTTCTCTAACCCTTCTCTGTCTCCATATAGTGTCAATTAAAACATTTTTTTCTCCATTCTTAAAATAGAATGCATATCATAATGTAGATTTTGGGGTAAAATGGTCTAGAGGGGTGCGAGGAAGAGGATTGAGGCTCACCGTTTTGTGGCACATTTCTTTTTTCAGTAAAGCTCGAAACCATCTCTTCATCCGGGGGGAAGGAGACGTGCTTCTCCCCCCTGCACTTTTGCCCAAATGAGGACACAGTCTCTTCATTGGTGTGGTCTATCATCATCATCTTCATCAAAAAGCGCTGATGTGAGGTTAGAAACTTTCACTTGATGTCAGCCGTCTGAGCATCTCTTTGCTCACCTGAACTTAGGCCTAAACAGGAAGAGGACGAAGAAGAAGGAAAAATAATAATCGATGAAGTATGCAGTCAGATTTCCGGGATATACCCATGGTGTTTATGGAAACGTCCTCAGATTCTTATTCCAGCGGATGAAAACAGACCCGACGATCTCCGAGAGCCACTTGTTTGAGCCGTTTCTGCTAGAGTTGTGTCAGATATGGCAGTGGGAAACACGATACCTCTCTGCTTTACACTTCAGCAAAACTGTTACAGGACACCACACGTCTCAATTATTCATGAATTGAGTGCCTCTCAATGCTGGAGGAACTCCGTGTATTCCTGCATCAAATATGCACACAGAAATGTGGTGTGTAAAAACACAAATGAAATAGTGTTGATAATACAATTTAGAAAGTGTTTTTGAGTCAGGTCAGAGTTACAGAAAAATGCAAATGTGCACACTGTTCATACTGTTTTTCTACAGTTAAATGTAGGGATTAAGCGATTCAGATAATGACTGACTGACTCAGTGCTGTCTTGCACATTTTTTTTTGCCTTATAGTATTGTCTTGTAGTTTTTCACAGTCATGTCTCTGTACTTTATGTCTTGATTCATGATGTTAAACATCACACCATTTTGCTCTAGAGAACGCTGTTTCAGTATTCTGTGTACTTTATATATGGCTGCACCAACGATAAACTTTCTTGAATCTTGAATTGAATTTTGAGAACCATAGCAGCCATGATCTATTCTATCAAAACATCCTAATTAACATATATTCTCTTGAAGTAAACTCAAGATACACTATCAGTATATGTCTCAAAAGTTTTTGACGTAACAGTTTTTTTTTTTACCACTGCCATGTATTTAATAAACTGCAGATTTTCTATTCTTGTTATGCTTTGTAAAGTTGCTAAGCGAACAATTAGAAATGAAAATGTCTAATAGTCTAATAACTGCTTGTGTGGTGATGGCATAGTCACATTCTAGAGAGTTGGAATTTGGAAATCTGTATGGAGAGACTAGAATTTTAGCATTCAACAGCCAGATGCTATTCCTTCAGTCAAAGTTGGTAGCGTAACGGTAAGGGAGTTGGCCCTGTGACGGGAAGGTCATCAGACTGGTGAAGGTACCACTGAGGTACTCATGAGCAAGATAGCGTCTCCAAGCACTTCTCCCGATGCTGTCAAAAAAGCTGCCCACTGCTAAGTTATGGATGGGTCAAATGCAGAGGTCACATTTGGTTGTGGTGCACTGTGTGCTTGGCGGTGCTGTTTTCACAATGACAAATAATCACTAACTTAAAAAAGAAATCACTTAATAAAGCAACCCAAATGGTAATTCTCTGCATTTTGTTAGCAAGTATATTGTGTGTGTTTTTGGGCAGTAACAAAATGCAATGTTTGCAATAATGCATAAGTGTACTGAACTACAGTAAAATTGAAAAATAAATGTAATCACAATTACATCTCAATTACATTACTTTTGGATTTTGAATATGAACTAAGTTCAACAGCCAACTAGGTCAAACAACGGGGTGAAAACGGACTGAAAATCAACAAGCATAAAAGAAAATTGTAAAAACTACACTTGATATTATGTAAGTTTTCAAAAAAAGGAATGACCTCAAATTCAGACGAAAAATATTCACACCTCCGATATGGTTCGGACGTTAAGTTAGCTATGAAGCGGAACAATTCAGTTACGACCAGTATTACACTACATTTCCCAAGAGCGCCAGCGCCTAGCGGAAGTGACGTAATTCGCCTTGCCCAATCCGTTTAATCGGTGCGCTTCCGTTTGAGAGTGGTGCGGAAAGTTTGCAGTTGCTAACAGCTGCTGTTTGGATTTGTAACTTTTCACATTGAGGTGAGTAACGCGTCTTGACTGTCGAGTCATGTAGACATCCAGTTATATTTAAACTCATACGCGTTTTGTTGCGTCATGACAGTTGGAGTGTGTTTTGAAAGCTTACCGGCTAGTTAGCATTAGCCAGGTTAGCGTGACAGGACTGCGCGCGGTCTGTGCTAGCGCGCGCTTTATGGCGCTTTTAATGAGAGATGATGATATTTAATAAAACTGATATAGTCGCTGTGGAACTGCGTTATTTTGGCTGAGAAGCCACCGAGATTTGTCTTGCTTGCAGCTAGAAAATCTAAAAATGCTAGATAAATACCAGCCAGCTTTCTGTTTTCTGAGAGGAAAGTGAAACTGTAGTTTTTCCTGGAACCGATCAGATCCTGATATCGAAACCGACTCTAATAGATATAAACCGTGTTCTTTTTTTTCTTAAATCAGTGGCTATATTCCTTTAAATTACTTGTTTATATCACTTTTGTGAATTGTGATTCATCAAGTGTATAGTTACATTTCAAACTGATGTGTTAATACTTACATTTTGTCCTAATTTTGGAATTTGGTCTAGTTGTATATTTTTATATCTGCCTATCTATCTATCTATCTGGATGCTCACCTCTGGATCAAGAGGTTGTCGGTTCGATCCTACCTCCAGCACTACCACCATGGGGTTCCTGAGCAAGACCCTAAACCCCAAATTGCTCCCAAACTGTTACTGTAATTAGGAAACTGGTCTGCTAAATGCTGTAAATGTAAATGTAAAGCCAGGTGTGATAAAAAAAAAAAAGAGAGAGACCAAGTTAAATTATTTAAAAACCTTTTCCGCTTTTAATCTATTAGGGGGCAAATATTCAAACTTACATTAAGCTGTTTGCAAATGTGTGCCCAACGTATCCCATTCACCTTCAGACTCATGTTAAGTAGCAGTACACACCAGTGGTCAATTAAAGTTCAGCTGTCCTAGAAGGATTTTTCTGACTTAGTTACAAAAGCTGTGGTCGTTAAAAAGCTTACAATAAATCAAAGAGAACTGAAAAAATATACAATGTTGGATCAGTGCATTGCTAATCTAGATCAGGGAATAATAGCAGAGACATCGGATTGTCTACATGGGTCTGTTTCTGTGGAAGTTGTGTGTGTTTGCTGTAATGTATCAGTTGGTAAGGTTGGCAAATTAATGTGTTTGAGCCCTGGTTCTGGAGAACGGTGTTGACAGTTCGTTAAAATGTGGATAACTTCAATATCTCTCAGATACTTTTACATTTTGCATTTAGAAGACGCTCTTATCCAGAGCGACTTACAACAGTGCTCTGTAGTCCACGACTGTTCCTCGATCTGTAAGCTATGTTTAAAATCAACAACTGTGGTTAAACCAAATTACTGCCGACTAAGTTTTATACTTTACAGTGCTGTGAAAAAGTATGTTTGGTTTGGATAGTTTTTTTTCCTTAAGAAATAAAATCACTTAAAAACTGCATTTTGTGTTTACTTGGGTTATCTTTGTCTAATATTTAGATTTGTTTGATAATCTGAAACATTTAAGTGTGACAAACATGCAAAAAAAATAAGAAATCAGGAAGGGGCAAATACTTTTTTACAGCACTGTATACTTAGATACTTTCAATTCCTCGCACGAAAATATTGATTATGACATGTCATAGTTGTATCATTTGTTTTATGGGTCCAAAAGGAGAGAACAAGCTATTATGGGAGAACTGAAAGGGCATTTCTGTGTTGTGTCAGTGCTAGATGTAAACATCAATCTGTACATTTATTCATGGTGCAGTTACACTAAATAAACAAATACATACATTCTCATCTCCATAATGGGCCTTTGTTGTAATTACTGTAATGTAACAATTGTGCTGTTCAGTGAGAAGTGTAAGTGTATTGAAAAGTTGGTAGCAGAGCTGGACCTGTTATTGGAAGGTTGCTGGTTCAAGTCCCGCACTGGGTAAGGTACCACTGAGGTACTCATCAGCAAGGTACCATCCCGAAGCTCTGTAGCTGTCCACTGCTCCTTCATGGATGGGTCAAATTCAGAGGTCACGTCTTGTTCTGGTGCAGTGACTAATAAACCCTCACATTCTTATTCCATTCCAAGTCTATTATTATTCCATTTATTGATCAGATCAAATGCCTCCAAAGTCTGGTGCAAAAGGAAAAGGGCCGGCCAAACGGAAACTGGCGGAGGAGTTTCCGCCCGGAGAGGTGCTGATCGACTCCTCTAAGAAAAGCTGGAAACTCGGAACTCCAATTGGCCAGGGAGGGTTTGGCCTCCTGTATCTCGGTAAGACTGAAATTTTCTGCTTTTGGTACTGTTTGATGTCTGTTAACTTTTTCTCTGATGCTTGTCTTTTATTTTCTCTTGCAGCAAGTGATGATACTTCAAAAGCTGTTGGAGCTGATGCCCATTATGTCATCAAAGTGGTAAGTCAGAACACCTTCCCCCTATTTGTCTGTTCTACAACATATGTTATAGTTTCATATGCAGTAAAACAAAGCATTTTGTTTTAAAGCCTGACTAACAAATTTTCCGTTGCAGGTTCTAGGTCATCAATCAGAATCAGAATTGATTAATTAGCCAAGTGTGCGTTTGTGTGTTGAGTGTTCCTTGCCAAACCCATCCAGACACATCTTATGATTGTGATTTGTTTGATTTCAAACTATTTCTAGTCGTTGCATCTATAGTTCCAGCACTTTTACACTACATAAAGCCAAAATAAATAATACTATAAAATAGTTTATTAATAACTGTTCACATTTGTTGTGCAATGTTAAAATGCACTTGAGTGCTTTGAGAGAAGATATTTAATTGTACAATATTTCAGCAGTCAATTATAGGTCTGTAGTCTGTTCAGGAGTGGGGCCAAGTAAAACAATTTATGTAGAATTTATTTTATTTTATACTGTGCCTTGTTGGAATGTCAGCATTCAGTGCTAAATAAATATTTTCCTAGTTTTGTAATTGATTTATTCTTTGAAGCATGCCTCAACTTTAGGGAATAACAGCATAGTCATAACAGCAATGGTACAAAAAATTGGCATAATAATTTCTTTCAGCTTTTGGTTTCGGCCAAAAATTATATTTTGTTGCATCCCTAGTTTAAATGTCACAATTTTATCTGCCGTTTTTTACGCAAAACATTGAGCCATTCGTCAGCGAACTCACTTCAAAGTCAAAGTAAACTTTATTGTCATCTCTGCTATATACTGTTCAGATAAACAGAGAGACGAGACAACGTGGCTCCAGTTTTTACAGTGCAGTAGGAAATAGGGAACAAATAATGCACATGGAATAAACAATATATAAATAAAGTACAAAATATACATTTTAAACTAGACATGGAATATTAAATATAACTTTAAACTAGAACTATAAATAGAGATATCCTTGTTAGGTTTAGAAGAAACAGAAAACGTGTGATAAAAACACCTCACATTGACCTTGAAAAATAACGAAAGGATTAATGGTTAATAAGGTAATGGTGGTTTTGGTCCCTTTATTTTAATTAATTGTTAAGGAATCGTTATAAAGGGGGACAAAATGGCCAAATCTTCCATAACTTTGACTTGCTCCCGCAACTTTATTGCAACAAAACGTCTGAAACACCACAACTTTCATCGCAATTTTTTAGAAAAACCGCCACAAAATCTGGCATTTTAGGCAGCAACAATCTCAAAAAAGGCCCGCAAAACTCATTTAGGGACTAACATATTTCAAGTTATATTTGGAATGGAGTATTGACAATATCCGTGATCTTGCTCTTAATTTTTCTACAGGAGCCCTCTGAAAACGGCCCTCTTTTCTCCGAGCTGAAGTTTTACATGCGAGCTGCCAAACCCAATCTAAGTAAGTGCTGGTGAATATAGACACTTCCTCATATGCATGGTGATCTGCATTGGAAAAGGCAACGTGCGCCTCCCTTAATTAAAGAAAGTTCCGGGCTCGGCACACGGGCCTTGTGGAGACTCTCAAACGCCGAGTGGATGCCTTTGGTGGTTCCTGTGGCTGCCCCAAGGCCACAGGAATGCGTTTTACTTAATAACAATCCAAATGTCACTCTCCCCTGACAATTAACTGTTATATTACTAAGGAATGCTCATGGTTTATTCATTAGAATATTGTGATGTTGGTAAATATTTGTCCCACCAGCAGATTAGCTCGCGGCTGGAGCGCAGTCCTCCCTAAGGAATAATATCTTTATATTACTTGGAGTGCCAACAAGTTTAAGAAAATATGCCTGGAATAGAATTCACTAGCCTTATTTACTGCGTTATTCTCAGACTTTCTGAGCAGTACACCTTCATTTTAACTCTGAGGGTCTCATTAGAAACCTAATGCACCAACCGTAATTATGAAGAAATTTGTTCTCAAAACCCACTTACTTGACCAAAATTCTGATGTTCAACAATGTTTTCTTTATTTAGATTGGTTCCTAGGTAAGAACAGGATCTGCAACTGCTAAAGAGCACTCTTATGCACATTTTATTGCATGAATCTTTGCTCAGAACTTTAGCTTTTTGTGTCTTAGTGTTTTAATTACTCAGAATCCCTTTAACTTACAGAAACCACTTACATATTGTCAGAATCACAAGACTTTGAACTTACCAGACGTTATATTGATTCCTCTGCATGTGAAATTATTTCTGAGAAGATCTGTGCATTATCCGTAATGTAAACACGTGTTAGCACTCGCGACTCAAGCGCAAAAATGTAGTTATCTTCCAGAAAGGCCACAAGCTGCTCATTTTATAGGCCACAATGAGTTTGTGGTTGCCTAAAGATTTCCATTTGTCAAGTCCATTTCTGTTTAAAAGATGCACCATAGAAAACATGGCCACTATAAATAATGTCTCATCAGCTCAGAAATGAGCCAAAACTTTAAGATTCAAGATTCTTTATTTGTCACATGTAAATTATACAGGTACAACATGTAGTGAAATGTATCCTGATCCGCTCTTTAAACTGTGCAGTTAGGCAATTTAGAAAAATAACAAAGTAGACACACAAATACAAACTTAAATAAGGAGGTCAGGGAAGTAAGACAAAAAAAATAAAACTATATCTTATATACAGTAAGGTACATGAAGTTACATGAAGTGCAGACGGCATGGAGTACATTTTAATTTAGACTCAAGCTGGGTACAGGTGTATCTGCATGTATATACTAAATATAAAGATGTATTGACGTTTAACTTGAGTTTACAAAATTATTCTAGAGACAGATGACAGGTGCAATAAGATGTTTTTAAAGTGCCGAGTGCAACTGCAGCATTGTACGTAGCAGACAGAGTAGAAGCATGTGATATTTGGACAGTGAAGTGTGGCAACCAGTATAAATGATCATCACAATTGAGGTTATAGAGCAGTATGTAATAGCAGAATTAAGACAGTAAAATGTGGCAGACAGTATAATTGATCATAACAGTATGAGGTTTGTATTAGCAGTATGTAACAGCAGAATTGAGACTTGGTAGTATTTATTGTTAGTATTTTCAATTGATCAGATTTTTTTTCTTTTATAATGTGAGAGAGTAATCAATAGGGAACAATAAATATAGAAAAATACATTGTTTTTTATGAAATAATTTTGTTCTGTGTTCAGATAGATACCAATTGGATAAAGAAGTGTTTCCGCCTGGCACTAACCTTATTTTTCTTCACAGTATACTAAGCCATAAAATGTCTCTGTATTATAAAACTCTGCAAACAATAAAACAGACACTGTTCTTACTAGTTCTAGTAATATCTACAGTTTCAACACTTTTATAGCAGGTCAGTTTTCATCAGAGATGGGCTGATTTCAAGACTGTCAGCAATTACTCATCAAACTGACAAATCTCAGTAGTGCAGGACGTCCTGAACACAACAACATAAAGTTTGTATGGTTTGTATCTCTAGAATAAGCCTGAAAACAAAGATATAGAAAAACGCCACAAATTCTCTTAGGGCTGTAAGGGCTATGAACAAATTAAAGAAAATGTTGGTGAATGAGACCCATTGTCTTTTCATTCTTTATTTGTTTTGCATACGAATTCTTTCACATAATAACTCATGATTAACCTTTGTTTCCTTTACTTCAGTTGGAGATTGGACAAAATCCAGGAAACTGCAGTACTTGGGCGTTCCAAAATACTGGGGTTCAGGACTTCATGAGAGAGGGGGCAAGAGGTCAGATCAACACCAGAAGCAAACACTGTGGTGCCTCTTTTGGGAACACCATAACCACAGAATGCTGCAGACCTGGAACATGACAGTTGTGTGTCGCTTCTTCTTCTTCTTCTTCAGGTACCGGTTCATGGTGATGGATCGATTTGGGACAGATCTGCAGAAGAAGTTTGTGGAAGGCGGCAAACGGTTTCCGCGGAAGTTGGTTCTTCAGCTTGGTCTAAGGATTGTGAGTTGTGTGATGATAGGATTTTCACTGCAGTATCGTAGCATAAACAGTAAAAAAGCTCACGTCTTTACATAGAAAACAGTTTTTAGGGTCATTTGGGGCTGCATTCACATTGTCAGGGTGAAGTGACTTGAATCTAATTTTCTGCCTTAATGAGATACGGTTCAGATTTTTCACTATTTTATCAAATTTTAAACCATAAGCATATCATTATTTTCGTGATCAAAAAATATTTTCTGAAAAATATTGATCATTTTTAGTATAGCTGCACGATTAATCTAATCGCAATCGCGATGTCAGTCTGTGTGATTACATGAGCGCAAAAAAGCTGCGATTTAAATGATTAGTACATGGACTGAATCAGAAACATATCACTCATTCAAAGTTTGCGAGCTGACTGAAGTCTCACTTCAGTCGAATGTGACGTGTTTGGTCACATGACTTTCGATTCAGTTCAATGGAGACCTCAGATTCATGACTCACGATTCACCCGGGTGAATCATGAATCACACAGTTCTAAAACGACCCAGGTGAGAACGAGGGCTAGCATGGATATCGAGTCGGGCAACGGTGAATTAATAGCAAAGAAAAATGCAGACATCCCGGAAGTTCCCTTCCGAAGGCTCCCTGATGCCCGTAAATTGAATAAAATATCCCGGAAACTAGAGCAAGCAAACAAGAGTCTGCACGCGAGACAGTAGCGAGTGCATCGCGCACTTGAGAGAAGCGCGCACATGACGGAATGAGAGAGTGAGAGAACGTGCGTATGTGTGGATCACTGCGTTCATGCAGCCCGTGCTAGACAAAGGACATCCTGATTGATTTACTTAGTAAACTAAGCCTTTCAGGTTTCGTTATGTTTGACAAAAATGTTAATATTTTCTTTAAAAGAAAAACTAAGTTCTTATTTATTGTTTTATTTATTTTATTATTTATTTCCAATAAACTGCAGTATTAGGAAAATAACATTTGCAGTAATGTAAAGAGTTTTTTGTAATTATTTAATTTTGTAGAATATTGTACTTTAAAAGCACTGGGCATTTTAAGTTGTTAGAAGTAGTTTGTATGTTTCACTTTGAAATTAAACATTTCACTGTTAGTAATTTATATGCGACTTTTCATTGATATACAAGCAAGTGCCCTTTATCATATCGCAATCGCATATCGCAATATTGATCTCAATAATTGCAATATGTCTTTTTTTCCCAAATCGTGCAGCCCTAATTTTTAGGGATACAGGATATGGGAATTAATGGCCGATGCAGATATCCGGTGACATTTGCTCATAAATCTGTCGGTGCCGATAAATGAGGAAGACTGAGTTCAGCGCATAAAGACAAGATGTTTTGCTTGCTAAAGTTCCACTGCACGCTCAGAGTTTTGGGACAAAAATAGCGCCATAGTTGTGACATTTCTTACACAGCAACAAGTCAAGTAAGCGTGAAAGCCGAGTGGAGTGAGGGGGGAGCATTTCGAGCGTTGTGCAAAACATTTTAGGAAAAATGCGAGAATTTGAGTTGTGCGCGCAAAGACAAGAATTGTTGCTCGTGAGCGTTCTACTGCATTCTCTGAAATTTGGCACGGAAAAAACGCCATACGTTTTAAGACAGAAGATGCGGGCCGTATAAAATCCCACCTCGGAATTTGGACATGCCTGGCACAAGTAAATGATAACTAATGCATCAACAAATATTGGCTAAAAATATGAGGCAAATTTAAGCATCGGTCCGATACCAATGACTTAAAAGCAATTATCGTCTGATTACGATATGATTACGATATTATTGTGCATTCCTAATCATTTTACTGCCCAGGATTTTGACCGAGGTTTTAGTACAAGCAAAGCTTGACTACCATAAGCTAGTTGCGTTTTTATCCTCATCTGTTCCCTGATTTAGATCTTGACCATGAACCCGGACACAACTTTTGTGGCATCCACATTTTTTCCAAGCAATGTGCTGTTTTGCACGTGAGGGGCAGTTCAGAACCGTGACCAGTTCACACCAGAACCTGATATTAGCTACATTTGAGCAAATAATGTTGATAATCCAAATTTGAGTTTGCAATGTGAACGTAACCTTGGAGATTTTATCTTTTATGAGTCTAGTTCGGTGCCTTCATTTCATACATCAATAACATGTGTGCTTCTCCTGCTCTCTCTCTCTCTCTCTCTCACCAGCTTGACATTCTAGAGTACATCCACGAACATGAATATGTACACGCTGACATTAAAGCTTCCAACCTACTCCTTTCCCACAAGAACCCCAGCGAGGTGCGTTTGCCAGCCGTTGCTATGCTCGGATTCTCTCTCCTGTTTATCTGTGAGAACTTTAGCGGAAACATTTGGTGAAATTAGAATTTGAAACCAGTGAATTCCGCAGCTCTGATTGGAAAGACTAGTAGTGCCTTTTTTAATGTTATCCCCTTAATGAGATATAATTTAAGCTTTTCATGCTTAGCTTGTAAACAAGAGAGATTAGATGACTGCAGAGATGCGACTGAAGCAAATAAGGTGGGGGGGTTGAGTCTCGGCCAAACATTTAATTTAGAGATTAATAATGTATCAGCGCTTTATTATTAAACTGCTATTTTTAAACTTGCGATCTTAAAAAGTGGTCTCCCGGGATTAGCCGCTACGCGCTGCCGCATGTCGCCCCTTCCACAATGTAAGATTTGTTTTTCTTAATGAATTTATTTTGGTCTTATTAATTTTGCCAGGACTGTAGTTAAAGTGTAATATGAAGAGGTTTATGCTGTCTGGACTCGATGCTGTTTGAAATGAGTGCTTGAGTTAATGGCAACTAGACTACTTGTAGAATATTAAAGACGTTGCGCCTCTGATCTGAAAGGCCTTTCCACTTCTAAAAAACCAAAACAAATGGGGAATTTGAGATAGGGATGCCCGATATGAGAATTATTGGTTGATGCTGATATCTAGTGTTTTTCATGCCTAGATTTGCAGGTGCCGACAAGATCGCCAAAGTTGCACTGCGCGCTCGGAATTTTGGCACAAAAATAACGCCATATTTCTGACATTTCTAATACAGCACCAAGTCAAGCGAGTATGAAAGCGGAGTGGAGCGAGGGCGGAACATTTCCAGTGTAGGGCACAAGATTTCAGGAAAAAGTCAGGGCTAAGTTAGGACATGCCTGGCACATACAATAAATGCATCATAAAATATTCGGCAGATTAAGCATCAGTCCGATGCCGATGACTTTATAAAAGCAATTATCGGCAGATTCCGATATGATTCTGATATTATTGTACAAACCTATTATGAAGTAATGCGTGAATTTATTTGGGTTTGTGTTAAACCCAGGTTTACTTGGTGGATTACGGACTGGCCTACAGATACTTGCCCAATGGCGTGTCCAAGGAATACAAAGAGGATCCCAAGAAATGCCATGATGGGACCATCGAGTTCACAAGTGTTGACGCTCACAAGGGAGTTTGTGAGTAAATGTGTTACGTTACACCGCACCATAGGCCTGGACAATATGACCTCAAATTGGTATCATGATTAATTGAACATTTTCCCCTGATTATGTTTAATAAACAGTTATTTTGGTTTTGGAGATTTGTTTTTTTTGCCCTGATAGTTCACTGATAAAGTTTGTACTTATGCTCAGCTGTTAAAGCTGGTATATTTTGTTTCTCATTAAAGAGCTCATTTCTTTGTAGAATTTTAAAAATACCACAATTATCAACAAGAGTAGATCACATTCATTATAGGTTTCTGAATGTCAGCCTTCATTCATTTTCAATGAATTGCCCAGCCCTACCACACCACAAACTCTTCTGATGTTTTTTCCGTCACTTCCATATTTCTACAGCTCCTTCAAGGAGAGCTGATCTTGAAATCTTGAGCTACTGCATGATCCAGTGGCAGTGTGGACAACTGCCCTGGGAGGATAAACTCCAGGACCCACTTTATGTCAGGGATTCGAAAATAAGGTTTGGTTTGGTACTTTTACTGACTTGTGAGATGAGGCAGTGTTATAAGATATGTTTATCAGAATTCAGATTGTACGAGGGCTGTTCCAAAACTGCTGCAAAAGGTGGTGTAATGTTTATTTTTCATTTATTGGCCTGGGCTTTGCAAATTGCACACATTTATGGAGACACCAGTGACAGTTCTTAAGAAGAAATTTGTTCTTAAACCCAAATTACAGTTTTCACAAAAATCATTAGCTTACTGCGTTTTCTTCAGTTTTACAGTTCTATAAGAATATACTATTTAGCTGTTATAACTTCCTTAGGAATTAATTTAGGAGAAAAGATTGGTGAGTGAGGCCCAGTGTGCACAGATGGATGAAGACGTTTGCAGAAGGTGTTATCACCATAGGCAACATTCTGTAGCCTTGTGTGGATGTTAGACAGTCCACTTCTTGGAATCCATTATTCATCTGCACTAAAGGAAAAGATTTTTCTACTTAACACTTGGATTCATTTAATTTTACTGAATTGTTCAAGTAATTCTTTTGCCTTTATCTTTGTCTTGCACTTAAGCGGTCGAGATGGGAGTGGGGGCACTGACCTTGTCCTATGCAAGCATTTTGTGTACTTGCATACAGCAGTCATAGCTCGAGTAGGGGCGAAGAGAAATGGAGGTGTCGAAGCAGTTTGTTCGGAGTAGCCTGCTTTATGACTTTAAGATGGGCCGGTCCATAGCCGAATCAAGCCTTTGGGGATAATTCTCAAAGTCAAAGTAAACTTTACTGTCATCTCTGCTATGTACTGTACAGGTATACAGAGAGACAAGACATCGTGGCTCCAGTTTTCACAGTCCAAACAACAAAGAACAAATAGGCCACATGGAATAAACAATATATAAATAGAACATAAAATATACACTTTAAACTAGAAATGGAATATTAAATATAAACTTTATACTAGAAGTAGAAGTAGAACGAGAGACAATTAGGATGCAGTAAAGCAACGCACAGCCAGGCATTTGTTCTAGAAGTTCAGGTCGTGAGATCTGTCCTTTTGTGATGGAAAAAAAAAAAAAGGCAGGAACTTTTTTTGGTTACTTTGTAACTGTAACGAGCATGGTCATGTCTAACATTTTACTGTTGATTGTTTCGTTCATCTCTTTGCAATCATTAAGATTTCATTGTATTGTCTAATTTAGTTGAATGATGAGGAGTTTTATGTCTAGCCAATTTAGATTCTTAACGGAATACTAAGATAAAAGTAAATAAATGAAGAATTTTTCCTCTTATCACATTAACAGAAAAATCCAGATATCTCATGACTAAATTTCATGTGATACTTTTTTTTTTTTTTACTGAAACTGATGAGTTTCAGACATGAATTTTTGGACATATGCAGTTGTAGTAACAATTTTGCTATTTCATTACTTGCTTTAAAATGTGTGTTTTCTTCCCATCCTCCAGGTCATGGGAAAATATCCCAGATTTCATGAAGAAGTGTTTTACATCAGGAAATGAACCAGGTGAGACAGACTGTAGTCAGTGAAATTAGAGATGAGACGAAATCCGCTTTGGTTTGTTTTTTCCACACAGCTCTGGGAGCTTAGCTCGATATCGAGGAACCCGCAGCGGTGACACTGCAGCACCGATCGACTTTGATTTCTGAAGTCGGATCAGAAGCGTAGACCGAAGCTCAGATCTAGCAAAGAGTGGCGCGAGACACATGCTAAAAGTCCCCATTAGCTTTAATTCATTGTTAGTCACATTAACGTGGATGGGCAGAGTGCCCCTTTAAAAGGCACCTGCAATATCGGCAAATGAAAACAGGCTTTTGTGCGTCAGCCAAGGCATTAATTGGTCTGAAGCACTTCCTGATCCTGCTGCATAAACAGGAGCAGGAAAAGCCTGTTCTCTCCCTAATGAGCGCCGAGCCGTTGATTTAGTCATAATGAGAGCTAATGTATCAGGCCGGCGCTAATTCCCGTGCAACTTCTCACTCTAACTTCAGAGAGAGCGTGACCACTTCACGCCGGTCGAGGGAGGCATGGCAGAACGCTTTTGACTCGCTCTCGTGCTCGCCTTTTTCGTATAATGTGTCCTGTTCTCTGGCCAGTTCTCGGTAAGCAGCATTTTGGGTATCAGTTGCGCTTTTAGAGGCAAAGGCAGTCGCAAAAATTCAGTTGCTGTCTAAGGTTTCATATTTGGGCCAGTTTTTAAGTTTGCTTTGCATTTGTCCTTTACAGCAAAGATGACAGTCTTTTTGGGAGTCTTAAAAGAGGCATGTCTTCCGTGTAACTGAAGAGAGTGATAGTTTGTGTTGCTTACCCATTCAAGGAAAATTTGGATGTTTTACCTTAAAGGCACTTCACTAGAGCGCTTTAAAAAACGCTGCCTTTTACAGCCATTTTATGGTGTAAACAGTGGCGTTTGACCACAAGTCACTAGAGCGCCGCAAAAAAAAAAATTTTAATGAATAAAACGGCCTCAGAAACTGGTGCTTTACTGTCAGTTGTGTGAAAATGTAGGCATATTGTGGCACGTTTAACATTGCATGTGAGTGTGCGGAGTGTTTTCAGTGTGCGTATAGGCGTTGAGCCCGTAAATTTTACTTGTGAACGTACTGAATTTAAAGAAAATGTACTACATGTGATGAATTTCATTATGTGGATACGAAATGACCTCTAGCATGATATAAGATTTTGGTCAAATTGCGCAGCCCTGTGCCGAATATGAGCAGAATGTGAGTTGAAAAGAAACCACTGTGCCTTTGCTCATAACTCTGGCACATATTGACCAGCTTACCTGTCAAAATAGTTTCACTGTTGCATTCAGAATTCAGTTTGCTTACAAAGTGAATGGTATAAAGTCCACCACAACTTAAACGTGTAGCTACAGTATCTTGCAAACTGCAAAAAAAAAGCTCATTTTAAGACGTGGGACGATCTGAAGAGGTGGTTGATTCATGGGAGCAAAGTGTCATTAATGGTACGACAGACCACTGGTGTTCACGACTTCATGAGTTTATCGTACATTCTGCAACCAACTTTAAAGGACCCATACTATGAAAAAAACCCAAACCCTTTTCTGTTCTTTGGACATCCATTTGGGTCTGTTCTGCCTCTACACACACACCGTAAGCTGGATAAAAAAAATGGTCAGTTCACAATTGACCATTATTTGCGAATGCCAGAAATCATGAGCTTAAACAAGCCGTTTAGATTTCTCCCCTACTTCTACATCACAGTAGGGAACATTTGAATAACTCCACCGTCCTATCTGAGAACTTCCACCCACCAGGTAGAACTGCTAGCGCTTCCTGATCCGCCATGCTTTCATGCAAGCGCCAGCGTTGCAATCACAGTGAAGAAGTCTACCGGCGGAGTGTTGTGTTGAACATGTATGACTGTATAGATGGTCTGTTAGCAGCAGCCACATGAGGTAAACTCTCCCCTCTCCAAAAAGCAGGTGAAAATGCCTAATCTGAGAGGTGTTTTCAGCAAACTACTTCAGAGACATGTGTAGTGGAGCCCATAGACCTGTTTTAACTTGTTGAAAAAATGTATGATATGTGACCAATAGTGAACGTGTATTCGGAACATTCTTTCTAATCAGATAATTATTGTTGAATTTTGGTCATTTTATAGTTCACTGTTTCTTAAATTTTATGGGTGGTTGATAGCATAACGGTTAGAGCATTCGCCCTGTGATCGGAGGGCCGTCGGTTTGAATCCCGGACCGGTAAAGGTACAGCTGAGGTACTCATAAGCCGGATACCGTCAAAGATACCACTGAGGTACTCATGAGCCGGATGCCGTCAAAGATACCACTGAGGTGGCTCAAATGCAGAGGTCACATTTTGTTGTGGTGCATTGTGTGCTGTGCTGTGTTCACACTGACCAAAAAAATCACTCACTTAAATATGAAAATATCATGGTAACTGCCATTTTACTGCTGCAAATTTAATTCTCTAAAATAATATTGTGAAAGACTTCAACCTTTACCAAAGTTTTATGCCTTTTTAGTTTAGTTTAGAGTGTAGAATATCTTCATTGGGAACTTGTGGTTTGGTAGTTTGTGTTTAAGACGACACTTGTAAGAGGTCGAATGTTGGAGCGCTTCCTTCATCTCTCTCTCTATCCCGCTTCGTCCCTCTCGTAACCGCTGCGCTCCACACCCGGTTTAAAGCAGCAACAGCAGCAGCAGCAGGAGGAGGAGTTGTGCTGAGGGACCAGATTTACTCAAACCTACAGGGGGGTTTCATGCAACTTTAAACAGCCGTGTTTTATTTAAGTAGGATGCAGCTTCGCTGGCTTGTCCTTAACAGAACGTGAGGTTGTACCGTACGGTGACTTGATAAAGTTCCTCATCCTTTAAGACACTCTTCCCTCAGAAGGGAACACGGCCATCACGTCGGCTTGTGCTATTTTCCGCCAGGCTACAACACTATCAGAACTCTGTAACGTGTGTGTGTGAGGGAGACGGGATGTGTACTTCTTTTTTGTTAAGCCCCTTTTTCCCTCCTCCTTCTTCACGCTCGACCTCTGCGTCGCCTAGTTTAGCAGTCGCCGCGTGGCACGGCGTACTTTATTTATTTATTTATTTATTTATTGCAGGAACTTCAGGGCTCTCGCTCTCCTTTTTGTCATTTAAAAATCAAAGACGTCAGAGGAGCGCTTTGCTCGGCGCCTGATGCGACGGCGCTTCTTAAGGCGCGTGACAGGCGTGCGGCAGAAGGAGAGGATCCCTCCTCGGGCTGTTGTCTTGCGCGAGCGCGTCGTGTCCCGACGCCGAGCCTTGACGGGAGGCGGCACGGCTGGCGAGGCCATCATGGCTAATTCTGTTTGGTGTGACTGCTTTAGCAGCCGACGGTAAACAACAAGTTTGCGAGCAGCCAAGGATGAGAAACAACGCGTGACGCGTTGTCACCCCTCTTCCACCCAACTTAGCCTCAAGGTCAAAGTGTCAACGTCTGCCGAGAAGAGACTTTTTTTTTTTTTCCCCTGCAGGAAGTTCGCCATCTTCCCGAAGTCGCGCTGTGATGCACTAGTTTGTTTGTGAAATGTAAATGGCCATTTACTCCGAGGTGGATGAACAGCGGGGGCAAAGTTGTACTTTGATCGTGCACTCTCTTTCCACTACCACCACCGGAGCTAGAAAAACTAGTAATGCGAAATTGCGGCGTTAAAATCTTCAAACACAGGCAAGGGATGAGCTTTCGACGAAGTGAGGTGTGGAGTTTTAGGTTTTCCCCGTTTTTATTCTGGTTCTTTTTTCCGTAGAAGTGCCTTTGAGGTCTTAAATGCAAGATTCATGCAGAAGCCGCATCACTGCTGCTAAAGCTGTCCTTTTAAATATTGTTTTATTTCATTTCGACAGATGTTTACTTGACCCTGCACAAAAGGTATTGTGAAAATTTCTCCACCCTCTCTTTTTGGGTTGAAGTTGATTTTAGACCGTGAAAATGAAAAAGTGAAAGTGAGTGATTGTCATTGTGAACACACCACAGCTCAGCACACATTACACAACAACAAAATGTGACCTCTGCATTTGACCAGTGAAGGAGCATTTTCTTCTGTTATCTTTTAGATATTTGCGTTAAATTCATTATTCATAAAGACGCCCAAAACATCTGGAAATATTTTGAGAAATAAATGTAACAAGTTTTAAAAAGAGTGATTTCAGTAGTAAAACTGAATTGCATGTCACAGACCAGCTGTAGTGTCGCCGTGGACCGCTGTTGAAAACCCCTGATGTAATCGATTAGGGTCTGCCACTGCATCAATGCAGAACAGTCCGTGTCTGCATCGTGATGCATCGATTATATGATTATTTCAACACCCTAGTATTTCTGAGATATCTGACCGTATCACCCAGTTCTGGGTCAAACCTGTGTTCATATTCTGCCAATTCTGTATGAAAATTTCACACACACATTTACACATAGCTGTATGTGCACATTCCAGCCGCCCAGAAGAGTGTGGGGTTCCTTTTCGAGTCTTTGTTCTTGAGGGTTCTTCCTGCTGGAGGGAGTTCTTCCTTGGCACTGTCGTCTC
Source organism: Distichodus sexfasciatus (assembly GCA_032718565.1). Taxonomy (NCBI): domain Eukaryota; kingdom Metazoa; phylum Chordata; class Actinopteri; order Characiformes; family Distichodontidae; genus Distichodus; species Distichodus sexfasciatus. The sequence continues at coordinate 633,905 of JAVGVS010000025.1, forward strand.
AGGCTTGCTCGTAATGAGCGCTTAACAAATAAAATTGAATTCAGTTCTAACAAATAAAGCCTTGTTTCTTTCAGGAGAAATGGTGAAGTTCATGAAAGAGGTCAAGACTCTGAGCTACACGGCCAAGCCCGACTACCAGAAACTGCGCGGCATATTTCAGCAGGGCTTAAAGAGCATTGGAACCTCAGATGATGGCAGGCTGGAGTTCTCCACCACAGAAGGTGGCGCCAGTGCCGCCGTCGTTCCCAAGGTGAGAGCTGCTCACCTTCACCCACCACCGTGAATACACCCGAGCCGCTCACCGCAGCCCAACTTTTAAAAACGCAACCGCCTGAACCTCAGCGTAATTTGTTTACCTGTTGTGAGCGGTTTGAATGTGAAAAATGCCCACACACGATCCCTTACTAATTGTGCGGCTCAGCTGGGGGAAGGATGCCAAACGCATTGATTTTCCAAATGCGATTAAAGCACAATGCTTTTAACGGTCGTGTCTTGACCACCGTGCCGTGTACTGACGTCTGTGCTATCAACGTGCCGGCCTGGCCGCTGCCACAGCTGTATCAGATTTACTCGAGGGGGTTCTGACGTAGGGGCTTACTGCCAACGGGCTGTTGTGTCTCATAGTTCCGTACTTTTTTTTTTGAACCCACAACCTCGGGTGAATATCCTACTGCTAGGCCATCACCACTTCAGAATAAGTCACAAATGATCAGATTTTCATTTCCATCTGTGGAAATTTATGAGCAATTATATATTGAAAATGTTGCAAAAGTTCTTTGTTCTCCTCTTACCTCTTTTCCAATGCGCTGGTACCGGTGCCTGGCTAGTGCAGAAGGAAACCAGTGATAAGCTCCCACTTTTCCATTGACTTAAGAGCCCTGTGGGAAGTGTGTGATGACTGTCCCACACGCGCACACACACACACACATACACACCTACTACAAAAAGCAACAGCAGAACACGTCTTGTGTTTTTCCAGATGCTGCTTCAAGTCTTGAGGTGATGTTTGAACTAGGGCTGGACGATATGGCCTAAACATAATATCGCAGTATTTTTAAGCTGTATCGCGATACACAATGCATAGCTCGATATAGTCGCTCTTTCTTAGAGAGAACTACATGTCCCACAATCCCCCGCACATGAATTGGAGTCACGTCACAATAACGCGATGGATGAGCAGCTGGAATAAACACTGAAAATGTCAAGTAAATAGCTGTAGATGGTTGGTTGTTATTTATCAGCTGAAAAGTTTTGTCTGTAATAAAGGGGAAAATTTGACTGTACTAGAGCGTTTTTGCGAGTGTTGGCGTTCCACGTGAGAGTTGTGAGCGCTCACACACACAGCGTGTTTACATCGTGAAGAATGTCATTGGTGTGTTTTTTCAGCACAGAATAACAGAAGCAGTGCCGTTTTTCTTCAGAACCAACTTGTCCTCTTCCATCTCCAACTAATGTTACTTCTTGCTTTCCTCCACTAAAAAGTGCATGCGCTAGGAGAGTCTTTCTGGATGGGCGGGGGAGTGAGCTTTTAGAGGTAGTGAAGCCAAACTGGAAAGTGAAGTACATGCTGTCTGTTTAACATGAACGTGAGGATTTGTACCTGATGTTTAAGATTACTACTCCACGGCAAAACCAGTCGCTTGTCGCAACAGAGGTTTCGAGAAAAATGACTGTTTATGTTGCGTGGGGTAAAATTTTGGATTTTTTGTTTTGAAACAGTGGAAGGCTCACACTGCATTGCTAGAAAACTTTACCCTTTCCATCCTAAAAACGCAGGATTTCTTGAGGCAGAGGAATTCAATTCAGCAGAATGTTAAAAAGTTTCTGTTTTGACCGCTTACTTCAATATTTACGCTTAAATCCACTGGTTGACTAGCGTGAAGATATTTCTCCGAATCCATCTCCGCCTCCGAGCCTGCTAACCTAACGAGGTGAAGCATCTCGTGTGGCTGTGAATGCAGCGTGAGGGCTACCGAATGCAATGTAGCTGCATCGCAGCAAGCTGCTTCAGGAGTGTTATACGCCGATAGTCAACTTTGAAGGCAGATTTCTCCCGCTTTCACTTCATGCGGACAAGAGAAAAAACCCGACTTTGAATGTTGATATCTCAGTCATATGTCGTCCGATTCATTCGAGACATAGGTATCGCTTTTGAAGCTTATTTATGCCTCTTTTCATGAAATATAACCTAATTCTTGAAAAATTCGATTCAAAAATCGATTCCATGATTCATAAATGATTCACAATTCAATACATAGATGAATTTGTTTCCAGATTGCTGTTTTGAGTTACTTTTCCCATTTGACTGTGGCAGATCAACCAAAAAAATCACACTGAATCAAATGTAGTTTACTAAATGTAATGCATATGTACACCCACTGTGTGTACATATGCTGGTGTTCAGGGGAAGAAGTTAATTAGTGACATTATGTTAGTTGAAAAACATGAATCGATTTTTTTTTTGGAATGCATGAATCAATTTTGAATCGACAGAAAGAATCATGAATCACTAGTTAACTGTAATGCTTTTCAGTGATTAGGAGCATTAACACAAATGCAAAAGGTAATGCTGTCTATCTAACCTTGGTTTTCTTTTCCAGCATGAGTTGAATTGCCGTGAAAGATTTCTTTTATCTCTGCCATTGGCTACTCTGCCCAATTCCTCTGCAAGGCCCTGCTCTTGGTTCACCACACTAGTGCAGTGGGAGATATATGTGGGGGGTATATGTGGCTTCTAAAATCATGTCGTGTTATATCAAGGTAATAAGTCGTATTATTAGCCAGGCCTGAAGGAGTTTGAAAGATTTTTTTTTCTGAGTTCTCCGTTTAATTTTCCACACACAAAATAAACTGGGGAACACTTAGCATTGTGGGGCTTCCTCTCTCGCTCTGTCCAACACGAACACCCCCTTCCCCTTCCCCCAACCCCTCTCAGAACAAAGTTGGTTCTCCATCGCCTGAGCTGGCCCTTCCCTCCCTCCATCCCTGTCTCGGCCCCTCCTTTCTTTTCGCCACTTCTCTCTCTCCGGCCCCCACCAGGCCCTGAGGGCTGTGCGTTTATTCCCTGCTAATGTATCAAATTTGTTGACATGGTGAATCCCGGAGCGGGCGCGGGCCGGCATCCAATCAGCGCGAGTCGCTCGCCACGGGGAAGACGACGGGCCTCTCCTCGCTTCCCTCAATGCCGTTTGCATATGGAAGGTGCCACCGGGGAGCTGCCCCGTGCCAGCTGAGGGTTACCTGCCCACTGCAGTTATTGTATGTAATTATCGAGCCAATCTGTTCTGCCTAGCTGGCCCGGATGGTAATCATGAGCAGCAATTGGCAAAATGTGGAAGGAAATGCGATGAGGGGAAACGGGGAGAGCAGTGAGAGAGAAAAAAAGAGGGAGGATATGGGCTCAAGTCCCAGAGAGGGAAGTACTATTTATGGAGTCTAGAGTGGGGGATTGATTGCTGTCGTTAAGTGCATCTTCTAGGTAAACCAGCACCACCACCAGCACCACCCCCCTTCCCCGCTTGAGTTTTGGTCTGTACGATTCCTTCGGGTTCACTTCTCTCCTCATTGTCCTCCTTTACAGACGAATTGGTAAGCTGGGTTTGAATCGAATTGAATTGATATAATAAATTAACTGCGTCTCTGTCCTTGAATGTGAAGTAGGAGCACGGGCTGGGCGATACAACCTCAGATCAGTATCACGATTAATTCAACATTTTGTCTCAATTACGATTAATGAAAATGAAAATTTTTAGAGTTGCACAATAAGGAAAATTATTGGGTATTTATATCCGGCGTTTTCATGCTTATATCTGCCGAATGTATAAATGAGGAGTTGAGTGTGTCAAGACAAGATACGCTCCACTGCGCTCAGAGTTTTTGCACAAAAATAACGCCATAACTCTGACACAGCTTCAAGTCAAGCGTTGAAAGCAGAGGGATGCAGGGAGAGGAGCATTTCCACGAGTACATTTTTAAGAAAAAGTCCTTGGCACTTATGAAGTCAAATAGGCGCTGTGATACTCATAAAATTTCGATATTTCTGATGCATATTACTGCATAGAAAAAGATTTGCTCCTAACGCCTCTATGCGCCAGAAATTTGGTTTTAAAATAATGCCTTCAGCACTTTAACATTGCAGAAGGTGCGCTACGGTAAAAAGCCCACCTCGACATTGACGTATTTTGGCTCTGCCGCTTCTTTCTAATGCATCAATAAATGCGCTATCAAATATCGCTGAACTAGAGGCATTTTTGTGAAGAAATGCAAATATGATTGCTTTTTTTTTGGCAGCAAGAAGATTAGGGCTGGAGTTTTTCACATAATGACGTTAATCACATAACGGACATGAACCCGTTAAATATTTGTGTTATAATTTACAAACAGTCTTTTTCCCTGTAACCCTGCATAAATTATAGCTGCTTAAAGTATGCAGAGTGCATTGATGTATTTTTATGATGCAAACGTGAACTGCTCATAATGCACTCGGCAACATTTAGACATTGAACGCAAAGGGGTTTCTCACGAAGGTAAACTGGACATAACTCCTGAACGAGTGTACGAAAGTAAAAATGTGTATGAAAGCAGACTACACTGCTATAGTCAACACGCTAGGAGCTGGAAACGATGCTTCTAGCACAAAAAACTGTAGGAAGATTAGCGGCGTCAAACATGGATAGATAACGAAATGATGACACAAATAACGCATTTTTACGGGTGGAAAAAAGGACAGAAGCCACAAACGAGTGCATGTATCGACAACGTACACATACACCACTATAGCCTGTTTATTGTAGTGTTTCTAGCACAAAAATTGTAGGATAATAATAATAATAAAACAAAGAACAATATGTGATTGCTGGGAGCCGGGTAAACGGCGCATCAGTCTGATGCTGATGACTTTAAAAAAAGTAATTATCAGTGTGATTATGAGATATATGATGAGAACATATTTTTCGATATAAGATTTTGATATATTATTGTGCATCTCTAATTATTTTTTATTTTCATCTTTTAAAGCAGTTTTTATGAATATCTGATTTTTAGATTTACTAAACTAAGATGAGATTTTTTTTTCGATAAAATAAAGGAAGAAAACAGATGTAGAGGCAGACTGGACAGGGAGGAGTCAGCTGACAACATGTGATAGTATGTTTTTAGGTGACAACACATAAACACACTGGGGAAAGTGTTAACAGAATTTGTAAAAAGAATAATAGAATCTCAAAAATAATCAATATCCGACGTAAGATAACATCAGTTAGAGGTTCTCATTGTTAATTTTAATAAAATTTGTTGCTTAGTTGCTCAGTCCTAGTTTGAGCTATAACCTTGCAAGTCAGGTGGTGTTAAAATAGAACTATCGCGTTTGATGTTTCAATGATCTTTCCTTCCCCCGTTGCTGGATTTATATCCCTGCTGGATCGCGGAGTCATAATTACATTTGCTCAGACGTCACGCTCGCGCTCAGAAGGCTTAAGGCACACGTACAGTTTTCCCCGGAGTAAAGCTGAGGAAAAGGGCCTTTATTTGATTTTGAACCTCTAAGGTTGCTGTAGGCGGAAAGGATTTGGACCGCCATTTCCGTTTCCCTCTTTTCATCTCTTTGTCTTTTTTTTTTTTTTATCAAGGCTGCTACGAAGAGGGCCACGAAAAGGAAAAAGCTCAACGCCGATTACCGACGGCTCACCATGGCTGAAGATGCGTTACCTCAAGAAGGGTAAGCTCGCTCTGCCCCTGCTCAGCTTCATTCTTCTCGGCCGGCGCTTTAGACGAGACTCCCTCGACTGACGACACGCCGCAGAGATCCGACACCCCAGATCTGTTCGCTGGTCAGGGCCTCTCGACTGAGACTTCCAGCTTAAGTGGGTAGACGCCACACAACAGCTCCTGTAATACCTGCTCAGTGCACTGCTGCTCAAGATTCTTTATTGTTGCCTAGCATACTGTTACAGGTATAACACATGGTCAGATGCACCAGATACATTCCCAAAACTGTGAATTTAAACAGAAACTAACAGTTAAAAATGTTTCCAAAAGTAGACCATCAGTTCGTCCAGGGTTTCGTGAGGGGTCTTTCTGAGATTGTTGCAGCCTAAATGCCTGATGTTATGTAGTATCTTTTCTAAAAATTGCGATGAAGTGTTTTTAGGCTTTTGTTGCAGAAAATAGCAGGAAATTCTATGTATTTGTCCCCCTTTATAACATCCTTAACAGTTAATTGAAATACAGGAAATAAACCTACTATTTGGCTGACGTGATGGCTCAGTAAGTTTGTGGGAATGACAAGGATTGTTCAAAATCATGGAGAAGCTGTGGTGGAAATTAAGGTGTAGTAATGAATTTGTGGGGATTTTGCGTTATAGTTAAAAGGTAATAGAGATCACAACATTGCAAACTCCTATCTTTAATGTTGTGTAGAAGTAAACGGCGTATAAGCCCAGATCGAAGAAGACCAGTCCGAAGAAATTCAAGTAAAAAGACCAGCCCTAGTATGGCTCAAGATTTGAGGAGACTAACGAGTTCCCCCTGTGAACGGGGCCGCGCAGACCTAAGAAGAACATCGACTTTCTCTTAGACGAAAAGTAACTTCGCCTTTTTATAAAACACTTTTCACGCTCTGCTTGTATTTGTTCCTTTTAGCTCCACTCCCTTTTTCTTGCCTTTTTCTGTTTTTTTAACCTCATGATGTTATATATAAATAATAAATAACAAAAAAAAGTACTGATGCTATGGAGAGTTATTTTTCATCCTCTTGTAATGGCTTTCTGAATAATCAGGCTCATGCTGCTGAGGTCCAGAGGATTGGTTGTCTCGAGCAAGGAATTCCCTGAAGGAGTTTTCAGATAGTCCTGCCTTTCACAGCCAGATCCTCGCTTCTGTCTCTCTCTCTCGCTACAGCAAATGAAAGGCGGGCGCTGCTGGCGCCCACGCTCATGCGAGAGGAGAGCTGCTCTGATCCCGGGCGCCAGCGGGCGTTCAAGTAGCCGCTTGGGAGGTGCCGCAGACGCCGCAGTCGACGAGCGCTTCGAAGGGGACGCGTTTTACTCTTGCCGCCTCCGGGCCACCATTTGATCAGCGAAGACAAAAGACAAGCCTGGTCCCCGCTTATCACCCGCCCAGTTCCTCCCGCCTCTCTCTCTAGCAGGAAACGCCTCACAGAGCTTCTTAATAAAAGTTAGGTTGCAGGCTCTAGTATCGATCATACCGCATCCTTTGTTGCCGGTTTGATAGCTTACACTGGCGTGATTTTTTAGGTCCAAGTGTCGCTTTTTGGGCTTTTTTTTTTCCCAGACATTTCAGACCAAGTATGTGTTGCTGTGACATTGAGAGGGCAGGAATAACTTGGAGACAGATTAGAACAGATGAGCAGTACACGTGGCAAAAAAAAAAAAAAAGTGTTCCGAGGTACGGAGTTTGTCACTGTGAATGGAGATTACAATTATTTCGAAGTGTAGATGCTCCTATAACGGTCTTAAAACACAGCAGGTTGTTTGTTCGTCCTGCGTAATGAAGGAAAAGTTCCAGAGCAGACGGGAGATTCGGGAGACTTCAGCTAACGTCATGTTGTGTTTTGGCTCAAAATGTATGACTTTGGTGTGGGTTGGGAATGACAGGACCATTTACAACACCTCAATAAAGTAGTCCCAGTCGCAGTCAAAGTATATCACCCGTTTTTCTTAAAATAAGTCCGAGGTCTAGGCTGCCCATAATCAGCAGAAACGCTCTATAAACAGCATCTCTACTATTTCTCATTTTTCACCCTTTTATTCCTCACATTTTTTTTTTTTTTTTTAAGCGCTCTTCAGGAATTGTTCTTCGAGTTTTGTCGTCTTCTTCTCGTCACTTTTACAAAACTTAACTCCTTCCACGATTGTCAGTGACTCTGAGAGTGACTTGTGGTTACCCTGTTCCTGAAATGAGTGTCCCCTTGCTTTTATCATCAGCAGTTCTTACATTATCAGCATTTAGCAGACACTTATTAAGAGCACCTTCCGTTTTCTAATTTTACCTTTTTCAGCACAGCAGTCACACACCATTTCTCCTGGAATTACCCGCTTAGTTGCACAACTCAATAAAATGCCCTAAATGTCAATTTTGTTTCAGACAAAATGACATTGCCATGGCCCGAATGATGGGATTCCCACTGTATACATTCCATCACGCCTCTTTCCGACTTTAGCCGAGAGGAAACGTAATTAAAGTGCCGGACCGCAAATGAATGCAAAACCTCAACAGATTAGTCTGCACTTTTATACAGCATGTACTCAGGTTTCTTACAACTTTAAAACACATGAACTAATAATTTTCTCCCTCCTTCTTCATAGTGGGCAAACTGTGAGAAACATTATTTTTCAAAATATATTTTATTATTCACAGACTTGCTCATCATTTCGTCCACTCCGGTTGTGAAAAAGCATTGCTGTGGTTTACCTTCCTTAACTCCGCCGTTAGCCTCCTGTTAAGCAAGATTGGGGGGGTGAGGGTGGGAAGACTTTTTTTTTTCTTCCCGATGTTTGTTTTTGAAGCCGATCCGCAGGAAGAGGGGGACGATATCGCCATCGATCGCCACGACGACGTGGAGTAAAGTGCACCCCTGGCAAGTGCCTCCTTCCCTTCCCCTTACCACTGACTCAGGGCGCACAGCCATTACTACAGTAGGGGCAGTAGCACACACAGGCACAGATGGGGGGTGAAGGGTCGCAGGCGGGGGGAGGGGAGGGGATACAGCTAAACACAACATTACCACCTGTCTCACACCAACGCTGGAGGAGACGCTGCGGCTTTGATGGGTCTGGACCAGGCTATTGATTGACCTGCGTTTATATACAGTGCTGTGCTCTGTGTTTTTTTGTGGGGGGGGAAGGTGGGGGTGGTTCTGGTGGGGACAGTTGGGTGCACGGCTGCATGCCGAACCATGAATCTCCTCTCAGCAGTGAGCGAACGCAGCCCCAGACTCCTTGCACTCCTGCACATGGATGTCATTTACTCACGCCCAATCCGTAACGTGTGTCTTGTTTTCCTTAACTCAAGACCCTACAGCAGGACGCCTTATCGCTTGTGTGTGTGTGTGTGTGTGGTGTGTGTGTGTGTGTGTGTGTGTACTTGGTGAATATCCTCACCTGTTAAAAAATACAGTAAACTTTTGTCATCTGTACTTTAAAGAAACAAACTTGGGGTGATGTTAGATGAGTTTCTACTTCAAATCAGTGGTTACCAACCTGTTCAAGCTCAATATCCCTGACCTCAGCCCTGGTGAAAGACAAGATCTATCTATTGAAGCACTGAGAGAAAAGACAGAAAAGATCTTTTTTGTCAAATTGAGATGGATATTTGGTTTTGTACTTTAACTTTTTTTTTTGTACAACTGTATTTCTTTGGTCCATGTTGATATAATAATCCATATCAAAATAAACATTTGATATAGTAAAGTACGTTTTGTACATACTTAAGTAATGGTTTAACACATAATTTGGACATTATTTTGGAAATAAATTCATTTAAGCAAACAAAAAATCTTGAGGAGCTACTGGGGAGCTGAAAGAGTCGCCTGCTTTAGTGAGCAAAGCCAGAAGAACCGCCTTCCCATTCCCTGGCCACTAGTATCTGCAGGAAGAACACTTCTCACTGGCCAATTAAAAGCATTTTTCGTCTTATCTCACTGGTCGTTTTTGCTTACTGTGAAAATGCAGCAACTGGTCCTACAGAGAGGGAGGTGCTTGCAAAAGCCAAAGTTAATCAGGCGAGATTGAATATAATTTTTCCTTCTATATTCGGGATCTAACATGAACATCTCACAGATCTACCGGTCGATGGCGATTGATGGGTTGGCTAATTTCGTTTAGAGAATATGATCGAATAATAATAAAAAAGAGTTTTATTTGGCCTTTTTGTGAGTTAAAAGTGTTGAAATGATAAAGGGTGTGTGAATGTGTCTACATCCTCCCTTTTCTACAGACCTGTGAGAGGTGAGTAAAGTCATCTGCGCCCTCATGCCATCACCTGAAGCACTTTTTCCTCCTAAAAATTTGTACTGGTTTACTGAGACAAGACCAACTCAGTTGACAAGGGTAAAATAATCCCAAAATATGTAACGTTAAGAAGTGATTGTTTTTAATCTCAGATTTCTGAAACTTGCTCTGTTTGTTTGGGGATAAACCCGTTCCTCAGACGGTTTTATTAGAATTAATCCACTTTCTGCTCAGTGCTGGGATGAAGAAACACCTTCATCTTGGATACCCTGCCCTTCCTCCCTTTGTCTCTCAATTTCCTCGCTCAGATGAAAAATAAATTTCACTCTTATTGTGTTCCTTTTTCTTTTTCTCTCTTGAGCTCTCCCCCTCCCGTTCCAACACACCCACGCATGGAAAAATATATGGACTGATTTTAGGACGGCAGAGCGAAAAAGGCTCTTTCAATGCAGTTATGGTCGGTTTGCGACTCTAGTTGTGTGTAAATATTAGAAAACAGCAGGTCCTCACATTCGCAGAAGCGAAGCATAGCGGCAGGCCTCAAGAGAATGCTTTATCTGCATATTGTATTCACACTCACACCGCGGCTCCCCGCTGTTTTAATCTGCCGCTGCCGCTGAGAGGGAAACTGGACAGGCATTTATTGTCTCAGCAGGGGTATGCTTGACAAGAGAATGTTAAACACTCCAATTACCTGCAATTTTTCAGAGACTATAGCAGACATGATAAAATGTAGATACACGCTAATTTCTGTTTTGGGTGAAACGGCTGAGAAACCCAGCAGAAATAAGCAGGTGGAGAATTCGTCATTTTTTTTCTCTTTCAGGCTACCTGCCTACGCTTGTGAGTTTATAGTACACTGTTGTGTGTGTTTATGTTTGTGTTCATTCTCAACTCTATGAAAGAACCACAATCCATAAAATAATGACTTTATGTCCAATAAGGACATTTAGGACACCAAAAACTGCATTTAGGTTTAGGTTTAGATATGTCTATTTGTTCCTAAATTGCATTTTTTTTTTTCATTGTAATTTGTTCTTTTTATCGTCTTATACTTATTTGTATAAAATATTTGTATTTGTACTTTCATGTTTCATTTTATGTTTGTACTTATTTGTTTATACTCCAATTGTTCCGCTATGCAGTATTTTTTTCCTGCTTTATTCTCAATGGAGCCCTTGTGCTGTGTATAAGGTAATTATATAAATGAAGCACTATTATCTTAGGACTAAGATGATAAATTAACCTAAATTATAGCTTCTGTTAACATTAAATTTAGCGTCGCATTCTTTCATTCATTATCCAAATCGCTTTTAATCCCAACTGGGGTTACAGGGGGTACCACTGGAGCCTATCCTGAACTTAGTGGCTACATGGGACCAACACAAGTGCAGTTTACCAACACACACCACAGGGCACACACACTCACACCTTACGGGCCAATTAAGAGTTGTCAATTAACCTATAGTGCATGCTTTTGGACTGTGGGAGGAAACCGGAGCCTCCGGAGAAAACTCTAGCGAACACGGGAGAGCATGCAAACTCCACACAGAAAGGGCCGACCCGGGGATCGAACCCAAGACTTTCTGCTGTGAGGTGGCAACGCTAACCCCGCCCACTGTGCCCTCACATATTATTTAGGTTACCAGCACCATCACAAAAGTGTGTGTTCCATAGTCTGCCAGAGCAATCTTCACTATGTAATTTGTGTGGAGATTTAACGCTCAGGACTGAGAGAGAACTGTGTTTGATACTGAGATTAAAGATTAGGGTGCTAGGCCTACAGCATCTAGTCATTATGGGAGCCAATGGAAGCACTCTTACTTAAGAAAAGCAAGTGTGTGTGTGTGTGTACATTTGCATGCATAATGTGAGGAATGCCAAAAGCATTTTTGCCTCCTCCTCCTGCCCCTGCTATGCTTAAGACTCTTCACACTCTATGCCAGAACCCAATGTGGGACCCAAATGGAAAGGTTTTAATTCGATTTGCCCTTGGCATCAGCGCTGAGGGCTTTCTGGTCATCAAAAAGATGTTTCATCAGCAGAGGCGGATCGCCTTAATTCGAAACATCCAGCCTTCCACACTTTCACGCCAGTCCTTCACATACCAGCACTCTCTTCCTCTCTCCTGACAAGCTCTCCGTTCCTCGGACAAGCGGCGACTGCCAGGCTCAGCCCTGATGACTGCCGGCGACGTGGTGAAGGAGGAGGCGACGACGGTCTTAATTAATGTGACACTGACACGTATCTCCTCCACACGCAGAGAGTTCCAACGCGGCGCTGGTAGATGTCCTAATGAACTCTGAAGGGCTCCTAAAGAGGATGTTCAGACTCGCCGTTCCGGCCCGTTAGCCCCTCGCTTGCTGTCTTTCAGAGATATCACATTCGTAGCACTTCATCTGGAGCGACGGGGCCTCAAATTAGGTCGCGCCGGTCTAATGGACTTCACGCTGGGGGTGGCATTAAGATAAAAATGTATTTTATTAACAAATTGAGTGGGCAGTGAATATCACTATTAACAGAGAATCAATTAGGCTCTTGATTGAGAGCTTTTAACAGTATTCCGACAGTGTGGCGAGGAATCTGGCGCTTCTGGTGATTGTTGATCGTGACGCTGATAAATCTGTTCTGGAGGTCAGAACGCTGACATCTTCAGACGCTGTTGTGCTATCTTCTTGTGACTGCTTGATCAAATACTGACGAATCCACCGTGAGGTGACCGCTGGCCTGACAAAAGGAGCAGGACTGAATGTGGAATCAGCGGACTTATGGATGGCTTCATGTGAGGGCTTGATCAGATGCTGTCTGTTGTGAGGGAACCCCCTTGATCCCACACCGATGAATGTGATGAGTTGCTTCTGGTGTCCACTTGATCAGATGTCAATAAATCTGTTGCTTCTGAAAATCACTTGATCAGACACCGACAAATTAATTACTTATGGACACCAACATGTCGTTGCTCGTGATTACTGCTTGATCAGATTCCAACAAATCACTTGTTTTGGTGATCGCTTGTTTAGCCGCCAGTGAATCTGTTGTTTGGTGACAGCTTGATCAGACACAGATGAATCGTTGAACGACCAATGCTTGTCTGACTTGAGGCATGGTGGAAAAGACGATGGAGGTGGCACAATCCCCGATGAAGTGGGATGGTAACTTTTTTGTATTGGAAACCGCTTGATCAGACGCTGTTGAATACTTTGCTTCTGGTGACTGCCTGATCAGTTGTCAATGAATCCGATGACTCTGGCAACTGCATGATCAGATGATGATGAATCCATTGCAAGGTGACTGTCTTCAGACACTGACATGCTATGCTGTCGGAACAGTGGCACGATGCCTGACAAACCGAGCGGGATGGATGAATTTGTCGCTTCGGGTGAGTGCTTGATCAGATGGCGATGAATCCATCACTTCTGCCAACTGCACTATATGCTGACGTGCTGCGCAGTAACAATGGCAGCTTGATACCCGATGAACCGAGCAAGCCGCACGAATCAACTTCTTCTGCCCCATCCTTCGTAGCCAGGACACTGACTCTGACCACATGACTTCCCTGCAGCGGTGGATTCCCAAGGGTGTTCCATCAAGCATGATTTCTTGCTTAGTCAGGTCAGTGACTGTCCAGTATCAAAAGGGAGTCGAGGGACCTTCACATTGCCTGGCCCGCCGTTTTAAGAAGAAATTCTGTTTTGTCAGAGAGACCCCCGAAGCAGCACCGGGGCAGTGGTCCGAAGGGACTTGGGCTCTCTGGCTGAACATGGAGCCTGTAGCCTGCTCTGGGCAATGTCCCACACATGCCCCATTGACTGCTGCCATGGAGTGCATTTTCTTTTGTGGTCTAGAACACCGCCATTGTGGTCAGTTTGGCACCGGCCCTTAACGGGGGGAGAGGGGGAGAGGCATGGTTTCTGGTGTGGCCTTTTGTTTAGTGTCCACCGTTATTGAATTGGCTCACCGCAAGTAAAGTGGTTGTTTGTGGTCAGTGTGTTTGGGGACGTGTGCGCTCGGCGGGATAAATAGCGGAAGTCCTTTTTTTCTGGTTTTATCTGAATGGATTATTATCTAAATTATTATTAAAGCATTATCTATATTCTAAACACAGTTAAGTAGAAGTAAATGAGCAGTTTTAGCTTTATTATTGTTCTTGATATTTAATATTTATGGTGATACTTTTACTGTATTGCCTTTGTAATCTTTTAAAACTTATTTGATATTCTTTTCCTTATTTTTATTTGATTATTTTATTGTTGTTTCTAACAACAACAACAACAAAAACAATAATAATAATAATAATAATAATAATAATAATAATAATGCTTGTATTGTTAAATTTCTCATTTTTGATATGAATATTGTTGAAATATAGTATAATTAATAATAATTATGTAGTATTATTACAGTTTACTAGTAATAATAAGAATTAGATAATATGACATGATACTATATTACTGCACAAACAATAAATAATAATACTTTATACTGCAATACTTTAAATAATATTTTATATTGTTCTTATTAGTTTAATTGCTAACAATATTAACAATTATTATTATGAATTGCATTTTATTATTCCACAATACTACTTACAATACACTGCTACTACTCTTACTGTTAGCAGTAAAAACAACAATCATAATCTTTTTTTTTATAGGTGCTTCTCGTATGACAGTCTGGTCATGTTTTGACCTGTTTCTTGTATAATACGTAGTTCAGTTAAACTCACTAACAGTAGTGTCAGTCAGTGGTAAGATACTCGGTTTTGAAGCGTTTGTAGACTGGGTTCTGCCTACATCTGTCTCCAGCCCTACCACCATCAACCCCTTGCCTTAACAACAAGTTGCTCCAGGTAGTTGCTGCTGTCCACTGCTGTGGACAAGAGAAAGGACCTACGCTGTCCTTCCTGACTTAAAGGACTCCTAAATGAAAATAAAAGACGCATTTTCAAGATGCAAATCCGTGATAGAAAACAAACTTTGGGCTCTTGACCGAGGTTTCTAGTGGATCCAATGTAATGTTTGAATAAGACGAGGCCATTTACTGATCTCTCAAGCAGCTCTTTGGTTCAAAAACCTCTGTAAAGTAGGGGTGTGAATCAATTTTATCACGATACAATATTATATAGATTCAGGGAAAATATTATATAATCATATAACACAATCGCTTCCTTTCATATAAAATCAAAAAGCAGCCAAAATATAATTTGACATGTTTATTCCTGAGTTCAACCAGACATAAAGGAATCGATGTTGGATCAATGTTATGGGCTCGTTGACCATTTAATTGGTTTTACCTTCGGTGAAAAGAAAGCAGGCAATGGTTGTAAAGCATTTAAAGACCGTTTATGAGCAACGGACGAGGCAGTCCGAGTTCAGTCCGTGTTTTTGTGTTTATCTGAACCCATATTGCATGAGGTCTGTTAAAGAGAAATTGGTTCTCATGGGACGTCTTCATCTGTCGCTTCACCTCCTGGTGGACGGCTTCAAACGGCCCTTCGAGGTTCCATTGTGGTGTCCGGCCTGTGGGGAAGAGAAGTAAGCAGCGATCCCAGCTCAGGTTTCACCAACCACCGCTCTCCCTTGCTCCAAAAAAAAGGAGAGCTAACCTTGGCGGCCTTTTGCCCTCTCCCACCATTGTGTACCTTCTTTCCATCGTCTCCGGCTCCAGCCCACCAGATTGGCTTGCTCAGGAATGGGAGAGGACGTGGCTGCCTCTCCATCTGTCAGACCCGAGCATCAAATAATAGGATTTTCTGTCCTGGAATTGAAGATAATTGCGGTCTCTATTCCGCTCCCTAACTGTATGATATTAACCTTGTGCTCCCTGAGTCTGCGATGGGGCAGGGCTCGGGCCAGATGGCCCCGTGTTTTGATATGTGATCCAGGCTCGGGGGTCAAGTTGAAGTTCAAGTCCAAAGGGCTGTGTCGTTCCGCCCTCAAGCTGGGCAACAGAGGTGTCATTCAGAAGCGGCGTCCCTGCTCCTTTACGGATCGGCAGAACAGAGGCGGGCGGCTTCTCTCACATACGCAACGCCCATAACTCATTTATAAGTAGTTCCACTGCTAGAGAAAGGGCCATAGGTGAGCGAGAGGTCGGAGTCGGCTTGCTTTTGGGACGTGAGTGGCGTTGTTGAACAGCTCCTGTATCAAAGCCTGTACCCTAGGACAAAAAAAATTAAATAAGGAGAGAAGAGTTCAAGTGGCTCTAGAAGTCCTCACACCTTGAGTGCTAGAACACGGTTAGGGCTGTAGCAATGCATCGATTCAGTGATCAACAAGCACATATCATTGATCCAAAATGAAAACATTGAGCAGACATCATCTATATTGTAGTGTTTTTATAGTAAACAGAAGGTCTGTTTTATTAAAAGAGAAGCTGTTTTGCATTTACATGTCTAGTTGAGCTCAAGTAATGTTGCTTTGGTCATTTTAAAGGAATGGAAGTCTTCATTCATTCATTTTCTGAACCACTCCCTACAAAGGTTGCGGGGACCGGCGCCTATCCCAGGACTACCCTGGGCGGGCGCCAACACACCACAGGGCACACACGCTCACACCATCACACTCTCAGTCACACCTCATGGGGCCAGTTTAGACCCCATTTATACATAGCTGGGTAACTGGGAAAATGATGTATCCATGCGTTTTTGCCTTCCATTTACACCAAAACAGGTTTAATTCACTGAAAATGATTATTTCTGAAACCTCCGGCCAAAGTGGATATTTGGGAAAGCTCCGTTTTCATGTCTGCATGTAGACAGAAGGAAAATGGAGTTTTACGTTTTCAAACGTCACAGTATGCAGCAGAAAATGCATTAGCGCCAGGTGCGTGACAGGAACAGGAAGTCGTGTCATAAATTGTTTTGTTGTTTTCAGGTATTCTGATTGGCTTACCTGGCCTATAGGTCTGACACACTCATAATAGCTCTTGGAATACTCTTTGGAAAACAATCTAGTGTGAACAAGGATATTGTTGAAAACAGAGAAGAGAGAAATAGCCGTTTCTGTAAATACCCTGCTTTGTGTAAACATGGCCTTAGATTCGACTATTAAACTATAGTGCATGCTTTTTGGACTGCGGGGAGAAACAGTATTGGGGTCTGTATCAACAAAGAAATGGATTCTGAGACATGTTCGGGAGGATGAGGAGTTTGAGGTTGAGTTTGACAGCCGGGCTTAAAACCTTTGGAGTGTGTACAACATCACAACAGTAGCAAAAGACTACAAACTTCTTGTAAACAGCCCCTTTTCCACAGAGTAATATCAACACCTCACAAGGCATCCTATACAAGGCAGTGCAGTTGAACAAAAATTATAATAAAACCTGATGGAAGGCACACTTTGTGATGATTTTTGTGTCAGCGTTTCAACGAACACCTCCGACCACATGAGTTTCACGTCTTTGCATGCGACAGTTTAATGTGTTTTAGGAGAGGTTGCACGGCTACACTTTATCAGCCATTGTGTAGGTGAAATTGAAATGAAATTCTCAAAAAGGAGCGTTCGTTGAAATTTCCATCTTAAACCTTGTATTTCATCATAAATGATCAGAAAACAAGGCTTTAAGTGTAAAATACCAAACTTGTCCTTTAAGACTTTACACAGAGCTGTATATGACAGAAAAGCAATATTGATCCACCATGATCAAGTTTCCAATATTATCAAACACTTTCATGTGATCCCTCAATGCAAAAGCATCTTTAAAAACATGAATTGAGCATTAATGTATGTTTAATGATGTTCTAGTGTGTTAATACTAAAGAAACTCAAAGTCCTTGTACAGCTATTTTTTCTATCTGACCTGTTATCAGCTTAGTGTAATTAAGAGACGATTCGTCTGTTATTCTGGACTCTACCCTGTTCCAGAGCCTCTATTGTGTCTGGCTGTGTGCGGTTGGGAAAATGCAGTCCTAACAGGGACTTCATTAATAAGGGTTAAATCTGGCTAATTGTAATCCAATTAATAACAGACACAATGATCTACCGCCTGCCTGTTTTGGGAGGACCCAGCTGTATGGCTTTTTCACCCCCCCCTTCCCCTCAACGCTTTGCCAAACAACACTTGCCGTCCCCAGCTATTGTTCATCCCAATATTGGAAATGTGTTTTTATTGCCAATTAATCCAGTAAAGTCTGATGTCGGGTCTTAAAAAGCCTCATGTAGCTTTACAAGTCAATTAAAGTCAACTTTTAATTTTAATTTGTAGTTTTTAAGTATAGAGTACTATGCAAGTGTTGGACCAACCCTAATTTCAATGAGACAGTACAATATCAGACAATACATGTGTAAACATATAGGACAATGTTCCTCAAGACTACATTTAAAAGCAGAAGAAAATCTGGCTCTTTCAAAGCAAAATATGAAGAATTGAGGGGCTTAAGATTTTGAACAAATATCACTTATATCACAGAAAAAAATATTGTTGTGTAATTTTTTTTCTAATTTTGTGATTCAATATCCAGTAGCATCATGTTTACATTAATTTGATTACTCAATACAAAATTGATGAATATAGCCGCAAGTGGTAACAAATGGGGTCCAAGGACAAGCTGCAAAAAGCAGCACAAAAGGGTCAGCACAGAAATTTCTGTGAAGTCATAAGTGCCCTCTCAGCACACCCTAAAGGTCAAAACGCCTTTTCCTTTGCTATAGCCCCAAGTATCAGCTGGTCACTAGGATTTTCACAGCATTCCTGCTTTCTGTGACTTACGGTTCAAGCTGCACAATCCGTTTTGTAGGATTAAATAATAATAATAATAATAATAAGGAAACAGAACAATTACAAGTGGGGTCCATAAACACTTTGTGTTCATATTAATAATGTAATTGAGTATAAAAGTCTGCATAGTGAAGATCTATAGTGTTAATAATAAAGACGCTAAAAGTCCTTGTGTAGCTGTATTTTTTATCAACATCTAACTTGCTGCAGTTGTTCTGTTTGTCCATACTTGTCTTTTTCAAAGGCGACATATTGGCACTAACCCTGGTGTCATCATTTACACCATATTTCTTCCAATTACACCCCTAATCCCTTTCTTTCTTTACCCTCCAATTTGGGACTGTGAATCATGGCGGCTCGACTTTTATTGCCAGTGATCTATGCCATAAGCACTGAGTGAAAGAAAAATCGGCGAGTTGAACCTATTTGTGTTTATGGCTTTAGAGGGAAGGAGATAAATGACCCGGCCTTGTTTTTTTATTTAGTTTTAATGAAGAAGGGATTGAGGGACTCCCCGTCCCTCTGGCATTAATGCGATTTGGCCTCTCCACAGCCTTTGTGCGTTTGTTTGCTCGTGACCCACTTGCAGGTCCGGGGGAAGGACGTCCAGCTTTGTGGATGTGAGGATGGAACATCCAAGTGTCCTCCCTGTTCATATACACACTAATGTGTTTTCTCCCAGCAGCAGCGGCAGCAGCTGGACGTCTGGGGAAGGAGCCTCAACACTTACAGTAAATGATCGAAGTCCCTCGGTATTAAGCGTCCCTCTGGCCAGCAGGCTAAACGATGGTTCCATTTAGTCCCTCCTCAAAGGATCCTCCTGTTCCCTCTTCGTCCCTCCTCCTCCTCTTCCTCCTCCTCTTCCTCCTCCTCCTTCCTTTTTGCCGGAGCAGAGCAGCACACCAAACAATATTAGCAGAGTCACCTTATGCTCTCCACATGAGTCCCCTCAATCGTTCAGCATTAATTGGATACTCAGTCCCCAATTACGCTCTCGGCCCAAAAGGCAAGCCTCAAAAAAAAAAAACAAGACAGGTTTCACTCCCTTCTGTGGGACTTCATTAAGCGGCGAGTGCAGGAGCATCCTTGGGGAGGGAGGCCAGTGTCTCTCTTATTCTCTCTTACACACACACAGGTGTCTTGCTGTTGTCGTGAGGTCCTTCCATCGACTCCCATAATGATGAGATGTAAATTATACTACAGCTACGCCTAACCCTAACCTGTGTCTTAAACTTGGTAACCAAAAGCAGAATGTTGGCTTCTGTTTGTTTTTCAAAATTAAGCCAGAAGATTGACATAAGCTCATTTTTGTTCCCTCAAAGCAATAAAAATTGGATTAATCATAGTTTTTCCTGTTTATAGGGGACAGTTAAGTCCTCACAACACAATAAATACTAGAGGTGTGAAAGTTCACTGGTCTCATGATTCGATTTGATTACGATTCGAACCTGCATTGCTGTTGCAGGCCGCTAGAGGGCAACGGACAGCCCATTGAAAACCTTTGTTATTATAATTGGTTATGGTCCGCCATTGCATCGATACAGAATTGCCCTCGTCTGCATCGCGCTGCATTGGTTATGCAATTAATTTAAACACCCATACTAAATACACACACATACACACATTTTTTGATAACTGTAGTAACTAGAGATGCATTTCTTGAACTTGATTTGTAGCTGTGACATGAAAACTGGTGGAGTAAAAAGACTAAAAATGCATTAAAGTGAATGGGAAAAGCCTGAGGGCTGATAAAAGTAAGGAAACGATCAGTGCGGGTCAAAACAGATTGAGATGCGTGTTCAGTGAGGTGGTCTGAGGTAGTATAAGAACTGACTGTCGTGTGAAAACAGGCTGAGGGAATCTTTCAAGTCTCAAAACCCATGTATTCATAATGGGAAAAAATGAATGGGTTCCTATGGGAACAAAAAAGGATGAAAAAGACGAGTGCGGGACATGGCGGTTACAGATATGCGAAGAGGTCCATGGACCCTTGAATCACATTGAATTTGTTGGACGTAAAATCACTATTTTTGGTCACCGAAGTTAGGTCTATTCACCAGTCTGCAGGTGTAGAGTCTGAAATTTGCCCCTAAAATAAGCACACTCAAGCTCGATGTCAGAGCTCTGGCACACGGGCCGTAATGCGGAGAGCACTGACGGAAGAAAATGTTAATTACGCGCTGTGTGTGTGTGTGGAAGAGAGAGAGAGAGAAAGAGAGAGAGAGTGTGTGTCCATTTCTTGAAATATTTGGAATTAATTAGTAGAATCAATATGCATTTCAAATGATATGATATTCACACACAGGGCGGTGGTGTGTGTGTGTTGTACAGTTAAATGCATGTTCTATTTGCCCTCTGCGAATGGAAATGTGGCCCTGACTTGTTCCTCTTATCTCTCTCTCTTTCTCTCTCCACCTCCCCCTTTCTCTTCCTTTCTTTCTCTCTCCATCTCTCTCTCTCTCTCTCTCTCTCTATTTCCCCATACCACTCTTTCCCCCCTCTTTCTGTCTTTCCCTCTCTCCTTCATTCTCTCGCTCTCTCTCGCTCTCTCTCTCTCTCGATGCCTCTCTCTCCTTCCTCCTCCCCTCTCCCCATCTCCCCCTCTCTCTCAACTTCTCGCTCTCTTCCTCTCCCTTCCTTTCTCGCTCCCTGTCTCCTCCCTGCCTTTTTTCTCTTTCCCCATCTCACCTTTTCCTCCCTCTTTCTCTCTCTCCTCCCCTCTCTCTCTCTTTCTTTTCCTTTCTCTCTCTTTCTCCATGTCCCTCTTTCCTTCCTTTTCCCTCTCTCCCCATCTTGCTCTCCTCCCATCTCTCCACGCATTCTTCTATTCTGTCTTCTGTCCCTCTCTCCTCCATGTTTCTCTCTCCCTCTGTCTCTTTCTTTCCCTGTGTCCCTCTATCCTTCTCTCTCCCTCTCTCTTCAATCCCTCTTTTTTCCTCTCCTCCTCCTCTCTCTCTCTCTCTCTCTCTCTCTTTTCTTTTCTTTCACTTCCTTTCTTTCTCTTCCCCATGTCCCTCATTCCTTCCTTTTCTTTCTCTCCCTATCTCTCTTCTTCATTCTCCATCTCCCTCTCTCTCTCTCTCTCTTCTTCATTCTCCATCTCCCTCTCTCTCTCTCTTCTTCATTCTCCATCTCCCACCTCTCTCTCTCTTCTTTTTTCTCTTCCTTTCTCTCTCTTCCCCATGTCCCTCATTCCTTCCTTATCTTTCTCTCCCTCTCTCTCTCTTCTTCATTCTCCATCTCCCACCTCTCTCTCTTCTTTTTTCTCTTCCTTTCTCTCTCTTTCCCATGTCCCTCATTTCTTCCTTTTCTTTCTCACCCCACATCTCTCTCTCTCTCTCTCAGATCAAGGTTGTGGTTTACTTATAACTTCATCATCCGCCTGGCTCATAAGTAATCATTTGTGATTTGAACGTCTTTTTAAATTTTATTTTAGAGATGGCGGGAAGTGACCGGCGTAGTGAAGCGGTGTGTTGAATTCAGTAATGACGTTGATTTTCTCATGTTCCTGCCATGTGGGATAAAAGGCAGGATAATAACACGACCCGGGCCCTGATCACAGATCGTACCACATTTATTTTGACAGCATTTAGAACATGTGTATCATTCCTTCATATCTTTTTTCAAATTAAAACCATTAGTATTACAAGTACTCTGCATGTAATGGTCACTTTCCATTACAAAAAGTGTGTCCATATTTCCCCCTTTTTTGGGAAAAAGAGTGTGCAGGACCTTGTCAGGATTTGTGATGTTTTCTAAAAGCTGTTGTGATGTTTATCGGTGAAAGAGTCAGGACGGGTTGAGCTGTGGGGAAACGGTTATCGAGGTGACGTTAAGTTTTAAAGGCACCATAAATTTAAAATTAGCTGGGCTCTTAGCTGCGGATGGCGGGGGTCTTTCACTCCCTGTTTATCTACACACTAGTGATAGCATGTTGGTGTTCTCCTGAAGCTCGCCCACAGACTGCCCCGGGGCAAGTTTCTCCCACAGAAAAACCCCAAGTGCACCGACTCGGGCTCTGTGTTGCTTGGAAACATGCAATACCTATCATGATAGAGAAGATACAATGCCCTTTGTTGATTAGTTTTTAAAATGTAGTCAAAGTAAACTTTATTGTCATCTCTTCTATATATTGCACAGATATACAGAGAGATGAGAAGACGTGGCTCCAGTTTACACAGTGCAACAAGAAATAGAGAACAAAGAACAGATAGGGCACATGGAATAAACAATATATAAATAGGATTTTTTTGCTTAACAAACCTCAGGTGCAACCTGCAAGAACTACCACCACTAAGCCCTTGAGCAACACCATTAACCCCTCAGTTGCCGCAGGGAGACTGTTCCTGTAATTAAGAAAGGATAATTGTACTCGTCAGGCGGTTAGCACTTTCTCCTCACAGCAAGAAGGCACTGGGTTCGATGCCGTGGGGTCTTTCTGTGTATAGTTTGTGTAGTTCGGTAAAATTGTGTAGTTCAGTAAAATTTCCTGAAGTTGTGTCACCTCCATGTCATCATGTGCATACTATCATACTTACGTAACTGCAATAGGCTCTTACCTAAAGCAATAAGAAAGGTGTGACTTTTGGTGGTCTTTTTCTTCAGAATCACGTTCGTTGTACCTTGAGAAATCCTGCATTTTGCACATATTTCCAGTCTTTCATTATTTTCTCAAGCGCCTCCATTCTTGAAAAACCACAGGAAACTACAGGATGACAGAATGTTTACATGGGCATTTACATTTATTCGGACTGGATTAGTGTTCCCTGAGGTCATTTTTCGGACCTTTTTAGTAGGGGTATGCAAAAATTTCTTTGTCGATTCAAAATCGATTTATGCATTCCAAAAAAATCGATTCATGTTTTTCAGCTAATGTAATGGCACTTTACTTTTTCCCCGTACTAGTTCAGCTCGTCAATCCTATAGATGGCGCAATGTTGAAATCTGCCCAGATAGACCTCCTTCACGAAAGAATGAAGGAAATGCAGTCAGTATCATACATATGCATTAGATTTAGTAAACTACATTTGATTCAGTGTGATTTTTTTTATTAATCTGCCACAGTCGAATGGGAAAAGTAACACAAAATGGCAATCTGGGAACAAATTCATCTGTGTTGAATTGTGAATTGTTCATGAATTGTGAGTCACTTATGAATCCTGAACTGTTTTTGAATCAAATCGTGAGCTCAATTGTGAGATCTTCTAAATCACGCTCCCCCTGCTTTTTACAGAAGTTAAATTCCTGTAATCTTTACTGATTATGACGGACATGGGCCTCTAACCTAGTTTATCTAACAAAGTATTTCCTACGTGTTGCACAATGTAAATGTATGAAGACTGCACAGGGATAAGTGAGGGAAAATTAATTTAGATTAAATTAACTTAAACTTTTCAAGTAGAAATTACCGAAATGTTGAAATACTTTTCATACTTTAGCAACAACAAGCACTGAGAAAGCAGTCTTGAAGTGAGGTTTTGACAGCTCTCAGGCCAAAAAACGTGTTTGGTGGACACAGGCCCTTATTTTCTTCATTATTTCTCTCTTTATCCTTTATCATTTCTTTTTTTCTTCTTCCTCCTTGCTCCTACCATTTTTCCACTTATTGTCACAGAGACACACCAAAATGTTAAGCTCATTGAGGAGAAGTTGGGTATTACTTTTCTTTTGGACAGTCCAACAGCATCGCTCTTTTTCCTCTCCTCCCCCCGACTTCCATTTCCTAATTTCAGGGACAGTTTCCCTGGAGCAATTTGGGGTTAAGGTTCTTACTCAGGGGCCTAGCGGTGATAGTGCTGGAGGACAGATTCGAACATACGGCTTCTTGGTCCAGAGGCAAGTTTTCGTAACCTCTGGACCACCACCACCCAGCAAGTTTTGGAACTTATCTCATTATTTCCCAACAATAGAAGGTAAGGGCCACTTGAGCAACTAATAAAAAACATTATTCACTTCTTCAACACACTTAGTTTGTATTGATGCATGTGGTTTCTACTTTCTACTGTAAGACACATTCATGTGTGCGTTTTTCTGAGCCAGACATCGGTGAGGAACAGAAAATTAGCCTGTAAACCAATTCTCACTCCCTTTTTGATTCAGGTTTGTTAGACCTGCTGCGAAAATACACACACACACACACACACACACACATGTGCTGGCGCTCTCCGGGCTCGGAAGCCACTCCCTTTGGTCCCTAGGCTAACATCAACAGCTCTGCTTGATGACACGTATACGTGTGATCTCCCACGTCTGTTAATCACCTCTTCACACACACGCCGGCTCGACTGGCGGCGCAATCACATCCCCTGTAACAGCCGCACTCGTCTCTCCGGGCGCTGCGGGCCTGGATCCGAACCAGCTCCAACTCACGTTTTTCTTGCTGAAGAAAAATAACCACTACATCGATCGAGAAGGGAGGAAAAATGTAAAACTGGGATGTGTAGCGAATGGGGTTTGGGAAACGTAGAACGTAGTGGGACGCCCTCTGTACCGTGACTGTTGCTCATCGCTTTAATACAGTGGCAGAGAAAGCAATTCTCTTACAGTGTAAAATGTAATATAAAATAAAGCTGCAAGCGGCAACGAGTGGGGTACAAGCACAAGTCGCAAATAGCTGCACAAAAGGGTCAGCACCTTTTTTTTCAGCACTGACCATCAGCAGTGTCTGTGTATGTGTGTAGAACAATAAAGTGAAATGACGTAAGGTAAAATTACAACTACATTAATCATATCAAAACACAGGGACTAAAACATAACCTTTAACAGTGTTCATATAAGAATTGGGTGGTTTTCCATAATTTTATGTAAATGATAAAAGCTCTGTTATGACATCACAGAAATTTCTGTTATGTCATAAGTGCCCTCTAAACGCACTCCATTCCCCTAGTGATTGGCTAATTACTATGATTTTCGGCCTATGATTTCACTGCATTCTTACTTACCCAGTGAATTTACGGTTCAAGCTTTGAAGAATATATATATCAGAACAATTACAAGAGGGGTCCATCAGTACTTCGTGCTTGGACCCCTAAAAATTATAATAGAAAAAAATCATGAAGCACAAAGTTGTAGACGTTACACAAATTCAAAAAACAGTTTAATCAAAAATTACACAAACAGGGCTACACACTGCTAATCACTCTTCCCATGTTATAAAGAAAGCTTGGATTAGCCTAATACTTAAGTGAATGAATGAATATTTGTCATTGTGAACACAGCACACAGTGAGCCACAATAAAATGTGACCTTTGACCCATTTGACCCATCCGTGAAGGAGCAGTGGGCAGCACTTGGGGAGCAGGGCTAGAGGATGGTACCTTGCTCATGAGTACCTCAGTGGTACCTTTTATCACAGGCCCAACTCTCTAACCGTTACACTACCAACGACTGTGTTTATAACTCACTGATCATCTCTTACAAACCTGTGCCGTTTGCAGGATAAAAAAACTGGTGCTGTCGCTGTGGACTGGGCACCAATTAAAACCCCATTACCCCAGCTCGCGTGTCCTGAAATCCTGGTCAAACCCATTGGCCGCCATTGTCGGGGCAACCCCGGGGCATGACTTGAGGGTTCCTAAGCAGTCTGTTTTAGAGACTACCAAGGGAATTCTGGACAAACTGGCGACTGGCAGAGAGCAAATGAGCCGGGAACTCACTCAACCTCAAATAGTCGTCCAAAAACTCTGGCACATTATCTCTTTTAAATATTTACTTAATTAAGACCTGCATACATTACAGAACTCCAGAGGGTGAAGTCTGGCCTATTGTAAACATTTGCCCATATATGCAAAATGAATTAGTCAAATATATTTGTCACATTTTGGTCATATTTGGTTGTGGTGCACTGTGTGCTGTGCTGTGTTCACAATGGCAAACAATCACTTACTTAAATTCACTTATTATTTCCATTTTAGGCCATTAAAAAAAAAAAATGGTTGAATAGCTCAATGTCATGGCACCGTATGAAAATGAAACAAAGCCAGTCAAATGTTTTGCACACACAGAAATTTTTGACAGTTGCATTTGACTCACTTAATATTTATTAAAAAATTCAGTTAATATTTTCTCTAGTGCCAACAAAGCCCACCACTAGGGGGTCTGGTGGAACAGGTTAGGACATCTGGGTTTTCTCTATTTTTTGCTCAAAAGCAGGTTCTTGATGGTCACTCGCTGGATTTATAGGATTGATTCTGGTCATGAGTGTTTAAAAACAGTGTAAGGTACACTTAAGCATAGGAATGTAACGATAGATCGATCTACATCAATATGTTGATTAAATGATTGACAAACATAACGTCAACATCAATCAGTCATCATATACTGTATATTGTAATGTCACGTAAATGTGTATTGTAAAGAAGGTGTATTTTCATTAAAAGATCAAAACATGTTTGGTTGAGCTCAAGAATGAAAATGTCAAACCATATTTATATGAATGGGAGTGATTATGTTAAATCAGCATATGGTATTGTCTCATATCGATTGCTGATATGATGATTTAGGGGCTCAGAAGCCTTCTGGCTTTTTGGGTTTTAAGCAGGAGGTGTCAGAAAAGTTACCACTGGGATAACTGGCTTGTGCTGACCAAGCGTTGATAGCAACGTCACTTTTGGATCCTTCAATGTCAGCTCTTCCTATCATTAGGAAGCAGAATTCACCAAGGGTTGCATTGTTCACCTACTAACAGGGAACATGAGCTGGGTTTAGACCGTCGTAAGACAGCTTAGTTTTACTAAATCAAATCTAATCAAAATCGTATCGTAGAAGCCTTTGTAATATTAGCAGGTGTTACAACTCTTTTCCTCTATCATAAGTAACACAGGACTTCATAGGCCAGATTTAGCTTGTGCTCAGCTAAAAAGAGATTATAATTCTCTCGCTCCTCCTTCCAGCACTTGTGCTAAATTTCCCTGTTAGATTTCATCCGTCGTTAGGCATAACAACGCCTTTGGTCTGCACTCTCTTTTTAATCCTACGTCCTGATGAAACACTGATGAAATCACGAGCAGACCGGAGCAAGGCATGACCACGTCATCACCTAATTGCCTGCACGCTCATGGTTTCTCCGCCTCGGCCTTCCGCTGTTGTTTGTGTTGTTGCCGTGCTAATTGTCGTGTTCGTGCAAGTGTGTGTATGCTGTTGTTGAGTGATTGGGGGGAGGGGTATCAGAGGGGGTTGCTGCTCCGTCCATGGCGTCCTTGGAGATGCGCCTCCTGCTCGTTCCCTTTAATGAAGGTCCATGGAGGCCGGGTGGAGGGAGAGGACGCGGTTCCTCTGGGTCACCTGATTATAATTGGGTCTGAGTAACGTATTATGGTCGGAGGCTCCAGGACCTCCTGTGACCACTTTGCAGTCACTTTGCAGGCGCTAAACTGGCGCGCTACACCGGGTCACGCTAAACAACAGGGACCAGCTTTACCCTCACTGCAGCATGCAGCGCGGTCCTCGGTGGCGTGATGGCTGTTATTTTTTACGCCTGGCAACAAGCTGTCATTAGCGTCTCTAACTGCCCGCTGCTCTGTTTTCTGTCTTTACGTTAGCCACTTCCTCTTTAGAGCTCCACAAGTGGTTTTGAAATTGACTTGATTGTACTTTGTGCCCTAAAATTCCAACTTTTACATGAGTGCTTGGATGTAACATCTTAATACATTATTTTAGTTATAATCCATCTGTTCGATACGATATTGGTGGAATAAGATTTGTTTAATTTGTATGATATTAATTTGTATACATTGTATACATTGTAAAGTCTAAACCAGATTACATTTGTGTCTTCTCACATGGCATAAAGTTTCCAACGTGTGACTTTAACATGTGATGTACTCGTGTGGTAGCAGAATTCAAATTTATTATTAAACCTCATTCCAGCTACATCTACATCATACTGGCTACATCTACACCGTGTCTTTGATGTAACATTGTCATTATGTCTTCTTCATATACTGTATCATCACAGAATAGTGGACAATGCATATTCATTAATAAGTGCATATACATTAAAGTTTATCGTGACTCTTGCACTCCTCAGCCGTTCCCGTCTCAGCCAACATAAAGCGAGGCCTTTTTGACGTTTAGCGGACAGCCTTGCTTTTTGGGAAAGGCACGGCATGGCAGGGGCTCCGCTAAAGACATGTTTTTGCTTTTCATGTTGATCAGACCCCCTTCAGTCAGCGCTGGAGCGAGGGAGGAGAGGAGAGCGGCCTCTTCCTGGAAGAGTTGATGGCTGCATCAAAGCCGCCCGTCAGCTTTTTAAGGTAGACGTCGTTGGGTCTCATTCCGACACAACAACAAGAAGACAGGAGCTGGCAGCTCGTCTAATTAACGGAAAAGTGCACGTTCTTGACCTAAACTTTACATCAATATATCCCCATAATAACCAAAAAAACATCTTTTGTTCTCATTTCAAAGATAAGTCTTTGAATTATATCATGAAAAATAATGAAATATTTCGACCTGGCTAGCTTCCTTCAGAACCTGGGCCATACACTTGATCTCAGCTTGGGCGTCTGAAACTGCAGCTAATATTCCGTTCCTAGTTTTAATAATGAATGAGATACGCCAAGAGTGTAAATATATGTCGAATTTGGTGACTTACAGTAGAGCCTTGTTGACTTATTCATATTTAATGATGATTGCTTATAAATTAATATATGACCTCTGGTCCGAGCTGTGTCTAATGAACGTCTAATTCCCTCCACCAAGTTCTTTCATGTGCTGAGCTTCAAAATATCTGTTTATTACAGAGCCCCTAAAGATTTACGATTCAACAGTCTAGATTCTTTATTTGTCACATACATAGTTATACAAGTATGACATGTAGTGTAATGTACCATGATTATTCCTAAGACAAATTGAAAAAGGAAATTAACAACAGATTAAGCTAAAGAATTCTTACAAGAACTAAATCTAAAGAATAAATATACGTAGCAAATTATTATTACTATTATTTTTAAGGGACTTTTGTTCTCCCAAGGAAGTACATTACTGTCTTATGAGCACACTTTCTCATGAGCATGTTACTTTCTTGTGAGCATGTTACTTTCTCGTGTGCACTTGTTACTTTCTCATGAGCAGGTTCATTCTCAAGAACACACACTTGCACCACAATGAAATGTGACCCGAATATGAGGCCAACCATTTAACTGTTACACTACCTACTGCCCCAAACTTGAAACGTCTTAAATTGTGTCCCTCCCTTATTCTTAATCTGTAGTTTATTTTACAAAAAGAATTAAATAACAATACCAATCTCAAATATGGGACTTTTCCGGTCTTGCGTTTCGTTTTGGGACTGGTCTAGTGGATCATGTGACAAGAGGCAGCGGGGAGGCAGTGCCCCACCTTTCTCTCTCTGTCTCTCTGTCCCTCTCTCTCTCTCTCTCTGTATTGTTTACCGTCTCCGGGCCTTGCTGTGTGTGGATGTCCTGTCTGTCTCCGGCTCGCTTGGAAAGGTTGGAAGATGACTGATTTCCCTGTAGGACTAGCGGTACCTGCAGGCCCCATTAAAGCCATCTGTAGCTTGCTCCTTGTTTATCTGCTCTCTGCTCCGGCGGGAGCGACTCCCTCCACACCCCCCTGCATCGTCTTCCTCCTCCTCTTTCTCCTTATCCCTCGCCCGTACCCCTCC
Source organism: Distichodus sexfasciatus (assembly GCA_032718565.1). Classification (NCBI taxonomy): domain Eukaryota; kingdom Metazoa; phylum Chordata; class Actinopteri; order Characiformes; family Distichodontidae; genus Distichodus; species Distichodus sexfasciatus. The sequence goes on from JAVGVS010000025.1 coordinate 664,217, forward strand.
CCTCCAAAAAAACAGCCACGCTGGACTCCGGCTCCTTCCCAGGACCTATGGCATGGGTCCCAGAGGTGCCCCAACTCCCAACTCACCTACACAAACATATATATATATATATATCCCAGCTTTAGTGTTAATGTTTGAGCATATTCATAATGCAAACCCTGTTACTGAACTATAAAGGTATATAATGTTCCATTAATCGTGATGTCAATTTAAGGCCATATTGCCCAATCCTACCACAACCAATCCCCCACCACTTCGACCCTTCACTCCCAAAACCCCCAACTCCCCCCCCACCCGTAGGTTGGCACAGCTATGTGCCAGGCCTCCCTGCGCTCCGCCAGGCGCCTTCAGGTCCATTAGCACTCACTATCAGCAGGCCCAAGCCGGGGGAGTGGAGCAAAAGTGGCATTTCCAGAGCGCATCAACACATCATCCCTCAAGCGCTGTGGGCCTCGTAAAAAAATTGGACTTATGGCTGTGTTGCCAGCATAAATAAGTCCCTTTGATAGTTAGCGGAAGAAGTTATGACACTCTTGGGTACGCGCGAGGGACAGTGGCGGCAGCATTTTCGTTTTCGGCAACCCCCGCTGCCTCTGATCTCTCTGCCGATTCAGGGCACGCTCTCTTCATTACCGCCGGCCACCGGGGACTTGTTTTTTTTTTTTCTTTTTTTCGGCAAGATTAATGAGTGCCGCGGAAATTCTCCAGCGCATCTCGATAATTAAGTCTTTGTTTATCAAAAAACAAGTTATATTAGGAGCAGGAAATTCGCAGTAATTATTCATAATCCTAACAATTCAAGTGTAGCTACCTCATTTGCCTGTGTAATTCTGCTTTTTAATTTCTTGCATACATTTGCATATTAATTTTGCCCGTTGGCTGCTGCAGGCCGCTGACAGTATTTTCTCTCTCTCTTTTTTCCCCTCGCTCCCTCCCTCCCATCTTTCCGCGTGATGTTTTTCGCAGGGTGAGGCTCAGTTGGGTGGCATTTCGGCTTGGTGTAATGATAAATTATGAATTTTTCTAATTTGCTGCATAATGAAGTAACCCCTTCCCATCCGCTCCTTTTTTTACCGTCCTTCCTTCCTTCCTTCCTTCCTTCCTTCCTTCTTTCCTTCCTTCTTTCTTCCCTCCTCGGCCTTAACCCCACATCAGATGGCTGTTGGCCTCCTTTTTGCCACAAAAATAATTAAAGAAAGGAAAGGGCCATGTGGTCATTAGAGGGCGTTGAGACCGTTGCAGGCGTTTCCAGGCTGTTTCAGCAGCCGGGGCGAGAGATTTTCAGTTCTCTGGCCCCGATCCTCTTCCCAACCTCATTTCTACGCCGCAAATGGTGTCAGCTCCCATTTACATGACGCCTCCCTGATTGCTGTGCCGAGCGACACTCCAGAGGGGTCGTGCGCCTTGCTATCGTTGTCCGGCCCAAACTCATGTTCTGTAACTGCGTACACCCTCAAATGGGTAGAAAAAATAAACAACCCATGGACGTGGTGACGATGTGCTCTATCTGCGCATCGCAGCCTGTGAAACATTGCTGTTACCAGTGTTGGAGAAGCCACTTTTAAATGTTAACTTTTCAAGCTACAAGCTACTTATAATGAAAAGTAACCAAGCTACTGTTTAAATATAGTAGTTAGCTACATTACACGCTACGGAGAAAAATAGCTAACCACGTCAAAGCTATTTCATGGCCACAGATTCTTACTTCCATCTCGTCCAAGGTGGACTCCATCCTTCAACTCCATCTTGCAGCTGCCAAGAGCACACTATGATGCACTGAGCATTACCCTTACAAAAAGAAAATGTTTACAACTCGTTTGTGGCAATCTTGTGCGTAATTCATGGCAAAAGTGGATTTTCCCAGAATATGTTGCCACAAGTTTGCAATTGGCAGCCAGTAAACTTGCAGCAATGTTCTGGTAACAATGACAAATTTCCACTAGTGGTAAATGTATTTGCCAGTAATGGCAAACTTGTAGTGAACTTTTGCTAGAAGTTTGCCACACACCTGATTTGCAGGTGAAAGTATGACTTTGCTGCAGATTTGCACCAACATTGGCAAAGGTTAACTGTTTGCCAGAAGCCTAAATTTTTGTAAGGGTAGCCATGCCAGCAGATGCCAACGATTCAACACCAATCAGAAACAGCTGCTAGTTAAAAATGTCTGTCTTTGTAAAGAGAGAACAAAAAAGTCTTTGTAAAGTTAAGCTTTGCCAAGTTTTAATCAGTGTTTGCTTCCTTTAAGTGTGTGATTATTTGTCATTGTGAACACAGCACAGTATACAGTGCACCACAACCAAATGTGGCCTCTGCATCTGACTCTTTCTCAAAGGTGTAGTGGGCAGCTCTTTGGCAGCACCCAGGGAGCAGTGCTTGGGGATGGTACCTCACTCATGAGTACCTCAGGGACACGTTTTAAAAGTTTGCGACTTGAACCAGTGACAATTCGATCATGGGGCCAATTACCCCTTTTACACAGCAATCGCGCATATAACCCTTCTAGTTTTTAATAGAAGTTGCAACCTACTCTGTTTTGCTTCAAATGGCTGGTGCTGCCTCTCTCCTCAGTCATGACTACAGGCTGCTTGACCATTAACTGTGAGGATCTCCTCCTCCTTCTCCCCTCTTTTGGCTCTCCCCCTTTAAAACCCGCAAAAATCTCCCAAACGCTTTCCACTCTGTCAACTCCCCCTGTCAGGCAGCAAGATTTATCTTCTATTACAGTGTTTTCAGTTTGGGCTGCGAGGCAACAGATGCGGCCGAGCCTCTGCCACGCCACGACACCACCATCGCAGGAAAGAAAGAGACTGGTGTTCACTGCCTTCTTTCTCTCCCTCTCTTCTATCCTCTCTCTTTTCCCCCTCCACGTTTTCCCATTTTCTGACGGACGTATCTCCCCTCTCCGTTGTGTGTATTCCAGTTGAACAGATGTAGAATCTTCCCTCACTCATCTAGCGTCCTTGTGCCTTTGATAGCAGCTCCGCAGGGGAAAACTCAACTGCATTCTTCTGTGTAACATACCGTTCACATCCACATAACTTTGCAAATGCAAATTAGGAAAAGCAGTTTTGCTGCTTGTGCCGATTTAAAGAGCCTGCCTAATTGTACCGCTCTTTAAGGGTAAATATTGAAAGTGAATGATTATTTGTCGTTGTGAACACACCACAGCACAGCACAGCACACACCACAACAACATGTGACCTCTTCAGTTGACGCATCTGTGAAGGAGCATTGGGGCGCTAAAATGGGCAACGTCAGGGGAGCAGTGCTTGGGGACGATATCTTGCTCATGAGTACCTCAGTGGTACCTTAACCAGTCCTGGAATTCGAAGCAATGACCTTCCGATCATGGGGTGAACACAGTAACCATTATGCTACCAACTGCCCGCTACCAATAGCTAACTGTGATACAAATATATAAAAAATGGGCTTTTTACTTTAAATTTAGACTTAATCTTTATTGAAGAATCTTTATTCTTCATAGTTTTTGTCTAGTTTTGGTCGGCAAAATATAGTTATGTTTTAGACAACCTTTAGTCATTAGTTTTAGACAATTTTAATTGTGTTATGTGATTGCACATAAAAGGCTGAAAGGATGGAAATAACATTTATAAGGAGCTAGTAAACTGACAATAAGAATTACATAACACATTAAATCAGACATCTGGACATCTGGACTTTTCCAAACCTGGCCACAGGAGGGCATTACTCTTTTGTTTTGAGACTGCCTTGTGTATTGTCAGTCATTTCCGTCTGTCCTGCATCTGTGTGGCCTGATCAGTTCCACCTGTTCTTGTTCAGCTCTTGTTCATTCCTCACCCCCAGTTAGCCCAGTTCCATTCATCAGTTGGTTTAGTATTTAGTGTCTTGTTTGTTTTAATGTTAGCTTGTTGGTTGCATCTCTTGTATATTTTCCATTTAAGTTTTAAAATTGACTGACTAGCAAACTTGATGTACTCCAAGCAGGACTTATTGTTTGATTTTGCAGTTTAACTTACAAACAGCAGGGTTGTTGCACATTCACATGCCTCTTGAGGTTGCTTGTGTTCTTCACACTTCATTTGAACCCACAGCCTGGTCTCCCTGTCTTCCATTGTTACAGTACATTTTGTGTTGCGTTCAACTCAATTTGAAATTAAGTACCGTATGTCCATATATCTACATAAGTGTATTTTTCAACCAAATGAACCTGTTTGTATGGAAGCTGTGTTGCTGTTGCTGTGTTATTTTTTGTCGCTCGGTTGTGGGTTTAAAGCGTGAGCATCTGTATTACTGGGATTCCATCTGCACCCACCAATGAACCAATCCAACTAATCACAGAGCTGTACTGCTTAAATTTTGAACATCCAACAATCCACAACTTAACATTTTAGTACCATTTCGTCTTGTTAACCAAACCATATTCATTTCATCACTGGTTTAGCTCATCAATGTCTTGTTTTACTAAAAAGGGTTGTTGATGTACATTGTTCCTCATACTTTTCGTTGACACTTCATACGTTGGCTCTAGAGAACTCTAAAGAAACCTGCTGTACGATAAGTAAAAAAAAAAAATCAGGCAAAGTGAATGCAGCTTATTAACCTTACAACAGCAGCTCAAAACAAGGTGATGAACGCAACACCCTTTTATGGCGTCCTTTGCATACATTCTTTCTGACCTGTGGCCTTTCATAATGCCAGCCATGTTCCCAGCCTGCACCCAGCCCCCCTTTTCTGCCTCTTTAAAGATGTAAAGACAGTTTGTGCATATATTGGTATAACAGCATGTCTGCTGCCCTTAGGTTAGCATGGAGCTCAGTTGCTGGATGGCGAGACAACAGAGCGGGAGGTGATGTCGGGATTTAATATCGTCTGATCATGTGTCTCCATCCTGACCTCCCTGATTATGAAATGTGCATCCAGACAAAGACGACAGGAGCCAGGTCACTGCAGACCACCGCAGGAACACACCAACAAGAATCTGAATTCTAATGGGAGCAGGGCGAATTATATATTACACTCATCACCACTGTTTCACTACACATCAACTTTTCTTTATTAAAAGAAACAGGACATTGTTTATTTAGAAATAATATACACTGTGAGTCAAAAAAGGACCTCTGCAACTAGTTATTTTAAAAATGATTACAATAGTGTGATATCCACATTATAGTCTAGCATTAATAGTCTTATTCATCAAGTTTTACTTAAATTTGTTATTAAGAAAGTGGGCAGCACGGTGGTTAGCGCTGTGGTCTCACAGCAAGAAGGTCTTGCGATCGACCCCCAGGTTGGCTATAGAGCCTTTCTGTGTGGAGTTTGCATGCTCTCCCAGTGTTCTCGCACCCTAGGAAACCCACGCAAACATGGGGAGAAAACAGAAAGGCCCCAAGATCCACCCGGGGATCGAACCCAGGTTCTTCTCGCTGTGAGGCGGCAGCACTAACCACTGCGCCGCCATTTGTCAGATTTGTCAGATTTAAACATATTCTAAAAGGCAGTTATATGAAGCTTTGTGTTTGTTATAGTATTTGTTATACTACATTTTCACTCCATTTTTACAGTGGATTCAAAATGATCAGTAATCAGTCTCCTTAATTAGTAATAATTGGTATTGAAACTATATTGGTCAACCCCTAATTGTAATTGGTGAATTTAGTTGTATTTTCTTTGCAAGAAATAAATTTTTGTTTGTTTTAGCAATTTGGGGTTGTAGGTGCTATATCCCCCACATTTAGGTCCTCTGAGGCCTTTATGTGAACACGTCATTTCACTCTTGAATATGTTTTTTCCTGGTTAGTGAATTGGAACGCTGCAGGCTTGGACCATGTGACGTAATTGCATATATCACGGCCTTATGTGTTCTGTAAAAATCTGTTATCACACTTCTAGATTGCAGCAGGACGTCTCCCCCAGGACGGCACAACGGCGAGGATAGTTTACGCCCGGATCTTCACTCAGGCTTTGAGGGAGTCGCTGAACTCGGTGCTGCCGTCTTTTTTAAACACGGGAGTATTGTTGTATATCGCAGCTATATTTACGACCACGCCATGCTCGCTTCCCGAAAAAAAAGGCAATTTGACAACCTCACCACACTAGAAGGAGCCGGATTTGCTTTACATAACACACTGCGCTGTAGTAGCAGGACCGCCGAGGTGAAAGGATCCCTCAGAGGAGAAAGAGAGAGAGAGAGATGAAGTGAGAGAGAGAGAGAGGGGAGAGATGTTGAAGTTGAAGCCTGTTCTTTTGTGCTAAAGCTCTTGATCATTTACATCAAGTTGACATTCGGAGAGTTTACTCTGGGGTCTGTAATTGTATTCTTTTGCCAGTTCTGCATTGCCAACCATGAAAATGGAATCTTATCAACCCTGACCAATTTTTAATGTACAAAATGAATTGGCAGAGGTCCAAAAAAGGCAGCTACAATTCAAATCAGGTGAATGATATATGTATTTTTTTCCGAATCCTCCGAGCTGTGAGCTCGCCCCCCACCCCCATACTCTCGCCCACGCTCCCCGCTCACCGCTATCACATTACAATGGATTTATTTTTTCTTTTGGGGGAAAGGGGGTGGGTGAAGGCGGATGTGTTCAGTTAGACCCGGGGGCCGTCGAGGTTGCCGTTACCACCTCTGTATCGCCGCCACCGTAGTGACGGGCAGTGCGCCGTGACAACGACGAGGTTGAAACACTTCAGATTTATTGTAGCCGCAGAGGTGGATGAACTAATTGAATTGATGACCTAAAACAAGGACGTACGTACGAACGGCTCTTCGGGTTTTTGACGGCGCTCGCTGTAGCACCGTGGTGAAAAGATGGCGTGCCATATTTCATTTGATGTTCCATCAGATAACACGGCGGCCGAAGCTTTGAAAACGGCAAAATGGCGATCCCACAGGGCTCCCGGGAGCCTGCGCTTGGATTGCATTATTACTGCGTCATTTCTATAGGCCCCCTAATTAGTTTTGATGTGGCTGAGAAGGATTAGGGCAAAAGACATAATCAGAGGAACTTTCTCTCTCGTTTTTGTATTCCTTGTTTGATTATTTAGATTGTGTGGATAAAGATCAGTCAGGTGTTCATATTTTAGATCCGCTTCAGTTGATTTCCGCCCTCGCCGGATTTCCCCAGGCGTTATTTCAGATATTTCATATGCAGGAAGTCTGGCTATACCTCCATCAAGCACATCTCCCAGATTGAAAGAGAATCTGTCAAATCATAAGTAATATACAGTATATCGCATGCTCATGTATATATCATTTAGCTATTAATGAGTTGGACTTAATTTTTGTCTTTTTTAGCCCAAACCATGCTTGACTGGTGGGAAAACAAAGGGGTGGGGGGGACGGGTGTGAAGCGAAAGCTATACATATGTTAAAAGCGGAGAGGTAATAAAGATTAAGTAGGAGTTAATGGCATCCTCAGTCATGCTTGTGAAGGTAATCTCTCTTTTTTAAATCAAAATTAGATTTGGAGCAATGGAACAAACAGGGGGCGAGACTTTGGCGTAATATTTTAATCAAATTGTCATGAATGAGTGGATACAATTAGAAAAGCTGTCAGTCAGCGAGGCACGGAGCCTGTCGGCGCTCAGCTGCGTGAGGAAGCAGGGCAGAGAGGCGGAGATCAGAGCTGACCTTTAACACAGTCCACATCTGTGACCCCTACGGCTACACTCTTCATCTCTCTCTCTCTCTCTTTTCATCTCTATCTGTCTGTCTTCATCTCTCTATGCATCTTTTCATTCATCTGACTCTTTCTGTTCATTTTCCTCTTTATCTGTCCATATTTCAATCTCTCGTCCTCTTCCTCTTTCACTTTCTTTTCATCTTTCTCGCTCTCTCATCTCTCTATGTGTCTTTATCTCTCGGTCTCCCTCTTTTTTCTTTCTTTTTATATCTCCTTCTTCATCTTTCTTTCTCTGTACTCATCACTCTGTCTTAATCTCTCTCTTTTCCCTTTCTATCTCTCTCTTCGCCCCCCCCCTTCATCTTCATCCCTCTATGTGGCTTCATCTCTCTCTTTTTCCTTTCATCCCTATCTTACTCTCTGTCTCTTTCTTTATTTGTCTTTGTTATGTCTCTTTTCATCTCTCTTTCTTTTTCATGTCTCTTTTCATCTCTCTATCTATGCTTCTCTCTCTCTCTCTCTCCCACTCTCTCTCTCTTCGTCCTTGTCTAAACCACTCCTTGTTTCTCTCTGTCTCTTTAAATGCCTCCCTGTCTTTCTCACACTCTTTATCTATCTCGCCATCTGTCTCTCTCTCTCTCATTTCATGGCTCTCTCTTTTATCACCTTCTTATGTCTCTGCTTTTTGTTTATTCCACTCTTTAACTTCATCTTTATTCATTTATTTTTATTTCTCTCTGTCTGTCTGTCTTAATTTCTCTCCCTCTTTGTTTCTCTCCTTCCACTCTCTCTGTCTCTTTCTCTTCCTTCTTCCCTGCTCTCCCCTCTCTCTTCGTCACACTTTTTATCTCTTTCTGTGCATCTCTCACTTACTCTCCTCACCTCTCTTTCCATCTCTCTCTCCATCTTTCTCTCTGTCATCTCATCGCTGCTCTCATGTCTTCATCTCTCAATCTCCAACTCTTTTTCTCTATCCATTTCTCGATCACTCTCTCTCTCCCACTCTGTCTCTTCATCTCTCCTTTTTTCATCTCAACAATTAACATTCAAAAGAAGAAGAAGAAGAAGGTGTTGGTGTCTGTCTGTGTCTTGCTATAAAACGTGACAATGACATGACAATCGGAGCGTGTCTGGGCCACATGCTGGATGGTGTTTGAATGACGAGCAGCTTATTCTTTCTTTTCTTTTTTTTTTTAGATATGATCATATTTGTTTTATCACAGCAAACACAAAAGATAACTTACATATAAAATATATTTCAGTTCCGTCTTTACTGTGATTAAGGTTGAAGATTAAAAAAAAATATATATATATATAAATAAAAATTGTGGCAGAAATGTCATGTTGAGCAATATTAAACATAGATATTGTCATTTTAACCTTTATAAACAGTTCAAGTGGGCATGCTTGAAAAGAAGAGAAGAAGAGCAAACCCTGTTGATGATCTTATTTAAAAGAGCGCCCTTGCACCCCCCGTGTTTCTGTCCTGCCCTGTTGTTCACGCTCCAGCACTTTAAAAAGCTAAACAAGTGTGAAAATGATCAGTTATTAGAGCCGAGAGCAGAGGCGAGAGTTTGCGTTGGCATGAAGAAGAGCTCCGATTTACCTTAGCGGCGGTAATCTTTGAGCATCGGGGCGTCTGCTCATGGCGAGATAATCAATTTCTGACACACCTAACAAAAACAAGCGCTTTTCTCCCCTAACTGGGCTATTAGAGGTGCACGAGGCAGAGATAAATGAGAAGACCGTTTTTATTTTAAGAAACTTCTGACGACCATGTTCTTCCCTCTTCACTTCCTTTGCTGCTTTCTCGTTTGGGAATTATGAGCGATTTTTGTATAACGGCACAGTTCAGCGTTTAATAAACTCTGCTGCGCATGGTGCACTGAATTCCATCCTGCAGGGTTCTGAGTTGTGGGAGAGATGCCCAAATTTCTGAGCATGTAACACTGACACGTGAGATGTTCCTTTATTATTTAACATTGTTGTAATGACAATTACACAATAACTGATTTATGAATATTTTACTTGTGAATTTAATTGAGCGATTGTCATTGTGAACACAGCACACAGTGCACCACAACAAAATGTGACATCTGCATCTGTAGTACAGCAGTGGGCAGCAGTGCTTGGGGGTGGTACCTTTACCTGTCCTGTACTTGAACCGTCAACATTCCGATCACAGGGTGAACTCCCTACTCGTAATGCTACCAACTGCGACTTAAGCATACCACCACTGAGCCACCAATGCATTTTGACTAAATTGGTTGAAACATTCTGTTAAAATCTGCATTAAGAAAAATTGATAGCTTAATAACAGCTGTCATTATTAAATCAATAAATTAAAAATTATAAATTACAACCTGTGATGTCTTCAGCTGCATTGCCTAATGGGATACAATATGTGAAAAGATGAAAGAAGATTATTTGTCAGTGTGAACACAGCAGAGCACACAGTGCACCACAATCAAATGTGATGTCTGCATTTGACCCAGCCATGAAGGAGCAGTGGGCAGTGCCCGGGGAGCAGTGCTTGGGGACGGTAACTTTCTCAGACCTTAACTGGTGTGGGATTCAAACCGGCGACCATCTGATCACGGGTAAAATACCCTAAACCAGGGGTAGGCAATTCCAGTCCTGGAGGTCCTTTCATCCTGCCAGATCAGTCTCTTCTGGTAGTTATCTACCTGAGACCTTCAAGAACCTTAATACAAGCACAGATGTTTTCAATTCAAGTTCTGAAGATAACCATGGTCTGGACGACATTTTGTCTTGCAAATAATGTACCAGTTTCCCACTCCACTCAGCAGGCCGGACTGCACTCTCCCGAGTCCCATTTCCGCTAATGCTTTTGATTATGTGGGAATGGTGTTACATGCTCCCGACAGTGGCAGCCGCACCTTCTTTATAATCCCAAATAATTATGATAGGGCAAATGGAATTAATTCGTCCAAATTCGATATTTGATCCAACATGACATGCGGTTGTGAGGAGCAGAGTGACATGTTAGCACACATGTTTATCTGGCAGACAGCTTCACGGCGCTACGTTTTGCGCAATTACGGTCTGATGCCATGCATAATGACGTGCGCTACTTGAATAAACCCGGGTGCATGTGAGTGCGAGCAGCCATGTGACAACGCCGTATTAACATGCAGACAAATTCACCACGGCAGTGCCGATGATATAACGCTCACTTCAGGAAACATGCAGCAGCCTGCTAGCGCTGGCAAGGAGCGAAACCTACAGATCTCTTTGATGTGTGCATTAATACAGCGTCTGAGTGTGAGTGTGTGTGTGACTACGCATACTTGGTATGAATAACAGCATGAATACTGTTATGCATTACTGCAGATGTAATATGTCAAATTTTGAGTTGACAAATTATTATTAATATCCATTTTTTTTTAAATATGATAGTTTATTTGCTTAGCATATGCTTATATTATTTAGTGTATGTTTATATACAACAATGTAAACAATACAATATTCATTTATTCATTCATTCATTATCAGAACTGCTGAATCCCAAACAGGGTCACACTGACACAATCACACACTCACTTACACCTTATGGGCCAATTTAGAGTCACCAATTAGCCTGCAGTGCATGCTTTTGGATGTGGGAGGAAACCGGAGCTATGTATATATATATCTATATATATATCTATATATATATCTATATCTATATATATATATATATATATATATATATATACATACTATATATATATATATATATATATATATATATATATATATATATATATATATATATATATAGCTCCGGTTTCCTCCCACATCCAAAAGCATTTAATTAGTGTATTGCTTGTATTTCTTTCCTGTATTTTCTTTAAACATTCATTTTTTGACTTAACCAAAAAAAAAAAAGAATGTAGTTCTAGCCCTAAGCGTCAAAAGCAGCTCATTTTATAGGTAAGAGTTCAAATTGGATCAAAAATACTTTTACAAGTTTGGTTACAAGTGTACAAGTTTTGAACCAAATAGGCTGCATTTGGCATATCTGGAGAACTATATTTCCCCAATCCCCTCGCATTGGTCATGTCTGTCATGATGGACCTACGTTCCGGAATAAAAGCTGAAAATCTCCTCAATCTGAATTTGACTGAACTGTAGCACTTTAGACAGTAATGGCGCTCACGCGCGCGCACTGATAAACAGTGCATGTTTACACCGCGAGAAATGTCATATATGCGTTTTTACGCATTTATTTCTGTTTTTGTGCTGAGAAATATCTCCCCAAACTTTCATACAGAGGGATCAGGTCTTGCCTTGATCATGAGAAACTAGCAACTGTCGTCACTGATAAAGAATGTCCTGTGAAACACAAGCGGCGCATGCTCTATAAAGTGAAAAAGAAAATTAAGCGAAGCATTTTTTGTAAATATAGATTTTTTGAGTTATATAGAAATAGAAAAGACGACGAACCTACTGGATGTTAGAGCTAAGATAACTTTAACGTAGCGAAACTCACCTATATAGTATGCTTTTGGGCTGTGGGAGGCAACCAAAGCGAACGCGGGGTGAGCGTGCAAACTCCTCACATAAAGGCCAACCCTGGGCTCGAACCCAGAACCACTGCGCCACCGTATGGCATACCTATAATATACATCAATATTATGGTAATTTTCGGAATAGTAATTAAGTACTTGAATATATGAACATACTATACTCATAGTGACA
>JAVGVS010000025.1:679027-684027 GCA_032718565.1 Distichodus sexfasciatus
AATGTCAAAAAAGTCAGAAAAAGGTTTGCTTATAAATATGTATTTTATGAATTTTTTATTTCTCATATTGTAATGTGTTTTTTGGTTGTGTTAATTATATTATTACAAGTATTAGGGTCTGCTTACATGTATGTAAATATTTTTATAAACGCATAAAAAAAAAAAAACGTTTCTTTTTTTAATTGAGGTTTTAGAAAATACCTAAACACTGTTTACATGTATGCAAAAGACCCAAATGTATAAAAGAATATGCTTTTATAAAAATATCTACATACGTGTAAATAAGCCCTAAGTAAGTACATTTTACTGCATGTAGGTGATGCTCTTATCCAGAGCAACCTCTATTTCCTAATTTCCTAAATCTCCCTGAAAGCACTGTGAGGTTAAAGGCCTTGCTCGGGGGTCCCAGTAGTGGTAGTGCTTGAAGTAGGATTCGAACCCATAACCTCTCGGTCCGGAGGTGACTATCCTACATGTTAGACCACCCCCCCACAAAATGTACAAAAAGTCATGTTTTCACCTCTTTAGGAGTGAAACTTCATACAGCGTCTTTTAGGTTCCAGATTTGACCTTGAAACAGTGACCACCTTTAACAATGAAAACTGTTAATGCAAAAAGATGACAATAATTTGTATTCCTCGAGACATTTAACCATATTCCTAAATTCAACTTGATAGACAATGATGCCGACATACCAAAATTTGAACATGTTCACCCATAACCCTTTCCCCTCCCCAGTTTTTTGTGCCATTCCAACTTACGTGTTAATTTCTGAACATGCAGAAGTCATGATGTATTCATGTGTATCTGAGTATATCCTTACCTTAAGAGCTTTTTATTTTTTGCAGAGACCAGCGGACCTACAGCCGCCTCACCTTTATGTTAATACATTCAGAATTTATTCCATGAACTGGGAAAAATCCAGTAAGCGTGACGTATGGGCGCCTTTTAAATGCATGTGTTATATGAATAAACTGCAGATACTGACCCTTAAGTGGGTGCTTAAAATGAACCTGAGGCCTGCGGTTGGTTCTTCACGCCGTATAGAGAGCTGGCTCAATACCAGAGATTTCTTTGCTCTATTAAGATACTGCATATTTTCTCTCCTTTTAGTCCTTAACCACTATGCCTCAGAATGATCCTTTTTCAAATAACAGCGGACATGGAACAATGCAGCCACGTGGCACCAACTCCAAGGAATGTGCCCAGTGTTGGTGCGATAAGTTACCAGGGGTTAAGAGCAAAACATTTTGTTATACTATATTATACTAAATAAAGGGGGGGCACGGTAGTGTAGTGGTTAGCAGTACCGCCTCACAGTGAGAAGGTCCTGGGTTCAAACCGGGGGCGCCTGTAGGACAACTTTCTTATTAATGGGTTGCATGCTCTCCTTGTTCACATAGGTTTCCTCCGACTGCTACTTTATAGGTTAATTGTGTAAATCTAAGTGGCCCCAGTAAGGTGTGAATGTGTGTATGTGTGCAGGGGTTTGTTCCGCCTTACCCGTAAGTTCCGGGATAGGCTCTGGTCCCTCCGCGACCTCAGTTAGGATTAAGCAGTTCAGATAATGAATGAATGAAATGAATGAAAGGTATACTCTTACATAATACAGTTGTGGTCAAGACCACCTAAACTGAGACCAAGTCCTGACCGAGACCAGAGTGTGTCGAGACTCAGACAAGACTAAAGACTCTGAAGGGCTAAGGAGATACCGAGCTGAGACCAAGACCGGACCGATGCACATTTTACACCACATGACAAATAAGTGGAACAAAGCAAACAACATACACTAAGCAACATTAAACATGTTTTTCAATATTTCTCTCTTGCATATCTATATGAGGAAATCGCTTCACTGGAAGCAGTTATCCAAATTGATCACATCATATGTTAAACTCAACAAACCAAAGTGGCAGAACACTCCTCAAGACACCAAACTCACCCCAAAGATAAGGGGGTAGTTGCTACACCACACAACATGGACTGAATAAATGGAAAATCAGTTTTGGTAACGGTTTGGTTACATTTTAGAGACATGAAAGATGCACCATTCTGTGACCCTAGCATTGCAATGGGCCTCTACCAATGAACCTGAATGATGTGAATGGATGGAGCAGGTAACGCGTGGTCCTTGATAACATCATTGGCTGCACTTGAGGTGAGAAGTTATGCAATCAGCAATAGTAATATTCTCAGAGTTGTGGTCCAGGCTGGTCTCAAAATAAAGTGCCCCTAGTCTGAGTCCATGACAAGACTGAGTATAAATCGTCCAATTCAAAGACAAGACGAGGGACCTTCAAAAGAAACTGGTCTCGGTTTTAGAATCTACTTCACTATTAAGTAAACAAAGATGTAGGATTTGTCCCAAAAAAGGCTCACTGATATATACACTCTTCCAGTTTTGGGGGAGTAGTAAAAGTACCAAAGTAGTAGCGCTTCTAAATGTTACCACCTTCAAAATACTTTTATTTTCAATTAGCAGTTATTTTTTGACTGCTGCTGGTTGACAAGTGGCATCTGATAAGGCTAATGCATCATAGCTCATTCTTAGTAGCTGCAAGGTGGAGTTGGAGGATGAAGTCCACCTCGGTAAAGATGAAAGCAAGAATCTGTAGCGTGAAATAGTTGCTCTAGTTAACTTCTTTTTCCTCCTGTGGCATAGTGTAATAAATAAGCTTTAGTACCACAATGTGGCCGTAACCAGAAGAATATGGAAAACGCCCAGCATAGATTGGTATTGCTCACTTAATGTGGTATTTGCACATGACAGGTAGCAGCTCTGATATCAACATACAGCGACATTCAACACACAACAAACGGCAAAGTGTGACAGAACAATGGAATAAACAGACAATGCAATACATTGACAACACAAGCATATCACAGTAGTGTAAAGATTAAGAAATGGGATGTAAACATTAATGACGATATTATACAGCGCAAGGGCAGTTGTAGCAATAAAAGCATTGAGAGAATCGTGAATTCTAAAGATAGCTGTGGCAGTAAACAGTCAACTGTAAGTAGGTACAGTGTAAGCAGGTAAATGCAGGTTTAAGTCTCCACTTCTTCACAGTCTTCACCAGAGAAGAGCTCGCCCTGTACCCACGAAAAGGCCATACGGAAAACCGCCGACCCTTCACGGGCCTTCAAAAGAACAATTGTAATAGACGGCTGCTGGAGCTCGAAAGGCAAATCACGAGCAAAGAGAGGCGGCAGCTCGACAAGGTCTTCATTTCTCATGTATAGAAAAGTGCAGCCGTTCCTCCGGCCGGACTCTTATCTCTTGACCCAGATAGTATCGCGAAAAACCTGTAATGGCCTGTCTTGATAATCCTGGGGCCCTGTCCGGAGATAGGCTCTGCGTATTTCTTTCTTTATTTAGTTATTTCCTTCTTCCTAGCAGGGGCCCCGAGTGGGAAGCTTAAAGGTCTGCAGAGAGCAGAGTGAATTACCTATACAAAGGAAATGCATTTTGGCTCCCTTGCTCCATGGAGTGGGTTAACATAATAGCTTCCCCCTCTGCCCCGTTGCCTTGTTTTTGATTGATACTTTTCAATTACAGTCTCTCCAGCCTTCCCTCTTGCCCCACCACCCCCCAAAACATTCAGAATGTTATTTTTTTCCCCCGCCCCGTTCTTCTACCCCCTATTCGTTCTGTGATAACTTCAAACATTTAGGGTGTACAAGAGCAGCGGTAACCCTGTTTAGCCGCCGCAGTAAATTGGTTCCGTGTTCGACATAATAGCGCTGACAGGCTTTTGCTAGGGAAATCAGCCCCGGCAAAGGGACACGCCGATGATAAGACATCCAGCTTTGAAATTCTATTTCTCGGTATCAGAATTAAATCTGGACTTTATATTTCTTTGACGCCGAGGCACTCTGTAGTTGCCTGGTGCCTCTGCTAGTTGATCATTGGTTGACAACTTACACTAACCCGGTGAGTCCTGCGATGCCGGCGCCACCGCTGCCCGTTCAACCGACCGACCAACCGACTCGGGTTGTTCGCGACGCCATTTGATGGAGGTGTTGAAGATTGAAAAAGTACATTTTGGAATGGAGTGTTAAATGAAAAAATGATGCAACAATAAGTCACAATGTAGACAAATAAATATTGGAATCCTTCATTTTCCATCACATTTAGGTATAAAAATGGTTTACAGTGTTTTTAACAGATAATCTTTAACAATAATACTCCCGGATTTGGTCGACTTTGTTGATCCTAAAAAACACCAACTCATCAACATACCTCTGACACACAATTTCAAACATGCATACAATATTTCACAATTGATTCATCACACATGGTTCAGTACATTAGAACGAACAAGCAGCAGTAGATAGATCAGACGCTCCAGGATTTAGTGATGTTGTGATCGCAACTATTAATGCAAATAGCCAATCCCCGTGAATTCATCCCGACCTTGCAATTTTGACTAATTAACTTCTCCACCATTTTTGACCAATCATTGTCATTTCCCGTAAAACACTGAGCCATACATCAGTGAACTCACTTCCTTGTTATGTTTGGAAGACGTAGGAAATGTGTGGAATAGAGATACAAAAGCTTATTACGTTTACCTTCAAAAATAATTGTGGTTTTTGATAAATATTCGAATTCATTAATTAATTAATTTAAATACATTGTTAAAGAATCATTATAAAAGGGAAAAAAATCACAACTTTTTTCTGCCACTTTGGCTTGCTGTAACTTAATTGCAACAAAATTATTTCAAAACACCTCAACTTTAAATGCGATTTTTATTTAGTTGCGCAAAATCAGGCATTTTAATTAGATATCCTGGTTATCTTAACACAATTCTATGCAATGCTGTTCCTTGGAAGTCATCAAAATCTTAGTCAAACTAAAACTTTGCACACAACAGATTTTTACCACTTTTCTGTTTACTTCATATACTGCAGATTCGCAATCCTTGTTAAGCTTTGGAAAGCTGCTAAGTGAACAACTATAAATGAAAACATATATAGCCTTAGCAAAAAGT
>JAVGVS010000025.1:689027-768824 GCA_032718565.1 Distichodus sexfasciatus
AAATGGTTCTGCTAATATATGCTGTGCTATTTTGCCAAAATAAATAA
The DNA here is from genome assembly GCA_032718565.1 of Distichodus sexfasciatus. Taxonomy (NCBI): domain Eukaryota; kingdom Metazoa; phylum Chordata; class Actinopteri; order Characiformes; family Distichodontidae; genus Distichodus; species Distichodus sexfasciatus. Next base: position 689,075 of record JAVGVS010000025.1, read on the forward strand.
CACATACACACACAGTCTTATCTTGCTGTCTTCATGAGGTCCTTACTCTGACTTCCCATTATGACTAGAGGAAATTAATAGCTGCACATAAAATTAATCTTCGTAGCCAAAGCAAATCTTTTACTTCCTTTAGTTTCTCACTTTTATAAAAGCTGCAACTTTTTGTTAAATAATTTTTTTTTTACCTGAGACCCAGTCTTCACATTGAGCAATGTCCTCACAAAGCCACAAAAGTTGGACAAATGATCATTTGTCTTGTCTTTTAAAGAGGGACTTTCAATATATACTAATTTGCCCTGAATCTAAACCCAGTCCTAAATTTAACCTGAATTTAGCTCTGACCCTAAACCAAAACGTAATCTCATTCTAAACTTAAACATGCTCTAATCTTAAACCTAACCAGTCTAAACTCTCAGAGCCAATTTCCCAGTCAAGGATTAAGCCTAGTTCAAGACTAGTTTTGAGTTTGAATAGTAAATCTCCATTGGTACTACAATTTAGTCCAAGACCAGGCTAAATCCATGTTCAGGAAACCAGCCCAGTAAGAATTTAATCTTAAACTTAGATATTACATTTAAATCCTAACCACAGTCTAACCTCTAAACCTGATCATAGTCTAATCTTAAACTTAACAGTAGTCTCATTTTAAACCTAATCATTGTCTAACCTTAAACCAACCTTAGTCTCATTTCAAACTTTACCATAGTCTAATCTTAAACGTAATCGTAGTCTAAACTCTAAGGGCCGATTTCCAAGTCGAGGATTAAGCCTGGTCCTAGACTAGCTTTGAGTTTGAATGGTAAATCTTCATTGGTGCTACAACTTAGTCCAAAACCAGTTTAAATCTAACTCTATTTATCTTAAATTTAGACATATTCGAAATCCTAAATCTAACTGGAGCTTGAACTCTAAATCAAACAATAATCTAATCATCTGAATTCTAAGTCTAACCCTAGTCCAAACTCTAAATCTAGAAATAAACTAAACTCCTTGTTAAAACCTAGATATAATCTATTCATCTAAATCTAACCATATTTTAATTGTAAACCTAACCATAATCCAGTTTTAACTTCAAATCTCTTAAACTCATCCGAACCTAAACCTGATTGTTAATACTTAGATATCTTCTCCCTGCGCTTTAACCATGATCAGGCCTGAGTGACAGCAGGATGTGCTCATTAGCTTCAAAGTACTGCATGTAATTAGCACATTAGTTGGTTTTAGTCCTGACGCTGATTCCATGTGCTGCCAAAGTTTTATTTGTATTGCACCAATTCCTCTTTACATGTTATTTTATTTGTTCAATGAGTCAATCCCTTTTTGTCATATCTACAATAAAACAAAACAATATGAGACATCAGGCTACGGAGAACACAACACATAGGTAGTAAAAATATGTCAAAAAGAAAGGCAGCAATATGAAGTGTCACATGAGTGGGTGCAGAGATATGCAATATGGAAAATGCTGCAACAATTTTTAGCAATAAACAATAAAGTGATGGTGCAAAGTGATTAATGCAGAACCTTCAGTGTGGAGAGTATTAATGTAATCTGTCACATGCATAAGCCCTGATTCCACACTGCCAAAACTACAACTAGGCTTACAGCTTTGAAATTCGAACTTTCTGTCTGTTATCAGCAGAGGTGTAAACCTTCACTGGTCTCACAGTTGGTTTTGATTACGATTATCAAGTCAACGATTTGATTCAACACAATATTTTGATGCATCACAATGCGTCCCATTCATTTTTCTACATTACTTCACGTTGCACGCAGATTGGGCATGGATTGCAGATCAGGCACCCATAGCTACTACCAGGATGTTCTTTTTAACTGGAAATTTTATGCCGTAGCCAGAAAATCACCAAGCAATGTCATTATGATATAATCCAGGGGTTTTCAACACATTATTTCTTAGATATTTGCATTAAATTCATTATTCATAAAGATGCCCAAATCATCTGGAAATGTTTTGAAAAGTAAATAAAACGAAATGATTCTTTAAAAGAGATTTCTGTACTGAAACTGGATTGCATGTCACAGACCACCTGCAATGTCACCGCGGACCACTAGGGGGAGACCAAGTGATATAACCGGTTATGGTCTGCCACTGCATCGATGCAGTATCGTTCACGTCCGCATCGTGATGCACTGATTATGTTATTAATTTCTTAGTTATCAGTGATTCTATTAACTAAACGATTTTTCAGTAGTGGAGGTACTTTTAAAAATCTCTAGCTTTAAAAGTAACTTATGACTATTTTCAGCATCTCATCATTAGCAAAGCAGTTTTTAAAATGTTGTAACTTTAACAATTACTAACAACTTGTTCTTACAAATAGCAGTGTAGTATAGCAAAATGTTACATTGCTACAGAAGAAAAAAATATTTATTCTTTTCTCCTTACAAAGATGGCAGCAGGTCTTTCTGTTTGGAGTTGAATGAGAAGAAGGATATCTGATAATCTACCGAACCCATGCAGTACATACTCATGGCATCACAGTGTGCTCTTGACAGCTGCTAGATGGAGTCGGAGGATGGAATCCACCATTAAGATGGAAGCAAGAATCCTTGGCCTTGAAATAGCTTTAATGTAGTTAGCTACTTTTACTTTGTAGCTTCAACTATATCTAATGGTAGCTTGAGTGTAGCTTAGCTCCTTTTAATTATAAGTAGCTAGAAAAAGCTAAACCATTTGTGACCATCATAAATTTTACGTTTTATGTTTTCCATGTGCTAGTGGGCCGGGTGTGGTGGGCGAGTGAAATTCCAGCCTCAGCTCGCCGGCTCGTACCTGTTGTGGGGAGTTGGTTACCGAGGTGGCCTTTTCTGTTGGAGGGGAGGATATTGAACGGCGAAGAAAACGAATCCGGCGGTGGAGGATGTTTGCCGCTCGACGCAGGCCAGGTTCCCCCGCTCTGAAGTGGACAGATCAGATGCAGACGAGATTAGATTTCGTTTAAAAGCCTCTCCCCCCAACGCTAATGGCATGAGGCCTCTCGCTGGCGGGCCACGGTAAGGTCAGTGGCATGGAATTGAACGCCCCCCAGGATAATCGCCCAGCTCACATCCCGAGGAAGTGCGCAGGGCTTTCAAATTGGCACAGCCGTCGCTCGTTGGTACGTACTTGAAACCCGCCACAAGGTAAACTCGCTGCATGCTTTCGGAAATGCCATTTTAGAACTGAAGTATCATATAACAGGACAGGACAATTTATTGTGAATACTTACAGTTACGGTTTCAAATACACATTTTAGACCTGAAATATAACAATACGATGCATTACTTACATATTATGTAATTTAAGTAATACATGCATTTTATTATTTATTTTTCCTAATAATGGAATTGATTACATTGTAATGCCAAAGACAGAAGCATGATATGACTAGCAACTTCTCTTCTTATAACCTAAAACCATCAAAACACAGATTGCACATTTATTTATTTTTTGCAGAATTTTTGTTTTGCCTAATATCCCTTACAAAAATGTTTGGCTTCTGGCAAACAGTTGACATTAACCTTTGGCAATGTTACCGCAAATTTGCAGCAAGGTCATATGTATTTTCACTTGCAAATTAGGTTTGTGGCAAACTCTAGACTTCTAGCAAACTTTGTGGAAAACTTATTCACCTGGCAAATTTGTCACCAAAAGTTCACTGCAAGTTTTCCATTACTGGCAATTTTGGCAATACTGTTTTGGCAAATACATTTAGCACTAGTGGCAATTTATCGTTGTTGCCAGAACATTGCCACTAGTGGCTAACAAAGGCAAACTTGTGGCAACATATTCTGGCAAACTCCACTGTTTGCCACAAACTAACCATGTTTTGCTTTTGTAACAGGTTAGAAATCGACATATTGCACTGCATATTTTATAAGGTAATTTTAGAGGCATGCCAGTTAAATACCACCTTGTGCACCAACAAAAACACCTCAAACTCCTTGTTGCAGTTACATTTTACAATTATAACTAGGAACGTCTCTACTTACAACCTACAACGATCAAATCCCAGGTTGCATATGCATTATTTGTTGCCCAAAGTATTTTTGCTTTTCCTAGAAATTGACAAAGCCATGCCAATAAAATGTCAACCAGCGCCCAAGCAAAGAAGCTTCACCATCTTTGTTGCAATTACATTTTACCATCACAACTAGCTAACTGGGCATTACTAGCGGTGTCTCTACTAACAACCTAAAACCATCAGATCTCTGATGGCACATTTTCCTAAAGCACCATGGGACATTTCAATCAGCACGTTTTGCTGCTTTGCAACTGTGAGTACAAGTGTGTTCCAGGATTTGTTTATAGTTTTAATCTTGATTAAGTGGAGAACATGTCCCCTAAAACAAAATATTTGCAGCAGGTTTGTGGTTAAATTGTGTGAAACAGAGTTTGCCAGAATATGTTGCCACAAGTTTGCCTTAGTCAGCCACTAGTGGCAAACGTGTGGCAATGTTCTGGCAACATTGACAAATTGCCACTAGTGGCTAATGTATTTGCCACTGATTTGCCAAAACAATTTGCAAGTAATCGCAAACCCAAAGTGAACTTTTGGTGACATATTTGCCAGGTAAAAATTCACTGTTGCATTCATATTTGAGCTGGCAATAAAGGTTCAATGTTCAGCTGTGTATACTAGTGTGCATTTGAGAGCAAAGCAACAGATACTTGCTTTATAAATGGTATAAATTAGACCTGGAATGAAGTTATGGAATGAAGAGTTGGGATCAAGACCACCTAAACCGAGACCGAGGCAAGACCAATATCAGAGTGTGTCGAGACTGAGACAAGACCAAGACTAGAGACAAGAGAAAGTTTTGGGTAATTTTGGGCAGCCATTTGGGCCTATAAACTGAGCTTCTTTTAGCCTTTCTGGAAAAGAACTAAATTTTTGCACATGATGGCGTTCCATATGAGTTGCGAGCGCTAGGGCGTGTGTTTACATCGCGGATATTGTAATTAATGCGTTTTTACGCAGTTACTTCAGTCTTCAGTCAGTTAAAAGTGATTCTGATGGTATGTGTGTGGTTTCTGTAAGTTAAAGTTATTCTGAGTTATTAAAACACTAATTAATAAACAATGCAAATGCCTGCGTCAGTCTCAAAAAGTTTTAATAGCAATATTCTCAGAGCTGTGGTCTCGGCTGGTCTCGAAATAAAAGTCCTCTTTGTCCGAGTCCATGACAAAGTCGAGCACAAATACGGCCGAGTCCAAAACAAGACCGAGACTTTAAAAAACTGGTCTCGAGACCGGACTCGAGTACTACAACACTAATGGAAAGGAGATTAAGAAATGATTCCTATAAACATTTATATGCTTATTTACATATATACACTGTGAGTCAAAAAAGGGACCTCTGGCATTTGTCAATGCCCTTTTAGACTTAAATGACCATACATTCTAAAGGTTCTAAAACTTAACTTTACCACATTATCAGTACACACATTTTTGCCCAAAGTATATATTTTACAAAGACCTTCCATTTTCACATAAACTCCTGCATTTGCTTCTGGCAGAGGCTTATTGAAATATTCAAAATAACTCACCTTATCTGTGCTAAAGATTTCCTCAGCGTCCCAAATCGATCCCCGTGTAATGGCTGCCGCTGATCCGTTTCCAAAATATCCTCTTTTCAACCTTTTCTTGGCCTCCATCCAGGTTGAGAGAAAAAAACTCCAGGCTCGTGTCTCCGAGATCACCTTCAGAATAAAGGACGTGTCCTCTGTCTTCCACTTTAGCCAACATTTAGAATACGGCAGTACATTAAATTCTCTTTTTCTTTTCTCATTTAATCATCGGCTAACCGATGTGGCCTTCCCAAACCTTTGAGGACGGCAAAGTTAATTTGATTTCTTGCCAGTGCGATTGTGCATTGTTGCAATTAAGAGCCGCGGGGCGGTGTGTATTCTATCATCTCTTAACACACAACTGGGTTGCACCCACTAAGGTTTGGGAAATTACAATCCCTTTTTTTATTCCGTGCGCAAGTTCGACTGGCAATTTACTTTTGGAGGAATTATTTCTATTTCCAGGAACAGTCCCAGGTGTCGAATCAACTTTGCATAAGTGAGATATCCTTAGTTTATTGGCAAGAAGTATTATTTTAGCAGGGGTGCATTTCAGAGCTACTTGGTTAAATCATTTAGAGGGAATTAGGCCACTTTCATCCACACTCGAGATTAGTAAAGCATAAGTGAATTGTTTGAGAGTGAAAAAGAATATGAAAAGCTTTAGTGGAAACTTAAATGAGATTACGAAAGAGAATAGTTCAAGGCCCATAAGAATTTTGACCAAATGTGACATTATCTTGACATGCAGACGTCTAATTTCTCTATTTTTTTCTCTCTTCTTTGGAGATACAACTGTTTTCATTTCTCTTATTTCATTTGTAATGCCGCTGCGCAGACTGAGAGCCTTTTAAACTCGTATATCTGCTTTTTAAAAAACTTGTGCTTGACAGAATGAAAGATGACGTGATGGACGTGTGTTAGAGACCTGACAGGTTTTGTGTTTAAAGACACGGGCGTGACCCAAAGCTAAGAGGGAGACTGATTTTTGAGTGCTACCTTAAACAGTTTCTCACACAGCAAATCACCTGTTTAGTTTAAGGAATAACAAATTAAGGCATTGTCACAAAAAACCCCTTCACTACCAAGACAAAGAACTTTGTGTAGTGACACTATATTGTGGGGCGATTTCAAATTCGATGTTTGACTTCTAAATAAATTAACTGGCATGAAACCATCAAATCTTATTAAGTAACATTTGATAATTCATTCAGCTCTGGAAAGAGAGTTTGAGACATGAGATTTACAGTGGTATGCAATATTTTAGGCAGCCTTTCAAAGTTTTGTGCAGCAGGCAAGCGTAGCAGTGTATGCAGTATGATGCATTGGGACTCTGCCATGAGATGCCTCTCTCTCGTTGTCTCAGTGTCTCAGCGTGAATAGTTAGATGAGCAGAAGATGAACTTTTTTGATCATGAAGTTAAACACATTTCTTTTCAGCATTTCATGCAAGATTACATTTTTATTTCCATCACTTTCAGCTACAAAATAACTATTTTGGGGCATTTGAGAGTTGGCTCTGTGATCGGAGGCTTACGAGTAGGGTTAGGTACCACTGAGATACTGATGAGCAAGGAACCGTCCCCAAGCACTGCTTCTCAAATGCTGGCAAAAATGATGTCCACTGCTCCTTTACAGATGGTTCAGAGGCAGAGGTCACAGTTGGTTGAGGTGCACTGTGTGCTGTGGTGTGTTCACAATGACAAATAATCACTCACTTAAATAAAGGAAGAGAAAATGGTCTGCACAAAAGTTTGGGCATCTGACATATAAATACTTTATATAGCCTCCGATTTTTAAAAATATATCCAATGTACTAATATAAATAGATGGAGAATTTGGATAATTTTCAAATGTAAAATAAATGAACAAATTTTAAGAGAGCACAAGGATATAGTTAGTTGAATAGAACACAGAATGAGAAAATGTCATGATGTGAATGTAACGCAAGTAACGCAATCCAAAACAGTTATTTTTCAAGAAATTGAAAAAAGTTCTGTATTAATATATAAACAAGCCATCTTCAACACTTTTCATTGGTTTAATATTTCTAAAACTGTCAGGTCAACATGAAGACTGACCAATAGAATTGTTATATGACAAACAAGAAAAATGACCAAAAAATGGACATTGACGATATATGAAATAAAGCCTATATCATAAAGAATATACTATAAAGTGTTAGGAGTGTAATCAAACCTGCAATAAAATCTTTTTATAGAAGTTACAAGTATTTACAGCATTTCTCACAGAAGTTTTTAAAAGTTACGGTAATAAAAAATATTACGACTAATGTTGTATTACAGATGTTTGGATTTTATACCTTGCTATATACTAAATGAATCTAATACCCCACTATATTTGGGTATATTTGACACAAGACGAACAATCTAACATGCTGCATAGCTTGTAGAAATATTGAAGTGATGTCTAAAAGGAAAAGAAAAAGTGCCGTTGTAATATGAAACAAATTGACAGATGACGAACCATCCGGATTTGCACATGCCATCGCACTCTCATCCTTCACCCCAGCAGGACTCGGCAGCGCGTCCGAATCCTCGAACCGCTGGCACGGGGTCGGTGGCACCAGGAGGCACCTGAAGACTCTGCAGCCAGGCCCTGGAAGCGACTCAGCTGACCCGTTCCAAATGCAGCCCTGAACCATGCATCAAAATAGCAGCACAGCCAGCAGCCCAGTGGGCATGAGGAGGGGGGTTTTGGAGGGATTTCGGGGGGGTTCGGGAGGCGGGCAGCGGGCAGCCGGGGCAGGCACAGGCCTGGGCGAACACGTCAGATCGATTTAGGTGACGCGTGGCCCCGCCTGACCCCTGTTTGTGGGCAAGCCGGCTGAACTCTGTCCCCTGGCTGGTGTCCACCTGTTCTCTGGTCCGAAATATCCTTCGGTAGTGCTGGGCACAGGGCTGGGCAGCGCCAACAGAGCCGAGGTCATGGAAAAGACCAAGCGAAAGAGGAATTTCTGCCATGGGAAATAAAAGGAGCTGTAGTGAGTTTCTGTATTGTTCGTTCATTTTCACATTTAAACCAAAAATTGAAGCCCAAAATCTTTTTTTCAATATTGTCTTGTTTCCAAAACCAAAATGATAATAAGAATACCAAGTTTCCGGTTTTCCATTTTGTGTTCGAATGAAAAATGGAAGAAACGGAAATGTGACCTGGAAGTGATACATCACATCCATTATTTATTTAAAGAAACTGGTCCATTTTTCCATTCTGACTTTTTAAATGAATATTGAAATGTAGAAGCAAATATTGAAAAGTGTTTGGGGTTTTTTTGTAGACATGGCAACGATTCCGATACGTGGATCGGTATTGGTCCGATAACGACTCATAGCTGGACCGCGTATGGGTGGCATTGGGCAGATCTATGGAGCTGAACTGTATGGAAAGTGGCACTGCAGTGAAGCTGGTTTATTGTTCGACATTCCCGCTAATTTCTCCATATTGATATGACAATGAGCAGAACAAGCAACGCAACACATTACAACCCCAAAAGCAAATCACATGATTATGAAATGAACTGTTTCATTTCCTTAGCAACACCACCTCTCACTCATAATCTCTGTGTTCCTGATAGTTTTAGCACTGCAGGATTTGGCACCGTTACAAAATTACAGTGTTTTATAGAATAATTTTTTAGATGATTTAGCATATACATGTGGGTATGTAATTACATTGTTTTAGTTAGAAAAACATTATTTAAGTTATGCATTTCGTTAAGTATAACAGAATAATCCCAGTCATGTATTCAGACATTTTTTAGGCATTATTTTCTGTTTAAAAAAGATTCAGAAACTGTGTTGGATTTGTATCATATCAGCAGACATTACAATATCAGTATCGGTATTGGACATTAAAAAGTGGTATCGTACCCTGTCTAGTTTTGGTTTCAATGTCAAAAATGAATGAATGAATGATATACAGATTGCAGTGCCGTTGCTGTAAAAAATTCTTTTCTTGAGGGTGTTGATGCATTTATGTCTATTTTGTGTTCAGACTGGAATATTACTCTTTTATTTGCATATCTTTTGCTATAGTAAGTCTAGAATGACCACTCATGGCTTAATTACCTGCTTAATAAGTGTAAAAATATATAAAGTGCTCATTTGCCATTTTTAAGTCCATGTTATAGCAAGTTTGGCATTATTAGTATCACTCTCATGTTCTCCTGTAGTGCGGAGAGGATAAAGATGGTGATGAAATCTTGCTTTGGGTCCAGCCTCCTCAGCAGGGGTTATAATTAGGTTGTCTAAGAGTTCCACCGGCTTGTCCAAGTGGAAAAAAGGGTGAAATTGAGAGAATCGTTTGCCATCAATACCCAATTACAGACCCTCAACACTTATAAATTCTCCCTCGAGAACTTCTGGACTCAGGAATTGTGGCGTGTGGTGTTTGATAATTTGCTTCAACAAATGTGGTCAATATAGAAACTCTATTGCCAAAAAATCACAGATCTGTACTTTGTTGGCACTCTTGTTTTGAGATAATAACTTTTTTATTATTTGTTGGACTTGTTGCTCTTGTTGAGGTGCTCAGGGAATCGAGGCTTCGAGAGAGAAATACACAGTGATATGTCATGGGGTTGACCGGCATGTAGCGGGAATTCGGGAGACAAATTTATTTGTCCTTGTGAGCATCCCACGGCCGAGCACACAGTGCACCACAATCAAATGTAACCTCTGCATTTGAACCATCCATGAAGAAGCAGTGGGCAGCTGACATGGGCAGCTCCCAGGAAGAAGTACTCATGAGTACCTCAGTGGATTTGAACCATTATGCTACCCAAAAATGTTTCAGTTTTCTAGAGCAATGTATCTTTAAGGATGAAATTGATCTGTAGCGTTTGTGACATCATGGCTGAGAAAAAGGGAGGCATTTTGAAGAATCTTTGTTATATCTCATTGCACAAACAGATAATTTTAGTTGCGTGTGTGTCTGTGTGTGTTTGTGAGTGTGTGTATGTGTGTGTGTGCGTGCACGTGCCTGTGTGTCTGTCTGTGTGTGTGTGTGTGTGTGTCCGCGCGTGTTTCGTGTGTGGTAATGTGACTGCCAAGCTTGGTGGAACGGTCATTTAGGAGGAAGTTTTCCGACAAAACAAACAGATCGTGCATTGGATAACAGATGAATAAAAATAAAAGTAGAGAGCAGAATGTCGCTCAATGTAACGGAGTAAAAGTAGCATTATTTCTTCACAAATATACTCAAGTAAAAAGTATGTTGTATAAAAACTACTCTTACAAGTGCAGTTTATCCAAAAAGTTACTCAAGTAAATGTAACGGAGTAAATGTAGCGCGTTACTACCCACCTCTGATCTTCACTATGAAAACATCATGATTCGTCTCATTTTACAAGATACTGTGACTCACAGTATTGTCCAATAACTATCTACTGACAATCAGATTCAATAGAATATTGCCAAAGCAAACAGGTAATCAGTCTGTTTTCTCCAAAAACATCACTGCTAGATAAACTTTAATTAAAATCATTAACTCCAGAATTTGGTCTTTCAAAAGTGAAACAAAAAAACTGAAAAAAACTTGAAACTTCTGCTCGATATCTTTTATAAGACTCTCATTACGTGATATATCTTTTGCCACATTCCAACTTTCATCTAGTTTTTCCATCTCACTTTCCATTGCATTTTTCATTACTTATTTTATCTTTTATTTATTTCTCAACTTCTGTCTTTTTAATTATCAGTCTTGTGGCAGACCATATTGACTTTTCACTTCACAAGTAAGAAAAACTCTTAAATCTTGAAACAACTTTGAGGAAACTCACCAGATACAGGCAGTGAGATTGTACTTTTTAGCTGTTCGGCATCTGTGTTGTCTGTATTATGTAGACACCTTGGCAGTTGGTGTTCTATAAGGTAATTAAATGATTATTCATTTGTCATAAAAAAGGAAGGCATCACAATAATTACTGTACCTTGTGCACTGCTATAAATAATCATTTTGAGAAAAGTGATTTATGCTCAAGACGGATGTAAAAAGAGGAAGTAAAGCAACGTCTGATGTTCTCGGCCTGAAATCTTGTGGAACACACGTCTGATTGATCCTCGGCGCTTATCCTCTAGGTGTTCCTCAATATGGCTGAAAGTGACAAGCCTTGACAGTCAGCATTTGCAAATCAATAAGGCAACACAGAGCTCTGACCCAATTACAGCGCTGGAGACAAGCGAGATGAGATGAGCAGAGCAGATTTGAGCCAAGAAGAGCCAAGTCGAGCTGAGTTAAGCTAAGCCGAACCAAGTCTAGCTCAGCTGAGCTCAGCCGAGCCAAGCTGAATTGAGCTGAGGAGAGTCGAACAGAGCCTAGTTAAGCTAAGCTGAGCTGAGCCAAGTTGAACTGAGCCATGCCGGGCAAAGTTGATCTGAGCTGACATACTGAGCTGAGCCAAAGTAAGTCTAGCTGAGCTGAGCTCAGCCATACCAAGCCGAGTTCAGCTTAGGCGAGTCAAGCCGAGTTGTGTTGAGCCAAGCCAAACTGAGCCAAACCAAGTCTAGCTGAGCTGAGCTCAGCCACACCAAGCCGAGCTGTGTTGAGCCAAGCCGAACTGAGCCAAACCAAGTCTAGCTGAGCTGAGCTCAGCCAAGCCGAGCTGAGGCAGGTTGAGCCGAACCCCATTGAGCCAAGTTGAGCCAAGCAGTGCTTCGTTGAGCTGAGCTGACGTACTGAGTTGAACTGAGCTAAGCCAGAGCTGAGTCGAACTCAGCTTAAAATGTAACTCAACTCAGTAACGATAATGAAACTTATCTGCTTTCAATTTTCTTAAATGGGCTTTTATACAAAATGTCATAAAATTATACAAAAACCAAATGAGAACACAATTTTCCGCCTCCAAATGTAAGTCCCCAACTGTACAGCTTTAAATATGTCCCCAAAAACAGTTTAGGTCAAAAATACACACACACACACACACAGAGTCCACACACTGTACACTCAAGCACTGTAGCTGCTAGATACTGCCAGATAGATTATACACACACACACACACCCGTCCATCTCAGAGCCTTGGCCCGCCAATCAGGCCAATCTCGCTATCCTTCACCTCTGTGTTGAGGCGAGGAAGACTTCTCTGGGCTCCATGCCTTGTTAGATCTATCATCCCTTTAATTAATAGTGTTTTTACGCCAGCGTCTGAACTGTGTCATTTCCATTATTGGAAAAGCCACTGCGATTAATGAATAATTTTCATTTTTGATCCATTATATCATGCCAGTTGATCTCTTTTCCGCGCGGCTGAGTGATAGCGGCGTTCCCCTGCCCCTCGATCAAATTTAATTTGGCCTTCTATTATATTACAGTGTTGCGACTGAAGTGTCAATTTTTGTCAGGCAATTAGAAGCTATAACCTGTGAAGCTAACTTTGATAGGCATTGTAATTGGATTGTTTCGGCAAGAGCTTGAAACGCTCAGAGCTCTCCTCTTTCTCCACGCTCCCCCTTTTCTTCTTCTTCTCCATCCTCATCTCACATTGGATTTTGATGGCAACACTGTGAGTTCACAAACTGCATATAGACGAGGGAGAGCGGAGGGCTGACGAGAACTTTTGCCGTTTTTTCAAACCCATCTTGCTGTCTCTGAGACGGATACTGCTCCGTCCCTCCTCACCCTACATGGGACGATGTACTTTCTTCATGACAAAATTGCAGTGGTCAGCACTGATAAAAGGAAAAACAACATTTGGATTTGTCTCATTTACACTACATTTGTAGCATTGTTATTTTTAGCATGTAAGTCATATTGCTTCATGAATAAACAAATGAATAATTAACAACACAAAAAGTAAATAAATATCTATTCATTTATTTATTTATTCACATATACTCTCTTCCTCTGCCATACACAAAGTTTGATTATATCTATCTATCCATCTTTCCGTCTATCTATCTGTCTCTCTTTCCATCCATCCCTTCTATCTATCTATCTATCTATCTATCTATCTATCTATCTATCTATCTATCTATCTATCTATCTATCTATCTAACTTGCTTTCATTTTTGCATTCAGCATTAAATTTGCAACACATTGTTATATTGCCCACTGCGACCTAAACAAGGACAAGAACAAACCAAAACCTGTAGCTACAGCTGATCTGACCACTTATGTGACTTGAGGTCAGGTTTGTGAAAATTCTGTCTGTATACACAACATATTCCTGTGTTAGTATCGCTGTGTGTGTGTGTGTGTGTGTGAGGGAGCTGGTACAGGAGCACTCTGAGGTGGTGTGTCAGTGAAGAGACTCATTAGAGGCTGAGCTCTTGGAGACAGAGAGAGAGAGAGAGAGAGAGAGAGATGGAGTGAGAGATAAAGAGAGAAAGAGTGTGTGTGTGTGAGAGAGAGAGAGAGAGAGAGAGAGAGAGAGAGATAGAGAGATGGAGAGAGTGAGACTGAAAGAGAATGAGTGAGAGAGAGATGTGAAGTGAGACACATCGGCCAAATTAATGAGCACTTCCTGCTGTGCTTCAGGAGCACATCTCACACACACACACACACACACACACACACTTTCTCTCTTTTTCACACACTTACACTGTCTTTTCACACACTCTCATACTCTCCCTCACACACTCACACTCTCTCTCATGCACTCTCTCTCTCTCTCGTTCTCTCTTTCACACTCACACTCTCTCTCTTTTTAACACACACTCTTTCTGTTTCTCTCTTTTACTCTTTCTTTATCTCACACTCACTCTCTTTCTCTTTTTCACACATTCTCTGTCACACACTCACCCACTCTCTTTTCCTCACTCACACACACAGTAGTAGAGTGTGAGAGTTGTAGGTGGGTGACGGAGTGGTGAGTGTATCTCGGTGGACTCTGCATGCTTGTGTGTGAGTGTGAGTGTGAGTGTGTGATAGCAGCTCTCGGCAGGAGCGTACCGCGTGAGATGACAAATGCTTGCAGTTGTGCTCTTTCAGCTGGAAATGCAGGTGTCTTTGTTAGAGCTGCGCTGGGGTCAGGAGAGCTGCTCCTCTGCATGTAATTACCTCCACACCTCTTTTTCTACTTCTTTTTCTGCTTCTTCTCCTTCTTTTTTGGCATGCACGCCATCTTTTACATCCGCTCTTTCCTCTCCCAGCAGGAGCTTCCCAACTACTGATTTGGCTTTGCTGCACGGCGGGAGAGTTGTAAAATTATACACCTGCTGGAGTGCGTCTGACGAGTTTGGTGTTTATATTGGCGATGTGTTACGTTTCTGTGTTTTCGTGTTTCTACATATTAGGATCACTATAGATTAAAAAAATAAGAACAGGAGTTGAGGGATGGTAAAATTTGGAGAAGAAAAATAAATAGAGCTGAGATAAATGGTGAAATTATGTTTCTAAGTTTACAAGAAAAAAGACCACTCATAAGTTTAAAGTCATTAATATACAGAAAAACTTGGATATTCTCTCACTGTAAAGTTTTACATTCATAAAGGAAAAAGTTAAAAATTTTAATGAATAAAGCTATACATTTATTGGATATTCTGTCACAAGGTAAAGTCAGGCAGCCTTTTCATATGTTGAGTTTTTGTCTATTTGACATCTGATTTCCTTTGTAAAATTTCCAAAACATTTGTTTTTATTTTTCTTAGCAGGTAAAGATCAAATTACAAATATAACCTGTGAGTCAAAAAGGGAGATCTTTTCCTCATAAATTTGGTAAATGTTGATCGATATTCAAATTGCTTTCATTGTTGCATTCGGAATTAAATTTGCAGTGTTATATCGCCCACAAACTAAATACCAGTTATGCCTACTCATGTGACTTCAGATTTATGAAAATCTTTCTCTATAACACTACATGCTCATGTTGGTGTTCCAAAATAACTGTGCAATCATTGTATTGATTTTGTATCAGTGTTATAGGCTTGTTGATCATTGAATTGATGTTAACAATGAATATGTATCATGACGTCCCTATTCACCTAGTAAGCCGCTATAGATTTAGGCAAATATTCGTCTGATGCCTCAAAGAGCTGAGACAAGATGAACATGTGGCTTTGTGCCACCTGCAGTGCAGAGGCTCTGTAAAGGAGGAGTCGCATTTGAAGGCACTCAAAGGGGGGGCAAGAGCCAAGGAGTGAAGGGGGGGGTAACAAGTGGAGGGAGGAGAGTGGGGGCAATTGCTTGTGCAAGATCTGCCCCCTCTCCCGCGCCCGCCCCGTCGCTCCTGGCAACACCCCGGGTGACACGGGCCCTGCAATGTGTCCCGCGAGACCAAGCTGAGAGCAGGGGCGCTTCGCTTTTGTCTCGTTTCGAGACGATGATGGCAGAGGACGAGACTTGTTTAGGCTCACCGGCAGCCAGGATTTGCGAAAGCTCATAAAACTTTTGGGGTTTGATGGAGAAGTTTTTACTTAAGGGATGTGTGAGATGGAAGAAAAGGAAGGCAGAAGGAGACGGGGGAAGGGTCGAGATCAAGATCTGTATGTTTTGTAATTTGACTATATTTTTACATCAGGAGAGATTTTTACAATAGTTGTTTACATCATAATTGTGCAGTTAGACTTTTGCCTTTATGTTCAAAAATGCTATTACACAGGGAGTTAAAAAGGGGACCGCTGCCCATAACTTTGGCAAATCCTCAACGATTTTCAAAATTATTTACATTTGCACCAGAGTGGTTATTATATTTATCATCACTTGTTAAGTATGTGTATATTATAGAGTCACAAAGTCACAAATAACACTGACCAATTGTGTAGCTTTTCTCCAGAATTTTTTTTAAAATAATTTTGGGTTTTGCAAGCTATTGTAGCTGCACATTTAAGGTATAACGATAGAAGTACAATTTATGGCTTTATTCATTGAAATTTGAACTTTTTTTCTTAACAAATGTAAGACTTTACAGAGAGAATATCGAAGTTTTTACTGTATCAAAGTCAAAATCAAAGTAAGCTGTCATCTCTGCTAGTACTATATGAGACGACGTGGCTCCAGTTTTAACAGTACAAAGGACAAATGACCAATAAGGCGCATATAATAAGCAATATATAAATAGAACATAAAATATAAACTTTAAACTCGAAGTAGAAAGAGAGACAAATTAGTTACATGCTGTATTCAGCCTACAATTACGGTCTTAGAGTTGTCTTTTACACAAAATGTATATATTAGTGACTTTAAACTTATAAGTTTGGCCTTAAACTTGTAAACTTACAACAGAATTTTACCATTTATCTCAGTTCCATTTATATATGTCTCTGAATCTTTCCCCGTCCCTCGGCTCCAGTTCCTATTTTTTATCTACAATGGCCCTAATATGTAGAAACGGCAAAACATAGAAACGTAACATGTCGCAACATAATATTTGCTATGCTCCAATTTTAGTGATGACTGTAACAGTGAAAGTATTTTGAGGTACTGAGCTCCTTTTATGGCTCAAAATGTAGATGTAATGCATTTGGTGGCTTGTATGATACAGTATCTATAACCTCTATCCTAACACACACACACACACACACCCACACCCTCACACACACACACACACACAGTCATATCTTTCTGCCTATAAGAGGTGCTTCCATCGACTTCCATAATTACTAGATGTAAATAATAGCACATCTACACCTAACTCTAAGCCTAACCCAACATCAATTATTTTCCAAGTGAATTTTTCCCCAATCAAGTCTTCACATACGAAAATATTCTCACAATTCCAAGAAATCTCATGATTTCTGATGTTTTTGGGGATGTTGACGCCCTTACGAACACCTAAAAGCCCACCCACTCACTCACTCGCCTAAATCACACACACCAACACACACACACACACACACACATAAGCGTGCCATGAACAGGTCTGTCGCATGGAGGGGAAATGGCTTCTTTCCTGTATACACCTATTTTGTGCCAGTGGAGGGCAGAATTACATTTCTCAAATTCAGCCAGGCAACATTGATTAAAATGCAGAGGAAAAGGCTCACCGGCTTCGGCGGCCGCTTCGCCTTGCGCCCGCTTCGCTTTCCCACCGCCGTATCACCCGATAATTCCAATCGCTCAGAATATCCAGCGAGGGCACGCTGGATGAGAACGAGGAGATAGCCCCAAGTTAGCTCCTAACATTCCCTTCTGTTTCTGTAGAGAAGTCTACTCCCAAAGCTCCTCCATAATAATATGTTAAGACTCGACAATTTATCGGAAATTAATCTAAACTGACACTCAAACCTTTAAATTGATATAATGTTGCCCTTAACATTTAATTTGATTATTTTTCAAATTCTGTAGAGATTTATAAATCTACATCTGAGTGTTTCCTTTTAATTATTTTAAAATCATGAATGCATGCACGCTGAAAGAAATATCCCAGCTTTAATATTTGAACACATTTACAGTACAAACCTTGTCAGTGAGCCATGAGGGCAAAAAACAAACCCAAAAACAAAATAATTGTTCAGAAATTGTAATTGAGATCAAATGTTTTGTTAATTGTGATATTGATTTGAGGTTGTATTGCCCAGTCCTACTAGAAGTACCAGGGACATCACTAGGATTAAAGGATGGTGGGGCTTAGCTCCTAGGGGTGTGATTAGTAACACTAACCCTAAACCTAAATCTCCTGCTTCTCGTTTGCTCTCTTAAAATATCTTTGTATCTGGCCAATGACTTGAAAGATAAAGCCCCCCAAAAATAGACCTAACGATGTCCATCTTAGGCCACTCTTGTCTTACTTATCACTAGGGATGGGTACCGAAATCCGGTACTAAATGGGCCCTGGGGCTAAATGATTAAAAAACAGAGTATTGATAAGCTCTGACATAGACGGTATTGCTTTCGGTACTGGAGAAATTAATAAATGAGATCTGAAAGAAATCTTTCCCAGTTTATCTCACCAGTTCCGCTACTGATTAAGATGTTAATCTAGAGTATTCTCTTCTTTAAAAACTAACAAATACAATTGTGTTTTGCTTTGGGTTTTTTTACAATGATTTTGGTAATATTGTAACTCCCATGTCAGCTTAGTCTGTCAACGGTTTGTTGAATAATAAAAGTGATTTGTTAAATATACCAGTGTTATTCATGTTTTTAATTTGATTATACCGTTAAAGAATACTGTTAAAGTACCAGACCGATAAGCAGTACTGGTAAGAGTAGTAGTACCATTAAGGAAACCCACGTGAACATGGGGAGAGCATGCAAACTCCACACAGAAAGGCCCTACTGCCGTCCCCGCGGTTTGAACCTAGGATCTTCTCACTGCGAAGCAGCAGCCACCGTGCCACCGTGCCGCCCCTCCATTTCTACTCAATATTTGAAATTTTGTGTTGTTTCCCTCAGTCAGTCAAAATGTTCAGTTAATATTGCGATATTGATTTGAGGTCATATCACCCAGCCCTAGTTCACATCCTATAAGGCAAGGCAAGGGAAGTTTATTTATTATCATATGCATAGGATATTTTTCGTGCTTTTCTGCAGTAGAATAAAAATAGCTTTTGAAACGAAAATGTTAGAGAAATAAAGGAAAGAATACAATAAAGCAACACAGACTATGATTCAATTGCATATATTTAAACTGTTAATTTTGGCAGAGAGAGACATATCCCAAAATCCCCCCAAGTGGTGGGGGTTCAGGGTTTAGGCCGATCCCGTTCCGCTCGCTTATTTTTATTTAAACATTTGTCATACGGTGACACTGCGAGTCGGAGCCAGAATTGGGTTTCGAATCAAAGAGAAATGGAGTCGGATCTGTAATGATCTTCAGACAGCCGAGCGAAGAGGTTGGGCCGAGCCCGACCCGTTTTTAAAGAGATGCGAGAGCGAGAACGGCTCTTAACCCGCCTCCACTTAAGAGCAACCTCGCATTACGCCGCCTAACATTTGCCACTTAGATCAACCAAATTAGCTGACAGGAAAGAGGAAAGGTTCAAAATTGAAATTCCACCTCTACCATTGCCTCGTTCCCACACACAGCCCCCCCACACCACGTCGGCAAATGCGTGAGCTGACTCATTTGAACACGCTAAAGCACCGTGTGTGTGTATTGCACCGACGCCGTGACGACAGCGGTTGCATTCCCCGGGCTGGATGTCTATTTGGTAACCTGCAAGCAAATAGCAGGAGAGACCTGGTTGCATGGTAATAAATAGAATATGCCAATCAAATTAGGCATGTGGGTGTGTGTGAAGGTGTGTAGTACTGTTCAATTCCGAATGCCTTAGAATCAACTCTCACCACAATTTCGATTCCAGTTTTCAGGAATTGTTGACATTTTTAGTCAGTGATTATTTATCATTTCCTATAACAAAATAATTGCGTTCAATTCAAATAATTGAAGTGATTTAAAGTGATTTATTAATTATCATTGTCAACACACCAAACAGTGCACCACATCCAAATGTGACCTCTGCACACATCTATGAAGGAGCAGTGGGGAGCTTTTTGGCAGAGCAGTGCTTGGAGACGATACTTTCACCGGTCCGGCACTTCGATCACAGGGCCAACTCAACAACCATCAACAATCAATTTTATTTATATAGCATGCTTAACAACAGTTTTTGTCACAAATCGCTTTACATATAACCGTCCCAAACCCCCAACAAGCAAGCCTGATGCGACAGTGGCAAGGAAAAACTCCCTCTAGTAGGAAGAAATCTTGAGAGGAACCAAGACTCGGAAGGGGACCCCATCCTCCTCTGGGCGACGGGGTGCATGGACATTTAATGCACGAGATAACATTAGTTCAAGTTAATTAATCATTTTTAATGAAGTGAATATATAAAAATAGTCCAAAGGCCACATTCAAATCCTGAGTCATTGCTGGGGCCGCTTGCTAAGATCCGAACATCTGTCTTAATTTGTTTATTAAAGTTAACGCTGTATTTCGTGGTATGAGTTTATTTAGTGACATAAATTGGCAATCTCTTAAGTCAGTACCAAGGATTTAGAGTCAATTTTCGATTCCAAAATGTAAAGAATCCATGAATTTGGAATTGACTTCCTGTCACTTAAAAATGACTTTTAAAGTGTCACTTGAAGACTTTTTAAAAAGTCTTCAAGTCTAGTGGAGTTTAGTAAGAATGTTAAGTGTGTCCTGTATTTCTATCTATCTGTCTTTATCTTATCTCTCGTTTGTGTGTCTCTGTGTTTAAGGCCGGATTGTCTTCATCAGCTGTCCCACTTTCTGAAAAATTAACAGGAAAAACTTGTGAATTACATCAGATTGTATGTAACATTAGAGGGAATACAGCTGTGCTACTGATGCCCCTGCGGAGTGTGTGTTTAAGTGTGTGCACGCTTGTGTTCGCCCGTCTACTTGTGCTCGTGTGCCTGTGTGTAGGTGTATGTACTTGGGTGCATGTGTGTTCCTATGTCTTTGTGTGTGTGCTTGTCACCTGTGTGCATGTGTGTATGTGCCTGTGCACACACAAGTACGCACACACTAAAGCTTACACACACACACACACACGTGCAGAGACGCATGCATGCACATTCACAAGCACACACACACGTTTTTGTAAACCTCCCAATATAGGGACCTGATTACACATCAACAATGTGGGGACGTGTGTCATTATGGGCACAAAGTTAATCACTGCAACACCTATTACTTCAGTCTTACTTCAGTCCCCATCGTGATCATAACCTTAAAAGTGTGTGTGTCTGTGTGTTTGTTTGTGTACCTCCATAATAGGGACCTGTATGCACACTGATGAAGTGGGGACGTGTGTCATTATGAGGACCTAAAGCTGAACTTCTCCCTTTAAAATCTCAGTCCTCGTAGTGGTCATATTCTTAAAAATGTGCTTTAGTGTGTGCGCATGTGTGTGTGTGTTTGCGATCATGTGTGTTTTTATTTATTTATGTGTGTGTGTGTGTGTGTGTGCAGAGTTGACTGTGCATGAGTGTGTTCTTGACCGTGTGTGTATATGAAACTGCATACACTCCTGCGCACGCACGCGCACATACACACACACACACACGCACACACACACACACACACACACACACACACACACACTGCAGGTTTGATGCATTAGATACGGTGCAGGTTATAAATAAAGCGGCTTGTTGAACATTTTCCTGAATCGTGTTCCGTGTTTCATGTTCTGCTCTTATCTGATGCAACACACAGCACATGGCCCTGCTGCTGTAACTAATATTCTACACTTTTCTCAATATCCCCCCTTTTTCTTCTCTTTTTCTTCTATTCCAGTAGGAACGCTGCTTACACAAAATTTCAAAGACAGAGATGGAGATCACTTTGTGCTGCCTCTACAAGTAAAAATGCATTGGAGCTTTTAGTAAATTTCTTTTTTTGTTTTAAAGAATAAAAAATGCCAGCATCCAAACACGACTCTCTTTTATGACATCAGCAGAAGTATGTTAATCTTTCTTTGTGAGTTATAACGGGGCTCTTCTTTATTTTGCGAGTGAAGGTGTCGGAATGATGCATGGTTTACTGGTGCGAATGTGATCCTCCTCGCCGTGCAGGAATGACTGATCTAGCGTGGCTCTCGCACCAACAACAGCGCCTCATTACAAATGCGTTAGGCACGAGACTACAAGCTTCCTTCAAAGGCAAGAGGGAGGATCTGCTGTTTTAGAGACTGTCACACAAAGCAGGGAGGGAAGAAAAAAAACAGAACGCCAAAACCAAGTAGGATGAATGACGCCGGAGCTCTGCTTAAAGCAAGACGGACTGCAAAGGGAAAAATCATAAACCTCATTTTCATATGGAACAAAAACACTGAGCTGGTTCTGAAACACACATGGTGCTGAAGTCCTGCAGGACTGAAGTGTCCATCTGCGGACGAATCTACTTTATCAGTCAAAAGTTTTTACACACAGACATTTTCTCACTTAGTATTTACTAAAAATGCACTCAGTATTCTTTGCTACTAAATACATATGCAGTTTGTTTACTATTTTTGGCAAGAACGTTATATCAAAGGGCTTGTTTACATGTATGTAGATTTTTGTTAACATATTTTTATGTTTCTTTTAATTGCATTTACATGACATTCAGTTTAAAAACTCTCCTTACACACTAGAACAAAAGATTATAGAATGATTCCAAACTCAAATGTTTACCACTTGACTGCGTCATGTTTTTCCGTCATCGTTTTATGAAAACTGTGTTTTACTTTTTTACACAGATCCACAGAACCAAGCATTAAAAAAATCTTTACTTTGAAGGGCATTTTTAAAATATCCATTTGTGGTAGCTAAAACTCATTTTAAATGTAAACAAAAGGCCTAAACATATAAAGAAATATGCGTTTATAAAATTATCTAGGTACATGTAAACAGCCCCTCAGTCCCTTAAAAAATAGGTTAAAATTAAAAAAAAATAAAAATAGAATTCGACTCCTCCATCACCTTACAATCAATTAATGAGACGTCAGACACACCACTGTTACTCTTTCCTTGTTGTATATTTAGTTTTATAGTTCTCAACTGTCCTAATACTTAAAAAGATTCTAAAAGTCTGTTTGTTGAAAGGAAAACTGTTGTGTATATATAATGTTTGACTGGTATTGTGTAAACTTAATAAACTTAATTTGATTTGTTAAATTCACCCTTTAACACAGAGAATCCAATCATTTGAATCCAATCATTATTGCACAGTTCACTGTCAGATACACAGGATTTTCCTTTGTTTAAATTGAGCTATTATTTGTAAATGTGATTTTTTTGGCAGCACCTGGTGAGCAGTGCTTGGGGATGGCCCGTTGCTCATGAGTACCTCAGTGATACCCCGTCAGAAGGTTGCCGGTTCGAATACCGGACCGATAACGGTACCACTGAGGTACTCATCAACAAGGGGCCATCCCCAAGCACTTCTCTCCGGCGCTGCCAAAAAAAGCTGCCCACTGCTCCTTCATGGTTGGGTCAAATGCAGAGGTCACATTTTCAATGTGGAGCACTGTGGACATTGTTGTGCTGTGTTCATAATGACAATCATTCATTCATTCATTCATTTTTTTTATAGCTTTCAGCATTTTTAATAGAAATCAGTTCATGCCTTAACCAATACACAGAAGTTTATAGGGTGGCAGTAATGGGTGGTGTGTGAACATCAGAAAGTTTTCCAGTGGCTCGGTCAGCAGGGAGCCGTCCTGTCGTAAGCAGCACCTCATGCCATCAGCAATTCCAAGCACCTGATACCCGGCGACAGGGCGACGTCCTCATCGTTGTGTTGTCGCGGTGACAAGGAAGGAGGGATGGAGGAGGAGGAGGAGGAGGGAAGGCCGGTCCCTAGAGATGCCCCGCTTCCCCCTTGTTTATGGGGCAGCTTAATTGGGACAGTGTTGTCAGAAAGCCTGACGTGACTTCTGAGGCACGTTCTCTCAGCGTGTTTTGTATGCGATGTGTGTGTGCGTATCTTTGTGTGTGTGTGGATGTGATTCTTTTCTATGTAGAAAAAGTCTGTTTTCTAAAGTAGCAACACTTAATCTAACTTGGATTTATCAATAGTTTAAGCGGAAAGTGGTGTCCCTTTAACCTTCTAGTGAATTAGATGTCCCCATTTACTATAGTTATTAGTGTGTGTGTGTGTGTGTGTGTGTGAATGTAAACACATGCAGAATGTGTGTGGTTTAAATGTGTGTGAAGATGAGCACGTGCAGGCGTGTGTATGTGCGGTGAGTCTATGTGAGTCTATGTATGTGTGTGTGTACCCCATGACTTCCTTTGCCGCTTCCTGCCTGCTTGCCCGCTCATCGTCTCCGCCGCCAGTGTGAGTGTGTGTAAGCACCTGCAGTGGGATGCCACGCTCGCTCACTGTCTCCACGACGCCCGACTCCGGCTCTGGTTCCGGTTCTGGTTGGTGAGAGAGTGGGTGGGAAAGCGCTGCTGTTGCCCCGGGCGATATTTATAGACCCATCTCCCTGCCTCTGCCAGGATACGGAGTGTGTGTGTGTATGTGTGTTATCTGTTTCGTTCTTTTTTTGCACTGATTGTTATCTTGTCCAGGCATGTGGTTGTGACACACTTACCTGGCACGGCACGTATGGGAAGAGACGAACACACACACACACACACACACATCCACACACACTCACATTCAGACTCACACTAGAGAGACTTGTTTCTCCTGTTTGATGGAAAGAGAATTTTTTTATAAGATGTTTTTATCAGTTACTAAATCCACCTAAAGGCATATAAAGATACGTAGTTTATACTGTAAAATGCACAAATACCGTCACTGTCTGTAGTATAACCTTATAAGATTTTCCCGGTTTTCTGTATTTGTATTCATATATTTTGTTCTTACTCTTTAGTTTATTGGAAGATTTAATGTAACCTGCAAGCTTTTAAAAATTCTTATTTCTGTATTTGATTTACAAAGTCTCTGGACTTTGGAACACACACACACACACACACACACACACACATTACATGTATATAATTCAAGATTCTTTATTGATATAATGTTTTTAATTTATTTTTTAAAACTAAATCTATCTTTTAAAGTCTATTTTTATTTATTATAATGGTTTTTACATGTTTGTGTGTAACATTTTTGTATGATTGAATTACATTTGTTGCAATACATCATAATATATACTGTATACATAATATAAATATAAATAACTCATTTTCAAAGCAAGATATCGTTCAATTATTTTGTACTGTATATAACATCAAATTTCATTTATTATTATTATTATTATTATTATTAGTAGTAGTAGTAGTAGTAATAGTAGTAGTAGTAGTAGCAGTAGTAGTATTAGTATTATTAGTATTATATGTCATAATCCCCTTGTCAGATTTCCAGTCATAGCTTCAATACACCCCAAATACATTTATTTTCTTCAAACTAACACTAAAATAACTGCTTCTACAAAATCCTCTCAATCAGAGGCTTTTCACGTACCTCATTCACCTGGCAAACTGAGCCACTCTTCCCTCCATATGTTATTCATCTGTTTACATCTCAAATGTGATTTTTAGATAAGAATTTAAAGTATTGTCGGTGTCTGTAAGAAACCTGTAAAGACATAAGATTCTTTAAAAGAACTTTTAAAGAACTTTTTTTTAAGTATTGTGATCTGAACCAGTCAGTCAGGATGTGCTGGTGCAAATAAACTAAATAACCTTAAAATAAAACCAGTTTCACATTCTATAAATCCATCTCTTATATGAAACAGGTGTAGTTCAGTCATAGTTTAGTCATAGTAATTATTAGTCATTCAAAATAATTAATTCATTTAATAATTTATTTACTTTTGGTGCATTGGTGCCATAGCTGTGCACTAAATTCTCTTTACGTGAGCGCAGACTGCCATGAGATTGTGAGAAAGGGAGTGAAAAAGAGTCGGAGGAGGAGGAGTGAGAAATCAAAGCTGAGAGTTGTGTGTGTGGAAGAGAGAGAAGGTTGCGTCCACTCAGGGGCTGAAACACAGCAATTAACATCCTGTAAACAAGGCCGAGGAAGGCCAGATTAGAATAACAGCACGCAGCGTACAGGGAAGTCTCCAATTATTCTCACGCTCTCGCTCTCTCGCTCTTTTTAGCATCAAACATCTCTCCTTCTCTCTTCTCTTCTCTCTTGCAAACAAACAACACAGGCTCCAGCGTGGGGTAAAGCTTTGTTTTCTGTGATTTGATAACACATTGCCGTCCCAGTTGTTTTAAATTATTTATTATATGCAGAATTCTTAAAGGTAAATTGCTAATATTTTTCTTTTTTGAGAATATATATATTTTTTTACAATATTTTATATCAGAATAAAGCTCCAGCTCAGGAAGGAAAACAATCATGAGGCTTGATGTGGAACATTTCTTCATGTAAACATGACGCTGTTCAAAGGCTGTCGCGAGTCTTATATTTATTGGCATGTTCCACGTTTTCACGAGAGAGTAATTACATTGTACTTCACACAATTTGCAAACCGAGTTTACAAAGTAAAAAAATGATTAAAAGAGAACAGCAGGTGACATAAAATTACAGTTATATTTGATATGTAATGACTGATTTTTATAAATCTTTGGCTAATTAATTATCAACTTTATCGACTTTATATTTAATGCTATTGTTAAGCATCTAGATATTGTCTTAGAGATAGATGCATTCTTCATGTTTTATAATAGCAGCAGTCAAGGAAATGTAATTGTTTTGAATTGAACAATTATAATTAATTGCAAGTAATGAATTGGGGTAAATTGTGCTATAATAAATTATATTGATATATTATGCTACATAGAACTGAAATTATTGCTATTGAACAACTTTCCTCACCAGTTTATACCAATATTTAATTTCTATTATGACTTAAAACTATTTTTTCCTGTGTCAGACATCTTAACATTTTTCACAATAGTTATATATTACCTTTTTTCTTACACTTGATGATTTCCGAAATATTTTCTGCCAGTTTTTCATAAAAGCATTTCATGCTCAAATTCTCCTTTTTAGGTCACTAAAGTTCAGTGTGTGTGAAATTACTGAATAATAAGTTTGAGGTCCGCTTGCATGAAATATTGTGTAATTCTTTTGTTCACGCAACTGTAAACCACATTCAACTCCAAACTTCTCTCTTATTCTTCATCCTCCCAACCATCCTCTCTTACATTCTATTAAACTAAATTTTGCAAGGCTTCCATTTCTTTCTTCATGGCCGTCCTGCCATCCGCAAGGACTCTGCGCTCATGCATAATTAAGCGTTAATGCAAAATGCTTGTATCAAACAACACTGATCTTTGTCTCTGGAAACAAAAAAAAGAGAAGACGACTCAGAGGAATCCTTTGGCAACAATCGAATTAGGAAGTGTGTTGGTTGTCAGAAGTCGTCTATTTCTCCATCCAGACTGGAAACTCAACTTTCAATTATGCTGCCGGTTAACAGTCCGTTCTTTCAAATCACACAGCAAATGAAATCAGACCTTTTTAATTTATTTATTAAATGTTTTTATGCTTTCCTGCAGGATAAATGTCATGTCTGGGATTATTTTTCTGATTGTTGTATAATGATGGGCAAGTGTGGCTCCTTCTGCTGTGAAATTAGGGGACCTGAGGGAAACAAATCACCTTGTTTGTGCAGGACTAAGAAAATCATAGCTGTGACATTGGTGTGTCCTACCTGCTTAAAAACGTCATCCTTGACGACTTACAGCACATCAGCAAATGCATGTATTTAGGTGTGTGAGTGTGTAATTGGAGGTGTGGTCTATAATAACAATAAATTTGACTTTTAACAATCATATTAGTGATTAATATGTAATCAGTATAAATTACTACACATTTTATAGGACTGGATGTAAATTCAAAGAGAAACTGACGATTACGTTCAGTATACAGTATATAAAAGGTGTTATAGTATAGTACACACTATAGTAAACTGCTTAAATTATCATTTAATTTCCAGATGCATGCATGTTAATGGAATAAATAAACTAAACAAGTGTACAGTTATTGTGGCTACCTCGGCTAGACTCCGAAGCCCCGGTAAAATCGGCTGGCAATGCCCCTGTGTATGTGTATGTAGATATGTGTGTAGAAGGTGACACTAAATTTGCATTTCAACAGTCTTGTCCATTAGGCTGTGCAGCCGCACTTGAGTATACAGTATTATTATTTAAATTATACAGCCAATGACCAATGACTATAAGCAATAGTTCAGTTAATGGAATTTTGCTGGAGTGGAATTTTGCTTGTGTTCTAGGAGACAACATTAATGATGAGAGAGATACTACAATCTTGTCCATTATCCATTAAGCACTAAAATATTTAATTGTTTAATATGTAATTAATACAAAATAATGCACATATTATAACCAATTGGCAAATTTTAGTGGAATGTTCTTGTGTTCATAGAAATTATATTAATCTTGAAAGACATACTGACTGTGTGGGTGTGTGAGAGAGAGACAGTGTGTGTAAGAGGTGTAAAATATAATAAAATCAAATTTGCCTCTCAACAATCTTGTCCATTATTCTTCACAAATAGCGCTACACTATTTTATAATTGATATATCATTTGTACAAATAAATGATATTGTCAGTGACCAAATAAGACAACAGTTGTTCATTTTTACATGTTCTTATGTTCTAGGAAATAGAACACAAATTAATTCTGGTGTGTGTGTGTGTGTGTGCGTGTAGTAGGTGTGGTCTACACTAAATGTGCCAGTCAACAGTTTTTGTCCATTAGGCTTTGCAGTAGCACTACAGTAAATTATTGATTAATAGATAATCAGTACACATTAATGCACATTTTATAGACAGTGACCAACTCAGGCAAAAGTTGTTAATCCTGGAATTTTGATGGAATGCACTTATGTTCTAGGAAACAATTCTGCTGTGTGTGTACCATGTTTATTTATGTGTTGTGGGGACCATTTTGGGCCTTTTGTCCCCTAAAATCACTTTTTCTCTTAATATGGCTCTGTGGGGCTATTTGAGAGGTTCCCATGAAGACAAATGACTTTATAGAAAATTTGCTTGCTTTATTGGAGAAACTAAAAGAGATAAACAGTGTGCTTTTAATTAGGTTAGGGTTAGGATTAGTTGTAGAATTATCTAGTCATTATGGAAGTCTATGGAATGTCCACACAAAGATAGTTGCACAAATCGGTAGGTGTGTGTGAGTCTGTAGGTGTGTGTGTAAAAGAGAATCTGTAGGAGTGTGTGTGTGTGTGTGTCTCCAGGTGTGTGTATGTGTTGGGGTGTGTGACTCTGTAGGTGTGTGTGTGAGTCTTTAGGAGTGTGTGTGTGTTTGCGTGTGTGTGTAGGTGTGTGTGAGTCTGTAGGTGTGTGTGAGTGTGTGTAGGTGTGTGTGAGTCTGCAGGTGTGTGTGTCTCCAGGTGTGTACGCGTGTTGATGTGTGTAAGTGTGTGTAGGTGTGTGTGTGTGTGTGTGTGCAAGTGTGTGTGTGTGTCTCCAGGTGTGTGTATGTGTTGGGGTGTGTGACTCTGTAGGTGTGTGTGTGTGTTCGCGTGTGTGTCTGTAGGTGTGTTTTAAGTGTGTGTAGGGGTGTGTGTGAGTCTGTAGAGGTGTGTGTGTGTTTGTGTGTAAGTTGGTAGGTGTGTAGGTGTTTGGGTCTGCAGGTGTGTGTGTAGGTGTGTGTGAGTATGTTGGTGTGTGTGTGAGTCTGCAGATGTGTGTGAGTCTGAAGGTGTTTGTGTGCATGCCACATGCTTATTGAAGCACTCACCAAATTAAATCAAACTAAAGTCTGAAGGAGGTGCTGTTTTAGAAACGTCTTTATAGCTTTAGTTTGACTACATCTCCTGCACACACACACAACACACACACACCCACCTCAGAAACCAGGCAACACCAGAGACAGAAAGTAACACGTGATGAGACGTCTCTTATTTTCTCACTCCAAACCTTTTATTAGATGCTGCATAACAGTTAAGATTGAACAGCATTTGTATGATTATTTCAGATTTTATCCTGAAAAACCAGACAGAATGTAATAATTTGCTTCGTGATTATTAAATCTTTTAAAATTGTCTGTGTGTGTGTGTGTCTGTGTGCGTTTTGTAGAAAGAGGGAGAGAAAGCCGCCAAGAGATTTACGGTAGCTTTTAATAATATGTCCAATGTAGAAATAATTTAATGTCACTAAAACGCACTGTCTCTGATTCACACACACACACACACACACACACACACACACACACACACACACACACACGCGTATATATACAGTAGAAGAGTAAATAGAAATACGGAAAGACATTTATGCTTCAAATGTTTTGACAGATGCCCACAAAACTTATAGCAATGATAATATTTATATATTTATATTTACTTTTCAAAGCAATTAAATAGTCATACAGATTGGTTATCAAGAAACAAATATTGATATGACTTATCAACTTTCGTTATTCAACATTCATTATTATTTACGTATGATATTATGTAAATTTGTGGCAATAACAAGGGGAGTGGTAGCATCATTAAACTCATTTTAATTCCTTTATGGCAAAACACGTTTATACACAGAGGTCCTACAATGCCATTTCATGTAGGAATGAAAAGATAAAAAAACTAAAAATAATAAATTGAATAAATCAAATAAGGTCAAATTAACATTACAAGCATTACTAAGGTATGGTAAATTCAAAGTGTAATTATTACAAACCAAAGACTAAATTCCAATTCCAAGTTTATGTTGATCAAATATTTGAGATGAGATGACTTTCTTTTGTTTTTAATGCATCTTAAGTAGTATTTGTGTGTATGTTTACACATGTTGTAATAACCTGCACTGCTTAGAGTATAGTCTCATTTTCATAGCAACATGTACACAAATTTGGGGTGCCTCAAGAAAAGCTGTATATTTTGCACCCACACTCTGTAAACAGCGAGTGATGAGTGATGCTGTTCCCGACTGTACAAGATGCAGAGAACTGATCCTGATGTCTTCTTTTTGGTTGGAATTCAAGCAGCATTGTTTTACATGAGCTCCAGCTGTCTAATGGCCATTTTGTGAATTCCAGTGAGGAGAGAAGTGCAGTAGTCAACACTGTAGGAAGCATTATTATTATTAATAATATACCTCTGCACATTACACACCACTGGCTTGTGATGCACACACTGCTACATGGACACTCTCATGGAACTGGAACTCTCTCAGGGATACTGTTTATTTTTACAGATGACTGTATAATATACTCATGTTAAACTGCTGCTGATCTTACACACATTAAATACTGAATGACCAAAATGAGGATTGTACTCCATTGTAACTGATATATATATATATATATACAAGAAAGCAAGCCATTAATTAACATATTCTTATAGTCATAAGATCCATAAAGACAAAATTAGGACATATATATTGTCTGGGATCTGGTTAGGATATGACACGAAAGACAGACGTTAACAATCTTCCAGTGGCCGGGTTAGGTGACTGTTGGACTGCTTCACGATTCGGACAGGGATCTGGTTAGGATTTGAACCGAATGCCAAACTTTCACAGTTCGCCAGTGATCTGGTTAGGATTTAGCAAACTGCTACTCGTTATCATTAGCCCATGTAGCATGGTGGTTAACCCAAACGCGGCTGAGAACGCAAGTAGGTAGGATTGCCATGTGAGTTGATCTAAGAACTCTCTTACACAAAGAGCAAGGATTTCAGTAAATCTGCGTTCTAACAACACACTCTATCAAAGAGATGAACCCAATAACTGAGAGTTCTCACAGTTGAGGCCGACGAAGTCGGAGAGGTGGGCCGGGTGATTCAATGGCAGAGCGATGTGCCGTGAGGAAATGACTCCTTTTATACCCTTTGAACCGCGGCTGACCACTTCAGGGTCCTACTATTGGTCGCGGGAAGCAGTGCGCGTGACATATATATATTTAAGTCTATGGGAAAAATTTAAGTTACCTCTGCATTTGACCCGTCTGGAACTTGAACTGGCAACCTCCTAATCACGAAGTCGACTCCCTAGCTGTTAACGTCCAAAATGTGCTGATAAAATAATATGCTACGATAATCTGACCACACTTTGTGGCTTCATTTGAGGGGAAATAACAAAAAAAAGTGATTTCCAAAAAGTACCAAATAGGTGGAAAGAAGGAGAATTAATAATGAAGAGAAAAATGTGATTGATCTTACATAGTAATCCCAAATTATTGTACTTAACTACTTAATTTTGGTTAATATATGACACCATTCTTGCCTCAAAATGTTCAGTTTATTCAGAAGAAATTGAATATTTCTTGTAGACGTCCCTCTTTTTCCCTTATTTCCCATCAGACGAGGTCACAAAGTGTGGTCAGATTTTTCCCTTAATATGCAATACTTGTTACAATAATAATCCCAGAATGGTTACAATGACCATTAAAGAAATACTTTATTTTGCATGAAAGGACATATTTAGGTACAATCAATAAAACGTGTCAAAACAGATAAAGAAAATAAAAGATGATGTGCGTTTGCCGCATGGCCGGTCTGAGTTGGATATGTAACTCTTTTGGTGCGTGTGTGTGTTATATGTGGAGCTCTGGTTTGCATGTGCTAATGACAGTCGGGGCAGCCGGTGCGTAATGCGGACGCCCACTGAACGCTTCAATCTGTCAGCGTCCTCTCTGCCGTCCAAAAAAACGAGTTAAAAATAAAACCGCTCTCAGCTACCTTCAGCTCGCCCATGCCAGCTTCCCGCTCTTTCACCATCGCCATTGCCATTGCCACGGCTACAGCTAGCATGTAGCAGCGGCCTCCAGTTTGGAAAGTGAGGCTTCAGATTTCCCGGTTACCCCGCCATCTGTGTGTGTATAGAAAAAGTCAAGACAGAATGGGAAAAAAGAGACAGAATGGAAGAATGTCTCATCTTTTCCCATTTGAAGTTAGAATCTGAACACATACAACACTGTAAAGATGTCACTGTAAATTTACAGTATTGTGTGGGTAGCCTGGTTGCCAACCATTTTTGGTATTTTTACAGCAAGCTTACTGTATTTGATGTTTACAGAACTATATTGTAACTTTTAGAAGCAATGACATGCAGCGTCTGCCTGGGTCCATATCTGGGTGGGAAACAGAATGATCATTTTAATCAGATAATAACAACTTGTAGGTCTATTATCATTTATTTCCACTCATATTCTTGCTGGTTTGTGTTAAGTGCATCCCTGCACTAATTTCTCATGTGGAAAAAAATCACCTATGATTACATGGGGGCTTAGGAACTTTTTAAAATAGACCTAACAACGTCCATGGTCATTGCTGCCTGTCCGTCTCTAAATTCCACAAAATCATATTACTTACAGATGTAAAGCAAATCTTCAGAGTACTTTCATTGTCTCTTTGTCTCTCTCTGTTTCTTTTTGCTCTCTCTTTCTCTCTGTCTCTCATTCAGAATGCATTACTTCTGAGAGATGGTAAACAGTTCAGCACAGCCCAGATGTTCACGCACTGACAGTGATGAAGGACGAGTAGTGAACTCACAGGCCACAAACACAACAGTAAAAGACAATAACTGCATCTCTCTCTTCACCACGGGAGCACCGACGCGACGAAGGCAAACAAGTAGGGGGAAAAGAGATAAAAACCGTACAGTTAAATCCGGATTTCCAGGACACTCTAGAATTCATTTTAATGAAGGTTGAACTCCTCAACAAGCAGATGCCCATCTTATAAATATACAAAGACACAATGCTGCATTTGAAGATCCGTCTGATCAAATGGCAGCGGTTATCTATCAAGAAGATCATGACTGTAAACAGCAGAATATAGCTAATAGATCTGCTGGCCTTCTGGACTTTAGCTATTCTACCAGTTTCCCTTATAAATATACAGATATTAATCTGGTTCTTATTACTTATTATTGGTCACTGCTCTGGGGTCAGTGATCGCAGTTTAGGATTTAAAACTCAGTTTAAGGGAGCGAGTGAGTATTTGTCATTGTTAACACACCACAGAACACAGTGCACCACAACAAAATGTGACCTCTGATTTTGATCCACCGACCATGGCGCCAGCTCCCTGACCATTACATTACCAACTGTCCCAGACCGCCACGTCTGACCCATTTGTGACAGAGCAGTGCACAACTTTTTAGTCCTTGGGTGAGTACCTCAGTGGTACGTTTTACTGGTTTGGTACTTGAACCGGCGACCTTCTGATCATGCAACTCCTTAACCATCATGCTACCAACTGCCCCAAGTTTAAGTTCATTTTTCAAGGTTTCAAACCTAGTTTGAAGGGGTCAAATATACATTGTCTTAATTTTGTCTTTATGGGTCTTATGACAATAAGAATATATTAATTAATGGCTTTCTTTCTTATGTATATATATATATATATATATATATATATATATATATATATATATATATATATATATATATCTTATATTATGTATATTACAGTGTATTTTATATATTATAAAATATAATGAATATTATTACATTATTATCTGTTTTGCTATCTTGATGACTTGTGCCTGCAGCTGATCACTTTTTATTTCAGCATCATCAGAGCTCCAGTTGGGGTCTCACGATGTTATGAATGAGCATGGGACAGTCCTTATGAAAAGCTTGAACAGTTTTAGTTGTAGATCTTCTTTTTAAATCAAATCAAAACAGTGGAATGATCTTTGCTGCCATGTGACTCTGCATGTTCAGATCAGCCAGACTGATTAAGATGTGTCAGTTTTTGAAAAATATATCTGTAATTGAGTATGTCAGTTAATTACAATTATCAGTTGTCATAATTTAATTTCCTGTGTGATCTTTGTCCTTCTATATGGGGTAATTAGGTGGTCTAGTGGTTAGGATCTCGCCTCTGTGGACCTAGAGGTCATGGGTTCCAATACTACCTCTAACACTTACCATCGTTGAGTCTGTGAGCAAGACCCTTAGTCTCAACTTGCTCCAGGGAGACTGACCCTGTAATCACGAAATGTAAATCACTCTGGATAGGAACGCCATGCTAAAAGCTGTAAATGCAAATATGTAGTGTGCTCTGAATATATACAACAGCCAACTTTCAGTTCATCAGGATTTGTCAGTGGTTTTAATGTTTTTGAGGAAATAATTTCAGATATGTTTGCATGTGTTGCAATAATTAGCTGTATGTTTTGTCAAATTTTTCTAGTAAAATATTTATTTTACTTTTGCACCGTACTGTAAATATTTATACCATAATGTTGAATAATTAAAATAAAATATAATGTTTAGGTGTACAGCAGCAATGTGTTAATGATTTTGCTTATACAATTAGTTAAAATCCTCACTGTGCACATATTTACTACAGTTTATTAAAGTACATCAAAATTGCACATATCATGCATTTAAAGCATATATTGGTGTAAGGTTTTCATAAAGGAAATTGTGGACTGAGGGATGAGCGAATCTGCTCGTCTTTACATTTCCAGGCAGTGTGATGGAGCTGCATAAACAGTAATGAACTGCAGCAAGACGTACAGTAGCGCAAATGGAAGCAGCAATTAAGTGGAGCTCAGACTGAGCCGAAATGAAGCCACTGTGCCATGTTGGAGAGGTAATTGTGAGAAACTCTTGATTGTTTCATAAGAGGATGCTTTCTCTTTAACTTTCTAAGCACTCTGCCATCCAGTGAGACTGTTTAATGGAAGCGAATTGAGTGAGAAAAAGTGTGAGATTTTCTCATTTATTTAGCTCTGTAAATGTATTCTTAATCATATAAAAATTAAGGAAATAAGAATAATTAAAAAATGGAAAAATTTTAGCACTTTCGGGAGAGGTTAGTTCCTCGCGTCATTCTGCTTCAAAGAAAAAAGATAAATGATGCCATTAAAGTGAACCTGTTAAGGAAGGCTTCTTTTAGAACTCATTAACTGCAACCTCATTTACATAATGATGCATATTAATTAAGTTTTAATGAATCTGAATTTCCACCAAGCCGCTTTTCTTTGGCTGTGGAACAAATTGAACAAATTATTTAAAAGTGTTCTTGAATCTACTTTTCACACCAAAGGGGAGAGAATGCAGTCATTTGTAGAAAATCATATTTTTTTAGGCAGGCCCATCTGGTAATTATTTTTAAATGTAATCATTTACCCTTTGTTTTTCAAAACCTGGAAGATTTGCTCGTTTCTAGAAAGAATCATGAGGTTTGGGATCAGGGGTAATACTACGAAAGACAGTGGAAAAGAATTCACTATTTTATTAGTTTATTATACGAACGTTGCACCCGAGTGATACTGGACATGCAGGTAAACTGTCTAATTGTAAATTAATATGTATAGATACGTATGTGTAGATTATTATTATACACATTTCACATTAGGACTTTTAAATGCTAGATTGGGTAGAAAAATCTGAGTTTTAACTTTAAGTATGGCGTGTCTTTCACAGGAATGCACAGGAATAAAGAATGACTGAACTATGCAATGACCCCACAATGATAGTTGGCCTGGGAACTGTGTGTGTGTGTGTGTGTGTTCCTGAGTGTAGCTTGTGTAGAGGGGATGCTGAATGTTGAGGATTCTTGTGACCCAAACACAACAGCAGCATCCTTACTCCTATCCTCCCTCCCTCTCCTCCTCTCCTCCCTTCCGCTCCATCCTTCTTTCCTCTCCTCCTCCCTTCTTCTCTCCTTCCTTCCTCTCTGCCTACTCTTGCTCTCCTGCCTTCTCTCCTCCCTTCTCCTCTCCTCCTCCTTCTTCTCTCTTCGCTTCCTCCTCCTCTCTCCCCATCCTCTTTTCCTCCTCCTCCTCTCCTCCCTTCCTGTCCTCCTCCTCTCCTCCCTTCCTGTCCTCCTCCTCTCCTCCCTTCCTGTCCTCCTCCTCCTCTCCTCCCTCCCTCTCCTCCTCTTCTCTCCTCCCTTCCTCTCTTTCTCTCCTCTCTTCCTCTCCTCCATTACTCTCCTCCTCTTCTCTCTTCCTTTCTCCATTATTCTCCTCCTTACCTCTCCTCCCTTCCTCTCCTTCTTTTCTTACTCCTCCTGTTCTCTCCTCCCTTCCTCCTCTTCTCCCTTCCTCTCCTCTCCTCTCCTCTCTTCCTCTCCTCCTCTCCTCTCTTACTCTCCTCCATTATTCTCCCTCTTTTTCCTCTCCTTCTACTCTTCCTCTCCTCATTCTCTCCTCCCTCCTTCTCTCCCTTCCTCTTCTCCTACTCCTTCTTTCCTCCTCCTCTCCCTTCCTCTCCTCCTCCCCTCCTACTCCTCCTAACGTCTTCTCCCCTACTCCTCTCTAACTTCCTCTTCTCTTCTTTCTTTACCCCTCTTATGTTCTGCTTCTTTCCTCTCAGCTCCTCTCTCCTTCTCTCTTTCTTCTCTACCCTTATCTTTTCTTTTCACCTCTTCTCTTTCCTTCCCTTATTTATGATACCCTCTTCTCCTCTCATAACCTACCTTCTTCTTCTCCTCTCTCCTGTCTGCTTTTTTTCCTCTCCCCTCCATTCCCATCCTTCTCCTCCTCCTACTCTTCCTTCCCTCTGTCTCCTTCTCTCTTTCACCTCTTCTTTTCCTCCTCCCCTTTCCCACCCCTCCACTCCTCTTTTCTTTTCTCCTCTCTTCTCTTCTCCTCTCTCTTCTCCTTTCTCCTAACCGCCCATGTTTGACGGTTGCCCCTCACCGGGCGGCCGCTTGGCACCACGAAGGCGTTGGTTTTTTGCGTGGCACGCGGGCGCTGGAGGTTCTTTTTGACAGCAAGCATCTTCCTCAGGGGAGGTCAGGAGTCAGGGATTCCAGATAGAGACAAGCTAGCGATGCGAATTAGCAACTGAAAATGGAAAGCAGATGTTAGTGATGAAATGTGACTGACAAGGAACTTGAGCAGCGAGGTACACGAGCTAGCCGGCGCCGAGCAGCTGTTGTTGCCGACTTCATTGTCAGTCTCGTACACGAGTCACGGCGTCCCCGCGGTGCACCCGGGCCACGAACACACACCATTATCAAAATAGAATTAAGCTGCATTTATTTGCGCCATTCTTTTCTGTACAGGATTTGTCGGTGCTCTCTTATATTACTGAACTTGTGAATTTCTCCAGTTTACTTTCCACATTGTCTTCCCTCCTGGTACACACTCATACATATGTATAATGTAAGGGAAGAAATGGGTAAAACTTTGTGTGGCGTCCATGACGGATTGACCCAATAGTGTCCATCTTTTTACAATACAGTGAACAACACACATAGACAATTAGTGACACAACCAAATCATCTGTGTCGTAGAAAAGACTGAGAGTAAAACCAATATATTATTCAGCATACCTTAAGAATTATAGTTACAGTGTGTATGTATGTGTGTATGTATGTGTGTACACACATATATATATATATATATATATATCTATATATATATATATATATATATATATATATATATATATATACATATATATACATATATATATATATATATACATATATATATATATATATACACACATATATATACATATATATATATATATATATATATATATATATATATATATATATATATATATATATATATATATATATAGATAGATATAGATATAGATATATATAATGAAAGGCCAAACAGGAAATGTTTAATGAAACCTGATATAAATTGAATGAAACTGGATATATATGGAATGAAGCTTGCATATTATATATGGAATGAAACATGATATGAGGTGAATGAAACCCATTATATGGAATGAGGAAGCATGATATATATGGAATGAAAAGAATATATATGGAATGAAAGCTAATATATATGGAATGAAACATGATATATATGAATAAAACATGATATATATTGAGATAAGCTAATATATATGGAATGAAACCTGATATATATGGAATGAAACTTGATATAGATTGAATGAACTTGGAAAAATAGAAATTGTTCACAGAATAAAAACCAAAAATGATTAAAAAAAAAAATCTTTGAAGGCAAACATCTACACTCCTATTCATCAGACCCAGTTTTCACGTATTTACCAGGATTACACAGTGAAAGATCCGATTTCATTCCACATATATCCGCGTTCATTCCATATATATCCAGTTTTTATTCCATATATATCGGGTTTCATTCAATATTTATCATGTTTCATTCATTCAATATATATCAAGTTTAATTCCATATATATCGAGCTTCATCAATATATATCAACTCTGGTGATAAATGGAATTGCCGTAATTTATTGAAAAGGATAAACGAAACAGAAAAATCAGTATTTTTTAACAATGTAACTGTATTCCAATTACCATCA
Source organism: Distichodus sexfasciatus (assembly GCA_032718565.1). NCBI lineage: Eukaryota > Metazoa > Chordata > Actinopteri > Characiformes > Distichodontidae > Distichodus > Distichodus sexfasciatus. Next base: position 728,233 of record JAVGVS010000025.1, read on the forward strand.
ATTTATACTGTAACTATAACAGAATGCAGTTACCTATAATTTGTAATCTGAATATGTAGCGATAGAATTTTATGTAATATACTACTTAGTTCATAAGCTATATTATAGACTTATTATAGGTATTAATAGACTTTTTTATGAATAATAATATTAACACACACATACACACCTGCTCAGTCACTGTAACACTGACAATAATACAAGTCTATGTAAATAAAAAAAAAATCAAGAAATCCAAATTACACAGCCAAGCAAATTTTTGTTAGCACACTGCACAGTTTATGATACTGGAGCCTTTTTATTTGGCTGCTGACCATCGTGATGCATCTTGATGTCTTTATTTAATTATCGAATGTTTTTTTCCTAATCTAACATCTGAATATCCACACTAGGAAACACTTGTTTCAGTTTCTACTCTTTTCATTTTCACTTTTTATTGCAGTTCTGAATTCCCTCTCCACATCAGTCTCTCCAAATCTCCATCGTCTCCTCGATTTTCAGTGTGTGAGAATGCGGTGTGAATCTTTGGTCCTTGATATTAGCGGTGAAAGTGATGAATTGCCTGAACGTGGCCCCCGTTCAAACAACAGATGTTAATTCACTTCAGATGTGAATTATCTGATCATTATGTCAGGAAAAGCGTAATATAAGAATGGGCGCGAATTATCTCAGATCGGCTTCTCCATGGCATTAACCCGTGTCCTTTGTCTCCTCAGAATTGGGGCCTCTGGGGCCAGAGAGAATCAAGCGATCCTCAGTAGCCAGCCGCGACTCCAAACAGCTCGTTACCGCTCGGCTTCCACAGTGGGGCAACATTAGCCGTCCTGCCTCTGGACTCGCTCCCGCACCATCTTCTTTATTCCAAACATCCACTCTCAGAAAATTCTTATGCAAGACTTTGCACAGACCAAAGATGGATCAGGATATCGGTCTGATAACAACTCAAAAAGCTGGATCGGGTATCGGTGGCACTGGGCCGATCTATGGAGCTGATCTGTAAATGTTCGCGCACACTCAACTGGTTATGCATGTGAAGTGGCACTGCAGTAAAGCTAGTTTATTGTTATTCGACATTCACACTAATTCCTACATATTGATATGACAATGAGCAGACAAGCAGCATAACACACTAAAAGCAAAGAAAATTACACAATTATATTATTTAATTTCATTAACAACACCAGCTCTTGATGCATAATCTCTGTGTTCCTGATGGGTTTTAGCACTGTAGGATTAGAGACCATTAAAAAATTGCAGAACTGTGTTTCAATGAACATATTTTGAGGTGTTAATAATAAATAATTTAGCATATATATAATAGTTTTAGTTAGGAAAACAGTATTTAAGTCAAGAATTTCCTTCAGCAGGACAGAATAATCTCAGTCATACATTCACACAGTTTTAAATCATTATTTTCTTTTTTCTGTTTAAAAAAGACTCAGAGACTGCATCGAATTTGTGTCATATCGGCATGTATATATATATATATATATATATATATATATATATATATATATACTTACCGACATATTTGACTTCAATTTATAAGCGTTTTTAAAATATATTCATTAAGTTAATCGAGACAGTGAAAATGATACAGCAGGCTCGGTTGTCTGAGTCAATTATACACCCCTGTAGTACAATTAAAATTAAAATTACTGTACGTATGGACTGTAGGCCTATGTATTCGAGCACCCCCGTAAATCCTTCAATGCCAGGTGCAGCCGCTCGACCACTCCTTGACTCAGCCTCACGCAAGTTTGTTTCTCTCGCCGCTTCCTGCAATAAGCTACGCATCGGAGCATATTTGCTCTTGTAAGTGCTTTGCGTTTCTGAAATTTTGTATCTAAGCCACGATGGCTCTAAACGTGCTGCTCTTCTAATAACCCGAGACGATGAAACTAAGAGCTGGAGGAAGATGCTTACCATCCAGGAGAAGGTGAAACCTTGCTCTTCTTTGCTGTGTAGTACATCTCTTCATCTTCATCGCTTCATCACCGAACAAGTTGCCACACTTTCATGGGATAGTGGTTGTGTGTTAGAACTGTGTGTGTGTGTAATTAAATGTACAATAATAATAATATGATATTTGTAATGTCTAATATGTCTTATTTTGTCTAATATATTGGATAATACGAGTGTAATGGTGACTAAAGGGGTGTTATTTCATGCTCTAATAATGTTAAAACCCTTATATAGAAGGTCATAAACAGGTTTTCTGTGCTCTAACTACGAAAATATTCGATTTATAAATAAAAAATCCTACTTCGCGGAAATTCACTCTCATCGCGGTAGAGTCTGGAACTGATTAACGGAGGGACGTTATTGTATACACACACACACACACACACACACACACATATATATATATATATATATATATATATATATATATATATATATATATACATATATATATTTAATGTATTGTATAACTGTGTAAAACTGTTCATGACCAGAGGTATCATTTTGTTTTTACATTATTATTAGGGATGCACCGATACCGGTATAGGTATCGCTACCGGTACCTGTGCAGTTACTCGTACTTGGAACAAAATTCCCCGACACCTACTACCAATACCACAGGTAGAAGATATGATGTAGTTATATTCATTGCCACCGGAGGCAGTGGAAATGCCACAACACTTGCCAAATAAACTGTAAACTGTCTTTGGGAGATAAAATACTAACTATCTGGAGGTACTTTAAAATAAATATTAATGACTTGGCAACAAAAGCAGACTAATATTTTAATATTTAATATTTTGTTTTATTGTTGCTTTTTTATGTTTTGATACATATAGGACAAATAAATGGATTAAAAAAATTGTATAATTTATTTATAAAATGACATAATAAGGCTCAAGTTATTACTTTTAACATATTTACGGTTTTTTTTTTTTTTGAAAAGTTTCTTTTGAGTTTACACTACCGTGTCCTAAATGATAGGCTGCGGCTTATACGTGGTTTACAAACCTGCGTATTGGGTCGCGACTTTACTTAAATAAATTGGTCTATCTAAAAACATGGCTTGCTTGTCGGTAAAAGTATAATTCAGTGCACAAAAAAGATGACATACCCAAATGATTTGTTGAATTTAAATGTACTGTTTCCTGCAGCAACGAACAGTTCAAAAAGCAACGCAAAACAAAGATAGATCAGCCTCATTACTGCAATGTAAAAATTACACTTTTTCAGGCCTTTGCTACGTTACATTACGTATCCTGGTAAATAATACAGACTTGGCAAAACAAAAATTTTACAGAAATTACGGGGAAAGATAAGTTTTTGTTCATTGAATGACTGGGGGTGGGGTACTGCAGCACAACAATGTCAATCATCTGTCTACATGCAAATTCTTCAGTATAAAATTAGCAACACTGAAATCTTTCAAAATCATAAACGTCATCGTCGCCGAACTACTCGATTGTGACCTGTGTTGCTTTGCTGTTACTGATGTCGAACAATCTTTCGTCACTGGTATCGCTCTCGGATATTGCAGACGTTGCTTGTGCTGCTGGGAGGCTTGTAGGTGGATACGAGATTTCCCCGACTTTAATGAAAAACCTTTCTGCTGTATACTTTCTGGTTTCACGTTGTTCCACGCTGAAATAACCCATTCGCTTGACTGGACATCGCATGAAGCTGCCGGCCAGACGGAGTGAATGTATAATGGTACTATAGTTGCAAAGGCCTCTGGGGCGTGCCAAATTACGTAGATGCCTTTACTTCAGATTGGTAAATTCAGTATCATCGTGGCTAATAACATGGGGCGGCTTATCTTAGAGTTTTAAAACATAAATAGGCATTTTCTGCAGCTTATATCCTTGAAATACGGTAGTGATATTGGTAAAATTTCTTTAAAAATCGTATTATTAGTGTCATTGTTATTAATAATAAACCTACACAGGTATCGGTACTCGGTATCAGTCAGTACCCAAAAATAAGTATCGGTACTCGTACTCGATCTCAAAAAAAAATTGAATCAATATATCCCTAATTATTATTAATGATTTATACACAGATTTTTATATTTAATACCATGAAGCTCTTTGCGACCCCCTAACGGACCTCAATGTCCTGGTTCAGGACCTACATTTATCTGGAAGAAGCAAGCACTAAGTTACACCAAAGCAGTAAGATGAAATGTTCTGAAAGAAAAGTGGCTACTTGTTATTGTTGTGTTGTCTCACTCGCTCCTCAAACAGGCCCGTTGACCCAATTATCAGCTCTTGTGAGCGTAGATCCTTTCCAATTCTGCTTATTATTTATTCTAAGAATTTCGATTTACTTTTCATACCTTTCCCCCTTCCCCACCCAAGAGACTCTGCGAAAAAAGGGAGGGAGGTTCCTAACTTACTGTTTTTCTTTTGCATTCCCAGACTGAGTATTGTTCCTCTGGAGACAGGAAGAAGCAGAAAGGAGGAAGAAAACTCTCTCTGATAATGTGCAGTAAGCGGCCTGATCAAACCATTTATCGCCGTCGAGGCGCCGCAGATGAAATAACAAAGAACGAGGTGATTAACTGCACATCCTCCACACTTTTCCTGCTACCTTCTCGCGCCACGCTTGCCGCCGCCGCCGCGCCACTCCCAGTGTGACCGAGCTCGGGCGCCTGCTTGCCAGATGCAAATGTCTCACTTGATATGTTCTCCCCTAACAAACTCACGCGGAACCTCAAATGAGCTCAGAGGAGATCCAGTTTAAACCAATGGGAGCCACTGATGGCACATTGCTATTTTGGTCTAATGTCAAGTACAGAATTTCACTTTATTTAACGGCACATTATCGTGATAAAAGAAGCCAACTTATATAGGCAAGTTCTTGCAACTGAACTTCGAGGATAACATTTAATGTTCTGTTTTATACCTTTTGTTTTCTGCAAGGATTCCCACATGTGTTCCTTTATTGTTTTTGATGCTATCAAATGTGAAATATAAAAATAAAAGAAAAAAAACACTAAGATGAGATCATGTCCAATTTTGAATGGTGAGGTAATGTGTATATATATACTTTCTATATATATATATATATATATAATTAAATTTGTGAATTGAGAAACAGAAGCTTTGTGAAAATGAATTTTAAAAGTATAATTTACTAAAAGCCCATTTAAGAAATGACTTTATATGCTTATTAAAGACGTTAACATTAACTTTCATTTATTATGGTAATATTATTATGGTGTGTACTGTATATATAAGTACCATAATAAGTATATGTATAAGTACCATAATAAATGAAAGTTAATATAAAATAAATGATTAATTCCCATTGTTTTTGCGCTAATTTTGTGACAATTTTTCATATATATTATAATTATGTATATTATAAATAAATATATGTATAATTAAGTATAACTGTATATATTTATAAATATATGTATAATTTCTAAGTTTTTGCTGATTCAGTTTGATGGTTGAAAATGAAATTCTCTGCAAAATTACACAGGTAGTTGAAGCAAACCTTCTAACAATGTTTAAGTGTATGAATCATCATGTTGCTGATTTCACCAGATGAGTCATTGATTCCTGACTGTAATATTAGTTTCTGCCCCCCGCTCTAGCCTGTCTGCGTGATGGTGTAGTAGTGATGTGGGCACTAAAGGCAGCGTGAGAGTTCATGCCGACCCCATTTAGCCTGGGCCTTCATCATCTCCAGCCATGTAGCATGTGTCTCCGTGAGTTCTACAGTCCACTGAGCAGCTTTTTCCCCAGCCGGACCGCAGGCTTTTACATGTCCACTTTCGACACGGACAAACCCCAGGGCTATCCTCCAATCTCCAGCCCTCTCTAACGGTGGGTAATTGGGCCTGACAATTGCTGGGTGTTTTAGTGTTGCATGTGACGGGGCAATTTTTTCTTTCTTTTTTTCTTTTTTTTGCCCCTGCTTCTCCCGCTTACCCCCAACGTCTTTGTGCCCGGCCAGCGATAAATGCAGAATATGCTGAGAAATCTCAAGCCTAATTAATAAGTGCCAAGAGTGATTGTGAGTGCCCATGTTGGATGCTAATGGTTCCATTCAGCACTGGATGTGTGTGTGTGTGTGTCCAAGCTGGAGAGACTGTGGGACCTAATGCCTTGATTTCATTGCACTTGACCACTCAAGTAGGACGTTCATGACCTTAATCGTGATAATTTAGCTGCCTGCCTCTGACATTCGGGCCTGAATTGTGCCGATTTCTCGAGTAACATGGAGTCACACTCTCACTTTTGATGAAAGCCAAGACCATTCATTTGTATAATTGAACAAAATCTCTCCAGGTATATTGTAGTCTTTTATTACCAGCGTGCTTGAATCCCAAATTTTGCAAAGTGTGCCAGGTTTGACGTCACCTTTTAGTTCACTTGTTAAAATAACGGCCACGTTACTGCAAGTAACGGCTAGGGCGTTCGCCCTATGATTTCAATGTCGGCGGTTTGAATCCTGGACCGGTAAAGGTACTACTGAGGTACTGATGAGCAAAGTATCGTCCCCAAGCACTGCTCCCCGGGCGCTGCCAATGTCAGCTGCCCACTGCTCCTTCACGGATGGGTCAAATTCAGAGGTCACATTTTGTGTGCTGGCCTGTGGTGTGTTCACGATGACAAATAATACTTTCACTTAATTTTTGTAAATATGCTTTTTTAATTACTGCCTTAAAGTATTCACAAAGAAGCAATTAACGTGATGGAGTCTTTTAGTTATTTAATAAAAGTTCTGCATTAAGTTACAAAAACTATAGCCATTTTGATAGCATCCTTCCATTTTTGAGGCTGAAAAATAATTGGGCATTTTACTGACAAGCAGCTTCATTGTCAGCTGTGGCCCATTTTCTTGTGATTTCATAACAAATAGACCAAAGTTCAGAGATAAGTAGATAAAAGGACTGGAGTTGATTCAAATTGCTAAGTTTGCATTTGCATTGACTAGAACTCACTGTAAATTCCAAAAAGTTGTACCCGTTGTGTGCCCGTGTGTGAGTGTGTGGGGGGTGGGGTATTTTTTCTTATCATCTTTTAGATATTTGCGTTTAATTCATTAATTTATAAAGATGCCCAAATAAATTGGATTAAAAATAAAGAGATTTCATTAGTCAAACGGAATTGCTGCAGATCACCAGTTGAAAACTCCAGATCTGTATCAGCGTACTACTATGGTCATCATTGGCTCATTAGTTTTGTCATGGCTTATTCACTTTAGTCTTGTTTTAGCAAATAAAATCTATATTGGTTTTACTCATATTTTAGTCAAATACATTTATCACATTTTAGTCAGCTACATCCAATACATCCAGTAATTGGTTAAAAACGCAGTCTTTGGCTAAACACATGATGATGTAAAATAAAATTTCTGGTTCATTCGTGCGTCTTTGACATGATCATCTGGCTATTATTAGTCAGTGAAAATGAAATTAAGTTTTGAGCTTTTCATTTTAGATGTAAATTTATTGTCTCATTTTTGTTATAAAATAACTTTTCATCAGTTTTTGTTGAACAAATTAACACAAATCCCATATCAAACTGAGTAAACGGAGAAATTGACAAAATGTGTTTCACCTTTTAATCAAAAACATTTGTCCATGACCTTTTTTGCATGATGAAAACAAGAAGATAACTAAAGAAATGTATATTTATAAAAAAAAATTCTGACAAAATGGTAGTACTTATGATATTATTTAGTTGAGCTATTTTTAATGTGCATTTTAATTTAGTTATCATCTCTTTTTCATCGTGCAAAAAAATAAGATTATTAATGAACATCAGTTACAGTTTCTGTTGACAAAATTACCACTAATCCCTTGCCAACACACTGGCACATTTTTTCTTCATAAAGGAGTTGGTTTAAGTTTTTCTTCCTTTTTTTCCCACTCAGTTTCAGGCTACTTTTCTTGCTGAGCCACGCCATGAATTTGCAGCATGTCGGCAGCGGCTAAATGCGAGCAAACAAAGGCACAAACAAACACGTCGGCGGCGCCTCTTCCCAATTTTCCAAATGACTTGTCCATTTTATGAGAATACCTTTTTCCCCTGCTGCCATGACTAGCTTCTCTCCCCCTCCAACAAGGCAATCACCTTTCTCATATACATCTGTACAAATTGATTTCCTCTTTACAAGAGAAGATAAAGAGCGTGGCAAGAGAAATACCTGTAAGTGAAGGATAATTACGTAGCGAGACGCCCCCCGCCGTGCCCATTCAGCACGGCCCAACAACATGCATTTAAAACCTCAATAGCGGTCGACAGCCCCTCGCGAATAAGCCCAAGATTTGATTAAAATTATAGTTCTTTTGCTCTTACTTCATCTATTAAGATAAGCATCTCGTTCGGGACATTTTTATATATGTATATAAAAGAGGGCCGGCACAATTTAACATTTTCCTCCCGCTGCTCAGCATAAAAGGATCTCTAAAGGGACCCACTTCACTCTCACCTGTAGAAAGCGCCCGACGTTTGGCCCGACACAAAGACGCTCCCTAAAGAAAATGTCAGGCCATTGTTTGCGTTTTAGAGTGTTGCACGATGACCCGAGTTACCGTTCTCAACAATCCTTCTAAACTAGAAATGAGAAATGTCTATGTGTTTGGATTTTGGGGTGTTGCAGATTTTCAGGGGGTAGTGAGGCATAGCTTTCCCCTGAGTAATAGCAAAACCGGAGATCTGATAGATATTCTGTACAGTAGTCTTCAGCCAATCGTAGTTTCTTCATATGCTGCTAGGAAAATGAAACAATAGGTGCAGTGATATATTGTACAAACATATGTGAAAATCCCATTCCTTGAGACTACATTAAAAAAAGAAAGTTAATACTTTTAGATATTTCATGTACAGATTTACACTCAAATCAGGCCAGGACCCTTATTTTTCTACTTTTAAAAGGAAGAAACTCAGTTGTTTTATGTGTGTACTTATATCACTTTTGCTAGTGATGACAGAAGGGATTATAATAAAAAGAGTCCAGTTTACTGGATGTATTTGACTTGTTTTTGTGTTTTGCCAGTGACACGAATAAAGGTATCAGTATATTCAATTTAACAAGAATATAATTAAGAAAAAAATATTTTTATTTTGTTTTCATCATATTGTTATTTATAAACTTTACTTGTTGGTTTGTTTATCTCTTTGTCACCTTCTCTTCTCTGGCAGTTAAGATTTGAGTTCTTATTACATACCAAATAAACACTTGACTTCACTATACTTTTTGGGATTTGCTATAATGACTCAGGGATGTTAAGGGGTTTTTAGTTCAACCCCCTTTTGCTTGCCCAGAAAACCAACCGTAACCCTAACCCAGAGGCGTCAGAAGCATTTGTAATTTCAGAGGGGATACAATGGCAGGGGGCGTAGGGGTTCTCCCTTAGAAATGTTTTAATGAAGTCGTTGCCACTTACTGCACTAGTGCATTTTAAGATGCTGTTAGATACTTAGTTTTACCTATAGAAGTAAACACTTGATTTAATGACTATTTCAGAGACAGATTCAACAATAAGTTCCAATTCAACTAGTTCATATATGTATCAGCCTGTTTTTAAACCCACTGCTATGGCTACATGAAATTGTGACTTACTTTCCGCTTCTTTGATTTGAGTGTGCATGTCCCCCTCACATATATTAGTCGCGATGCCAATGGCATAACCTCAGTGATGAAAATGAGGCTTTTCTGTTCTTTTAGGTTTCGTATATGCACATTTAAATTTAAGCAGAAAACAAAACAAAAAAAATTATGATAACTGAACATAGATCTGTCAACAATATGAAGGTGTAAAGTTTGAAATTTGTCCCCAAAATGTGACCCTCCACGGCAAAACCAGTTGGTTGTCGCGAATTGAGTTATTATGTTTTCATGAAAGGGCATAAATCAAGCTTCAAAGTGATACCTATATCAAATCAATCGGACGACATATGACTGAGATATCAACAATCAAAGGAGTCGGGTTTCTCCTGTCACACCAAGTGAGAAACGGAGAAATCTGCCTTTGAAGCTGACTATCGCCGTAGCACTCACAGACGCTTGGTGCGGTTGCGGCTATGTTTGTATTTACGGTAGCCTACGCTGCATTCACAGCCACACGGATAGCCTACCTGCGTTAGGTTAACTGAACTCGGGAGACTCGCTAGTCAACAAGTGGATTTACCGTAAACATTGAAGTAGAGCGGGCAAAACCAAAACTTTTAACATTCTGCTGGAATTGAATTCCTCACCTCAAGAAAGTCACGTTTTTAGGCTGGAAAGGGTAAGTTTTTTAGCGAAATTTATTCACAACAGTACAGTATAGACCTTCCACTGTTTCAAAACACTAAAAACAAAAAATGCAAAATTTTACCCCGCACAACATAAACGGTCGTTTTTCTCGGAAACCTCCGTTGCGACAAGCGACTGGTTTTGCCGTGGAGGGTCACAAATATCTCTACGCACAATAGGACCACACACTTCCCATCTTTTCATATTGAAGTGAGTGATTATTTGTCATTGTAAACACACCACACCACAGCACACAGTGAACCACAATCAAATTTGACCCATCCATAATAGAGCAGTGGGTAGCTTTTTGGCAGTGCCCATGGAGCGGTGCTTGGGGATGGTACTTACCTGTATGGGATTTGAACCAGCGATCATAGGGCCAACTCAAAGCACCAAAGTGACATTTCAAAAACCAAAATATTTCATCTAGAACAACTGCTTAATCTCCTAAGAGCAAATACAGCAGCTGAAGGAGAGACAGGATTTCCAGGACCTAAAGGTTCATCTGGAGAGCCAGGTCCAGACCACCCAACCCTCCCCCTCCCCAAAGACCTATTGGTGTGTCTATTGGTGTGTCCCCAGTATGCATGTGTAGAGTCTCTAGTTTGTCCCCAAAATATGTCTTCTCAACTACACCTGAAGTAAAGAAGTAGGAACAATGTTTTCAGGACCTAATGGTTTCTCTGGAGAGCCAGGTCTAGACCCCAACATCCCCCAAACATAGGTCTGTCCTCATTCTGCAGGTGTAGAGTCTGAAATTTCTCCTCAACATTTCTCCCACACAATGAGACAAAACACTCCCTGCCTGTATGATGTTTTAAAGATCTCAAATGCAAATACAGCAGCTGAAATAGAGAGAGGGCTTCCAGTTCTTAAAGGTTCCTCTGGAGAGCCAGGTCCAAACCCCAATTCTGCCCTGCCTCAACTCTGCACAATCAAGACCCCCTCCCTGCCCCCAGTGAGAACACAGTGGAGGTAGCACCGGTGCCAAAGGGCCCCTTGTAGGCAAGAATATCTGGAACTCATTGGAGCAAAATACAAAACCAACCCAGGGGATTCGGAGCACGGCAAAAGCACGGCAGCACTTTAAATATCTCTGTGTGGATCTCACTTGCCCCTCCGAGCTTTCCCTCGCTCCTTTTGTATTGAAATTCTGGGGGGGGGATGTGTCGGGTGGGGTGTGTGAGGGAAAAGAAAAGACAGCAAGAAAACAAAAATCAGAATTCAGTTTTTTTTGGCGCGGGCGGTGGGCTCGAAGTAAGATAATGTGAGCGGAACTGCGTCTAATGATGCGCTGATTCGCGTCCCTCGAGTCCCACTTTGACTGACTTTGTCTGATGTGTTTGGCTTTAAATGGGACATGAAAATGGAGTCACACAATGAATATAAGAGCGGGAAAAAAAAGAGAGAGAAAGATTTGGAAGCATCCCTGCTGCTCGCTCACTCGCGCTGGCCTTTCTGTATTCTTTTCCCTTTAATTACAGCAAGCAACTTTTCTTTTTGATTGTCAATAAAGAAATCTGACATTTTACCATTTTTCCTGCAGCTTTGGAACTGGTTGCTATTTGCTTGTGATCACAAACTCTCAACAATCCGCTCAACTCTTTGCATGTCTTGACTTTTAGGGTGGGATAATGTTACCATGTTAATGCACATAATTAATCTGGAGAGTATCTTGGGGGAGTAATTTTGGGGAGTATCCTATGACCATGTTAGGCCCGAACGGCTGCTAGTGCAGATGTGTATCTGACTGACGCCTGGTTGTACTTGATGCATTTGTACTTAACACGCCTATAAACATTTATTAGGGAGAAAAAGTAATTGTGGGATTTATGGGGCATTTACAGTGACATTTCAGGAAGTTCTTGTTCACCTGGAATGTGATTATAAATCAGACTTGGAGTGAAAAAATATGCTAATAGGGTGACGGACGAGGAGAAATACCTGCTGTACATAACAGCAAAATTGGTTTTTAAAAATGTCCAGGTGGAACTTTATATAAACTTAAAAGTTGAGTGCCACCTGTACTGCAGATGTTACTTTGTAATAATTCTTCATGTGCTTTACTGCTAATTAAATCTGCAGTTCACTATAGATGTTGTGAGCAATGGCAAGTTATAAGCAATTATTCTGCTTTATTTCTTTACCAATCTTTAGCACATGCTTCTTTTTTCAGAGCCACACATTTACTTGTTTTAACAAATAAGCAAAAATCAAATATTTTAATCTTGCAATTAATTGCTTTGGTTATTTTCTTTAAAAAATATTCAATTCCTGGCACTAAAATAAAACACTCTTTTTATTTTTTATTCATCTATTACATTTGTATAATACTGTAGAATTATATGTCGTTATGCCACGTCCAACAGTGTCATGTAGCCTTTTTATGTGGGTCCACATGACCTGTATGATCTGTATTTATACCTTGTAATGGCAAATTTTTAGTTTCTCCCAAATTGAGACTTATACAGGATCCTTTTTTTCATTATACTCTGTTCTACATAAAGTCGTATATACTGCAAACATTATATCATGTTCAACAATGCCACAGTGCTTTCCCACCAAAGCAAAACATCTTGAAGATGTTTGCCGTCTAAAAATAAAATATTTTCTACTCTCTGGATTTTTTTTGGGAATCCGCCTCATGGATGCAGATAGTGTGTTTAATTGGTCTCTGATACCACGCTCGGTTATTTTATCATTACGTTAATTTCCAAGGCCAAAGTAAACCATCATCTCATCTATACAAGTATACAGAGAGATGAGACAACATGGCTCCTGTTTCGACAGAATACGATGAAGACGCATAGAATATACATATATAAATAATCTATAAAGTTTGTAGAAGTAGAAAATGAAAATATGCAGTTTTACTTACATGAGGTATTCAAAATATGTGCAAATATTGCAACATCATTCGAAAATGGAGAAAAACTACAATTACTGCTGTTGCAATATCAATAATAATAAGTTGTATATAGTATATAAAAGCTGGTGTCGAAAGTTATTCTGTATTCAACAAAGTCACATTAGCCTTTTCTTGTTTTCCACCAAAGCATAATGTTTAAAAAGACAACTGGGATGGAATAGTTAAAATTAGACATTTTCAGATGTTTTAAGTCAGCACGTCCTTTGATACAGATAAGATGTTTTATTGATTTTTGATATTGCATGGTTCTTGTTTTTTTTTGTTTACATTTTTTACTTTTTAATTTCCACATTAAGTGGCATACACCTCTCTAAAAGCTAATTAAAAGAAGATTAGTTAGGAAAAGCTCAATCATTCATCGAGCAAACTAAACGTATTCACACATAAGTGTTTCTCCCAGGCACTACCCTTATTTTTTCCCTTCACAGTACTAAGCCATAGAATATCTGTGCATAATAACAACTCTGGAACGAGTAAAATAGTGAGTTTGGTCTTGAGGAGTGTTCTGCCACTGTTGTTTGTTGAGTTTAACATATGATGTGATCAGTTTGGATAACTGCTTCCAGTGAAGCGATTTCCTCATTATAGATATGTAAAAGAGAAACACGTTAAATGTTGATTAGTGTATGCTATTTGCTCTTTTTGAGGGTTGCTTAGGCTTTGCATGTTCCAATTATTTGTCATGTGGTGTAAAACATTGGCCCGGTCTCGGTCACAGCCCTTTAGAGTCTCAGTCTTGTGAAAGTGAGTGATTATTTGTCATTGTGAACACACCACAGTACAGCACACAGTGCACCACAACGAAATGTGACCTCTGCGTGACCATCCGTGAAGGAGCAGTGGGCAGCTAACAAGGGCAGCGCCCGGGAAGCAGTGCTTGGGGACGATACCTTGCTCATGAGTGGTAACTGAGGATAACCTGGATTCGAACCTGCGACCTTCTGATCAGGGGGTGAACACCCTACCGTTACACCACCAACTGCCCTATATTGTTTTGGTCTCAGGTTAGGTGGTCTTGCCCCAAACTCTATGGCAACCTTTTATATCTCAAATATTCTGAGTAGTTTTCACAGCTTTAGCGCCAAAAAACTGAAAATCATGTGACCTCCTGAAATAAAGTCTCCTGGAAACTTACATGGAAACTTGCTAGTGTTGTGTTCTGTATTTGCAATGTTTGTGAGGTTGCATGTGTTTTGTGTATTTGCAGTGCATCTATGAATGTAATAGTATAAAGTAAAATGTGGTGCTTGTGTTGTCATTTTGAGTAAAGTGTTTTCTGAATGTGTGTAGCATCATTGTAACTGAAGTGTGTTTGTACATATTCTGAACATGATTAATATGTTCTGTGGCTTTGCATCACATTTTTGATTTTGAATTGCACTGGGCTCTCTCAGCTATTGTGTAAACTAGAGATGTTACCCGGTTCGATTACGATTATCAGGTCAACAATTCGATTCGATACGATATCTCGATGCCTCACAATGCATCTCATCAATTTTCGACATTACTTCACACTGCATGCAGATTGGGCAGCAATAGATACTACTGGGATGTTCTTTATATCTAGAATGTTTATGCCGCAGCCAGAAAATCAGAGTTTTCGACTGATTCTGTCCCAGGGACTAAGCAGTGTATATTACTTTTTAGATATTTGTGTTAAATTCATTATTCATAAAGATGCCCAAATCATCTGGAAATGTTCTGGACCACTAGGGGGCAGCGGACTGCCGGCTGAAAATCGATTATGTTCTGCCACTGCATCGATGCAGAATCGTCCACATCTGCATCGCGATGCATCAATAATACAATTCATATCAACACCCCTAGTGTACACTTGTATAAAAGCTTTTGTAGAAACATTATGCTGCGTTTAAAAATGTCACACTAGCCTTTTCTGATTTTGCACCAAAGCATAACATCTGAAAAGAAGATTAAGGAGGAAAAGCTCAATATGTCACTGGGCAAACCAGCCATTTTCACACATTTTAGGTCAAACTTCAGGCATTGGTCAAAGCTTATTCTCGGCTTCTCCCGAATTCTTCCACGCAGCTCGGCATAAAAGCAATGAGAGTCAATACCGTAACACTCTGTTCTGACTGCCTCCACCTTCTTCAAACGTATAGCCAGATTTTCCCCCACTACTAGCTGTCAGTTGCAAACACGTTTTTGTCTCGAGCATATGTTGGGCCAGCAGATTGCCTGGCTGTCCTCTTGTGGAATAATCAGCGGCAAAGCGAATGCATCTGCTTCACGGAAACCTTTTTCAACGTCTCACAACTTGTCCAACACATCCACCTTGAAATGGGGCCGATGCAGCAGGAGCCCAAGTGATATGGCTGCCAGTCACCCCGGCGCTCCCCCAAAACGAGGTTTTATGGTGTGCAAAAAAGTTTTGCACACTGATAGCTATATGAAAGAAAGGAAAGAAAGAGACAGACACAGATTATGCATAGCTGGAGGTCTGAATCTAAAATGGAACAAGAAAAGCAAGTTTTTATTGTCTCTATAACATAACTTTTTATTTTATAACATTTATTAAAAAGACAGCAAAGATGATAATGTTATGTTTCATAACTCTTTGCCTCGTGAAGTTTCTTTATAGATTGAAAGCAAGAAGGTGTGATAATGTTAACATTTCATTCATTTGAGATTTCAATGTATCAGCCTTACGGTACATTTAATTGATTACCGGCCCTAGTGCATAGTTCTGTCTCCATTAAGCATTTTAATGTTTGGTCAAGGTCGGCACGGTGGTGCAGTGGTTAGCGCTGCCGCCTCACAAGGTCCTGTGTTCGATCCCGGGGTCAGCCGTAGGGCCTTTCTGTGTGGAGTTTACATGCTCTCCCTGTGTTCGTATGGATTTCCACCAGGGGCTCCGGTTTCCTTCCATAGTACAAAGGCATGCCATGTAGGTTAACTGGTGACTCTAAATTGGCCCCGTAAGGTGTGAATGATAGTGATTGTGTGTGTGTTTGTGCCTGCCTAGGGTTGCTCCCTGCCTTGTGCCTGGTCCCCACAAGCACAATAGGTATTAAGCGGTTCAGATAATGAATGAATGAATGAATGTTTGGTCAACCCCAGGTCAGCCATAGGGTCTTTCTGTGTGGAGTTTGCCTGCTCTCCCTGTATTCACGTGGGTTTTCTCCGGGTCCCCCGGTTTCCCCCAACAGTCCAACAGCATGCACTACAGCTTGATTGGTGACTCTAAATTGGCCCGTAAGGTGTGACTGAGAGTGTGGTTGTGTATGTGCTTTATGGTGTGTTGGTGCCCGCCCAGGGTTGATCGCCGCCTCATACGCCTCATACCTCAGTCATGGGATAGGTTCCGGTCCCCACGACCCTGATAGGGATTAAGTGGTTTGGATAATGATTGAATGAATGTTTGGTCAGTTATTTTCAGCAGCTCAGATACTGGGAATCTTACAACAAACTGATGGAAACGAACTCTTTCCAAAGATTTTTAATGTGATATAGTTATAACTCAATATAAGTATATACCGTATATCTTCCAATAGTAGCCCCGGCGTTTATTCAAAAATTTATTCGGATGGCCGGGCGTTTAAAAGAGACCGGTGCTTTTGGAGATCGGCTATTATTCGCCTTGCAAATGGAATGGTGATGGGTAAACAGGGTTCATTTGGCAGTAAAATACGGTATGGTACAACACCGGATGAACATTTCAGGATTGAATGAAATTATCAGTACAGCAGTACCGTATTATTAGAGCAGTATACGGTATTACCGTAAGCATGAAAAACAGGTACGGTAGACGTCTACTGAACTTTCTTGCCAATGATGCCACCAGCGTGATCTTTTACTACAGACCGGCGCTTAAAGGAGACTATTGGAGATCGGCATCTATTTGTCGCGACATATCTTCAAACCCGGCTTTTATTGGAAACGGGCATCAATAAGAGACGGGCCACTAATAGAAGATATACGGTATATAAAATATATAACAATTATTCTCATTTCAGCTGTATAGAGGATATAGACAGTGTATTTACTTTAATTACCAATTTATCATCTATGTGATGGTGTGAATATAGAAAAATTACACAAAATATATTCACAAACAGATATATATTCACCCCACCCCATGTAAAATATCACAGTTTTGCGCAATTTAAAAGCTCAGCACTTTCCAGAGCATCCTTTAAGGGTTGGGCCTGAATGTGGAGGCATCACGAGTGCACGCTTTTATTTAGCATTTTCCTGATTTGGATTACGTTCACGGTCCCCCCCCCCCCCCCTCCTCTCTCTCCATATCTCATTTCTTAAGCAGAGGCGGGAGGGCAGGAGGATGGCATTGTGGCAGTGGCCATGTGCAGTGGCGAGGAAAAGGCACTTTGTCTGGCCGCTGGCTGTCACCGGGGGTCACGCAGGCTTAGCCTCGGAATAAAGCCCTGGTCATTGTTATAATTTGCATTGATGCATAGAGAGGGAGATAACAGGGCTGGCTAACAGAGGTTGCACGGTGCAGGGGGCGTCTCTGCATAGCAATGCGCTCGTCGGATGACAGACGGCATTTTTTTTTTTTTACTAAATACATAGGAACTTGTCATTTTCACACATTACAAATTAGTGTAATTTAGACTTAAAAATTAGTTTCAACTACATACATTTTGGGGTAAATATAAATATATTAAACTGACATCTTTAAAAGATTAAAAAACTTATACATACTGTATATGCAATATATATACGCATAATTATACAAAACTATACTTAGTGTCAAAAAAGTAGGTTATATATATATATATATATATATATATATATATATATATATATATATATATATATATATATATATATATATATATATATATATATATATATAAAAGCGATGAGTTTTCTCCAGGTGCTCGGTTTCCTCCCACAGTCCAAAAGCATGCAATATATGTTAATTGGCGACTCTAAATAGGGCCTGTAAGGCGTGAATGCGTGTGTGATGGGGCCTGCCCAGGGTTGGTCCCCGCCTTGTGCCCGTAGTTCTGGTCCCCCGCGACCACAGTTGGGATTAAGTGATTTGCATAATGGATGGCCAAATGTATTTTATTGATTATTGATAGTTTTTTTTTTTATTTAATCACTGTTTTGTCATTTAATTTCAGAACCATTATGCTGCGTTCAGCAATCTTACATTAACCTTTTCCTAATCCTTTCTACCAAGACATTAACATTATTCATTAACAGCTTTGTTACTATGTCTGTTTTAAATAGAGCTAAACAAACAAAATTGAATTGAATGGAAGAATTATATATAGTATTTTAAGGTTATTTATACATGTATTAAAACTGGTGTAGAAATGTTATGCTGTTGAACAAAGTCACAGTTGCCATTTCTTGTTTTCCACCAAAGCAAAAAGCCCACATTGAAGTTTTGTATTTTTTTTGAAGTATGTATTTTAGTATATAGTGTTTTGACGTTATTGACATATGAATGTTACGCTGCGTTTTGTCTTCTGAGCTCGAGTGCAGGGGGTCCTCTCTGCATGGCAATATGTGCATCGGACGAGGGATGCTGCATTTTCCTTAAAGCTCCCCCCACCCCCAACACCACCGCCTCTCTTATCCCCCCCAGCGGGGTTCTGAAGGCCCAACCAAGGTCAACGCCAAGGACAGTGGAGCCAATTAGCATGCAGATCGCGGCCCGACGTAGTTTAAGGGTATTGCTCTGATGCAATCACATTAGTTAGGCCAGTAAAGGACCCTGGGCCTGACCTCAATCACAGGAGCAGTGGAAGAAATCCAGGAGAGAATGCACGAAGAACCACAATGTCCCGCTGTTTCAGGGCCTATTCTTCTACCAAAACCATAAACACAATGGAAAGAGAAGTAGATTGTGAGCTCAGTTTTAGATCAATACACATTATTATTATTATTATTATTATTATCAACTACTGAGTTTACTCTGGCCCTGTATACGCGTAGCTGGGTATTTATAAAAACAGATATTTTTTCTCCTTCGTTTTTGAAAATAACTTCGTACACATGAGTCCGGATAAATACGCTGTCAAGAGCCGCGTAGAACCATGTCAGCCAATCAGAATCCTGCAAAAGAGTGCAAATTACTTCCGGTTACAATGACTTTTACATCCGGTTAGATAGGGAAGTGGAGTTACTTTTAAACATTAGCACTTACAAACAAGCACAAATAGCCTGAATAAGGAAGATGAGAATTGCTGCTCTGACAGTATCCATCTTCAGTCGTCAACGTAAATAAACATTGCACACCTGACGTCAACGCATTTCCTGTTGTACACATATGACACTATGAACCTAAAACTCAGTTTTCCCCGTCCACACGTAGTCACTGAAGCTGGAGTTTGAGTAATTTCCACTTTGGCCGCATGATTCAGATTTTCCATCCCCTATAAAAAAGATACATCTGAATTTGCAACCTGAAAGTGATCAATAAGCGACATGTTAACAGGCTAATATTTTGGATTTTTGCTTCGGGTTTTGGGCGTTTGTGTCTCATGCTCGGAGATCCATTTGATCCATCTGTAAAAGGATAAGACTGTGACATTATAAGGAAGAACTTATGACATTTAGGAGATGCTCTTAGCCTATGATGGTAATGCTGGAGGTAGGATTTAAAACTCTGACCTCTTGGTCCACGGGCGAGTATCCTAACCACTAGACCACCATCAGCCCCAAGCATCAAGATGTGGTGGTATTTTGAAGGAACTAACATTTGTCTAGTAGTTAGTGGTTTGGAAATTCCTCTGAATCAAGAGGTTGTGGATTCGAATACTATAACCACCACTACCACCACTGGGTTCCTGTGTGTTTTGAGTATTTTGGGCAGTAGTGTGTGTTTTGAGTATTTGCCATTTTATTAATTTCTCTTCATGTTTAAACTTGAAACATACAATGCAGAACTTGATTTTGCAGATATTTTCACATTAAGATTTCCTCTCTAAATCTTTCGATAAATCTTAATGTGCAGCATGAAACTGATCAATAAGTGTCATGCTAAAATAGCTAAACATTATTATTTTGGACTTTTATTGTTCGTTTTGTGTTTGGGCTCCTCGACCTGCACTGCTGAAGTCAGACTCTTGTGGCCTGAGAGGCTGGAACACAATTTACCCCCCACTTTTTTTTGGTTAAATCTGTGTCCGGGGTTGTAAATTTCCTCCAATTCTCCCTCTTTCGCTCCTTCTATCTTTCTCCCCTTGTCGGAATTAATGAGATCGGGTTTGATCAGGGCAGCCGAGTGTTCCGAGAGAAATCTCACAGCCGCCTTGTGTCCTGTAATAGAATTTGCATCTAATGCATACATAAATCAAACATCTTTCTGGACATTTTCATATGCATAATGTCATTTCACCCTGTGTCTTTCCAAGTGGGGAGTTCTGCAGGGGGGAAAAAAGGAAGAGGAGGAGGAGGAAGGGGGCATGTAGGTGGCTGTGGGGATTGTAGTCGGGTAGAGAGGTGATATTCTCTCTCTCTCTCTTCCATTCTTTTTTTTTGCTGACTGTGTAACCATATTTATATAAAAAGACGGGAGATCTTTGGGGTTTAGATTTCAGATGGTTTCAGTGTAGTAGAGAAAAGTGTCTTTGTGTTTAGATGTGAGATGTGTATGTGAGTGTGGTGTGTGTGTGTGTGTTTAGATGTGGAATATACATTTGAGTGGGTTGTGTGTATGTTTAGATATGAAGTGTAAGTTGAGTAATTTAGGTAGTAGTGTGTGTGTGTGCATGCATGTTTAGATGTGGAGTGTGTATGTGCGTGTGTAGTGTGGTTGTTTACATGTGGAGTGTATATGTGGGTGTGTAGGGTGTGTGTGTGTTTGGATGTGTAGTGTGTATGTGGGTGTGTAAGGTGCGTGTGTTCACATGTGAAGTGTATATGTGGGTGTGTAAGGTGTGTGTGTTCTCATGTGAAGTGTATAAGTGGGTGAGTAGTGTGTGTTTAGATGTGAAATGGGTATGTGGGTGTGTAAGGTGCGAGTGTTCACATGTGAAGTGTGTATGTGGGTGTGTAAGGTGCGTGTGTTCACATGTGAAGTGTATAAGTGGGTGAGTAGTGTGTGTTTAGATGTGAAATGTGTGTGCGGGTGTGATAAGTGGGTGTTTGGATGTGTAGTGTGTATGCGGGTGTGTAGTGTGTGTGTGTGTGTGTGTGTGTTTGTCTAGATGTGTAGTGTTTATTGAGTATTTTGAGAAGTAGTGTGTGTGTGT
Organism: Distichodus sexfasciatus; assembly: GCA_032718565.1. Lineage (NCBI taxonomy): Eukaryota > Metazoa > Chordata > Actinopteri > Characiformes > Distichodontidae > Distichodus > Distichodus sexfasciatus. Next base: position 749,578 of record JAVGVS010000025.1, read on the forward strand.
GTGTATGTGTGGTGCATATGCATGTGTGTGTTGTGTATGTGTATTATTCTGAGTATTTTCGGCAGTAGTGTATGCGTTTAGATGTGAAGTGTATATGTGGGTGAGTAGTGTGTGTTTAGACGTGAAATGTGTATGCGGGTGTGATAAGTGGGTGTTTGGATGTGTAGTTTGTATGCGGGTGTATAGTGTGTGTGTGTGCGTGTGTGTGTGTGCGTGTGTGTTTTTCTAGATGTGTAGTGTTTATTGAGTATTTTGAGAAGTAGTGTGTGTGTGTGTATATGTATGCGTGGTGCATATGCATGTGTGTGTTGTGTATGTGTAGTGTTCTGAGTATTTTAGGCAGTAGTGTGTGTGTTTAGATGTGAAGTGTGTATGTGGGTGTGTAGTGTGTGTGTGTGTGTGTTTGTCTAAATGTGTAGTGTTGTGTTGTGCATATGCATGTTTGTACTGTTTATGTGGAGTGTGTTCAGAGTATTTAGGCAGTAGTGTGCGTGTGTGTGTGTGTGTGGATGTGGTGTGGAGTATTTTGGGCAGCAGCAGCAGTGTGTGTGTGTGTAGCTGTTATTTTTCGTCTGCATCTCTGTGTGTTTGCGGCTTTGTAGTGTAAATGCTGGTAGTCGAGTTTCATATTAAAGCATCTCGCAGGCTGACGGAACACAAAAGGTGAAACAACGTTCCGATTGTTGCTGCTGCTTGTAACTGTCTTACTAACAAGCATCATATATTCATATTAGAATTTTTGAGACTTATTGCATACATCATGTGATTTTATGATGCACCTCACTTATAATAAACGAAGCAGAAAACAGTGAAACCTGGAACTTCTGAGCCAAAAATGTCCCTTTGGTCTGTGTTAGTGTGTGTGCTGATGTTGCACGGCGATATTGATGGCCGTTATTAGTCGTCAAACGTCCGGTGTTACACTGTAAATGCTATATTTTTAAACACCATTTGCATTTTTATGTTAAGATCCTTCAAACCTTTCTTGCATAAGTCTTGGATTTATGAAAGCCGGTTCACTTGGTATTATATTTACTCCACTCAGGCAAAAAATAAAAAGAGTGCTCATAACTCACCAAGGGATGAATCTGTTTCCCCACCCAAAGTAATTAAATATCACATTTTCACACCAAAGTTAAATAAATTATATTTTTTATGCTGATTCCTGGGAGATGTTGGTGTGATGCAATAAAACTCCAATGCAGAGATGGAGAGGAAAAAACAAACTGGCACAAAGCCATTCTGAGGGATTTCTTTAATCTTACAAAAAATCTTTTCTACCCTGAAATAAAAAATAGCAAACACACTCAAGCAACATATTTTGGGATTTGGAAGCGTGCTGTGCATCACCACAGGATATCAGAAGGTCCCCGTGTCCCGCTTTTTAAACGCTCATTACAATCCACATTAATATCTTCAAATATTAATTGGACCCGTGAAGCCACACAGATCCGTATTCTTGAGCACCGTACTGACAGCTTGTCAGCTGCCGAGGCCGGGGCCGGCCTGACATCTCGGCCACGGGAAAGTTTCCATGCTAAAACAATGCCATTAACGCCAATCAAGCTGACACTTATGAGCCTTATTAAATGATGTGTAATGTCCAACACGCTTGCCGCGACTGCTCGGCCCATTAATGCAAAACGCTTCTGACCTCGTGAGCTTTTTAGTGTGGTAATGTAATGTGATTAGTAGTCCAATCTTATAAATAATAAAAAGGCTAGCAGCATCATTTATGTATTTACATAATGATAATGTGTTGCTCCTTGCTTTGATATTAATTAAAAAGTAATGTGTTTCTGTGTTTTTTTCTGGATTTGAGCGGCAGTCAAATAAATCAGAGGCTGGTAAACAGGCTTTCGTGAGGCTCTTGTGCAGACGGCAGCCAGTTTGGGACTTGGGCGACCTCTATTTGGTACACAAGCACACGCAGAAACTTTCATGCCTGTTACATTAAATATGTGAGTGTTCAAAGTCTTTACTGCGATAAGTTGGAATCTTACAAATGATGCAAGGTTTTGTACCAAACCGTTTACACCTCCCCGTTGAGCAGAAGCCTCACAAACACCGATTTCTCAGATTTTTGTAATCTGAAAGAGTCAGTCTTGTCCCATTTGCTTGGAACAAAAGCCTTTCTAACTCTTGAGTGCCTATCTAAAATGTGTAAAACACATTTAATAGGACTCAATAAAGACACTGGGCATAATTCAGGCATCTGCACATTGCCCAAACATTTGAAATGAAGTGACCAATTTAGTCACAGTGCACCAGTTTGTGAAAGCCTTGCCGCGCTTCACGCCTTTATAAAGCTTCTCCTGAGCTTAGCTTGGCATGCTTTACCAACCAAGCAAATTAGAGCTGCTTTTCTTGCTGCTAGTGAACAAACAAACTGAAGTGAAATCAGACATGGAACTGTTGTGACCAACTTTTTAATATTTTTTAATATGTGTTAGACGTATTAATCTCTCCATCGATTGTTTGGAAATTTTAAAAAATAGATGTTGCTCTGGATAAGAGTGTCTGCTAAATGCTGTAATTGTGAATCTAGTAGAAAACAATGCCATATATTTATACAGAAAAATCTTCCTAGAATATGATTAAAGTCTAGACTATCTTTGAATTTCACTGGTGAATTTCCATTGTATCTACAATTTAGTCCAAGACTAGGCAAAATCCACGTTCAAGAAACCAGTCCTTAGGGCCAATTTCTCAGTCAAGGGTTTAGCCTAGTCATAGACTAGCTTTGAGTTTGAATGGTAGGTCTCCTTTGGTACTACAATTTAGTAGAAGACTAGGCTTAATTCATGGAAATTCTCCACTGAAACTCAAACTTAATCTCGAATTAGGCTTAATCATAGTCCAGAAAACCAGCCCATAGAGCTTTATTCTAAACTACCATTTTAACTCCTATCACAGTCTTCCCTGTGATTCACTGTTTGCCCACTAGGGGCCACTTCGTCTGGTCTTCTTTGTCTGAGTCTATGCTTCGTTTGTCCTAATATCCTACACCTGTGTCTGCCCTAATTTAAACCTGCCTTCCCTTTTTGTCTGCTTTTCACCTCTGGTTGATTCTATCATGACATGTCTGTTGAGTGCTGGCAGAGGCTTGCTCTACTTAATGAAAAGCTGAGTCTTAAACCAAACCGACCTCTAGATTGGGGGGGCTTGATTGGAGCTGGGGAGGAAATTGACTTTGACAAATTTGAGAAATTGTCATATGGCTGGAGGTGTAGAGAGGTGAACATCTGTGCTGTTGTTGGTCATTTTGGCAGTAATTCACAAAATCAAGCCAGCCAAGCTTAGATACTCTTATCCAGAGCAACTTCCATTTCTCAGATTCAGGGACCATCTACCATGAGCATATTGAAGTTAAGGGCTTTGCTCAAAGGCCCAAAGATGTTAATTCTGGAAAAAGGATGTAAACCTATGACCTCTGGGTCCATAGTGAAAGTGAGTGATTATTTAGGCTAATAGGCTAATATCCTACCAGTAGATCATCACAAGTATGCCTCAACATCCAGACACGCTGCAGGGAGACAGAGGACAACTCTGACGCCAAAAAATCGGCATAAACGTTCACAAAGGTCAAGAAAGTTGGTCTCAGTTGCTCGCTTCAGCCTGTGATAGCTTGTTCTCCTGTCAGGTTATTCATATAGAGTTGCTCAATGACTTATGCTTTGTTAAACTGTAAAAACAGCTTCTGTATGGAATAATATTCCTCTTTTCTGCACTCAAGAACCTGCTGAACAGGTTGTTTGTTAACTGTTTGAATGTAAAACATTTTGATGTCTGTCAAATACTGTAGGTCTGTATACATACATATATTAGAGGCACTTTCCAGTACTGGCTTGGATCCATTTGGATCCAGAACTGCCTTAATTCTTTGTTATAGATTCACAAAGGTCCTTGAAATTATTTATTGTAGAGACTGTGTGTGTGTCAATGTGGTAGCATTATGCAGTTTCTGCTGAAACCATCCAACACGTGTCCCTCAATCAGTTAGATTGTATCCAGGTCTACAATAATAAACCATGTTCATTCTCATTTTATAGCAAAACACACACATCAGTGCATAAAAATGTCCACAAATAAATTTGACATGTGATAACATTATGGCATTTAGCAGACATTCATATCAAAAGTGACTTTTATGTCATAATTACAGGGACCTCTTCCTGGGACCTCTTCCTGGAGCATCTTGGGCTCAAGGGTCTTGCTTGGAAGCCCAGTGGTGGAACTTCTGGAAGTAGGATACAGCTGGATTTGAACCTATGACCTCTTGGTCTGCAGGTGAGCAGCCTACCTCAGACCGCCACCAACACTGACATGCTTTAATATAAAACATGAGATGTAGGTAATGGTGGTCTAGTGGTAGGATGTTTGCCTCTGGAATAAGAGGTTGTGGGTTCACATCCTGACTCCAGCATCACTTCCACTGGGTACGTGAACACGAAGCATTGCCCCAAGTACCTGCAAATACCAATTGGAAGTCACTCTGGATAACGTAACGTGGATAACATTAAATTCTGCAAAAGTAAGTGTAATCTTATAACATGAAACTTCTTGTTCTACATAGTTATGGATACTAACATTTGTATGGTTTTGGGAGTGTACATGGTATAGAAGAGTGGTGGCACAATTGTCTAATAGACTGAAACCCTGTGTTGATGATCATAAGAGGTCGGTTTGAATCCTACTTTTGGTCCCCTGAGCTAGGCCCTGAAGTCCAAATTGCTCCAGGGAGACTGTCCATGTAATTAGGAAGTGTAGGTCACTCTGCATAAAGGCATCTGCTAAATGACATGAATGTAAATCTAATGTAAATATCTGACATAACCATACCATAAAAATGGATGTCCCCACCACTAGGGGTGCCCCCCTTGAACAGACGACACGGCAAGGTCACCCCTCACCCCGTCACAACTTCGAGTAGCTTTTGTTCGACAAACAGCATCGCATCGCAGCATGCTGTATACCGAACAAGCCATTACCTTGTCTTCGTAGAGGCAATTCCCACTCTAATTCTAACGTGACTAATACATACACACGTACCTGTGAACGTTGGCTTTTGCTCTTAGAGAGAACGTCGGTCGCAAACAGCCCCGTATTGCTTATTAGGCATTATCAAGCAGATTTGATGCATCCGGTGATGCGGCAAGGTAATAATCTAATCAGCACTGAATAGACGATTGGCTCTCGCACAGCTATAATTTAAAAAAAAAAAAAAGAGAGAAAGTAAACCTACATCTCCTCTATAACCCTGTCGACCACTCTTCCAGGTTCTCTGACAACGTGATAAAACTCCATTAACTGCGGGTTTCGTCCTCGCCTTCCATGACAAAGCGCACATCAGAATATGCAGATAGATTTATTGGGGGCCCAGCTGCACGTGGCCATCCTCCTGGTCACATAACGAGAGGAAATATCCTCTCCGAGTGGTCAGAGCGTCGAGGCGGCTTAATGACACTGGATATCTCCCCGACAGGCCCCTGAAATATTTGCTCAGGAGACTGTCCCAGGGTTTCTATCTGCCGCAAATCCATTTATATGTTTGCCGCTGATTTATGGCCTTATTTTAACTGTCTCCTACATGCAAATGCAAGAGGTGGAGGAGTGGAGGGGGGTTCAGCGCTTAGAAATATACATAATGTGATTCTCAGGGTCATCCCTCCCGCCTGTCAGAATGGATTCCAGCCAGGGGGGGTTGCAGAGGGACTGAGGGAATTGCTCTTTCCAGGGAAGGAAGTCAGGAGGTGTCCAGACAACTGTCTGCTCGCTTGCCCTTCTTTCGCTCAAACCCCAACCTATTAGTCTAAATGCTGCACATTTCACCGAGTGGCGGGGCGGATCTTATTTAGAATGAATTTACTTTAAGATAAAGGAGGTATAATCGCAGGTTAGAAGCAAATTGCTCATCGGTTGAGAAACATAACCGGATTAGACGCTATTATGTTGATAACCGTGCTTCACGCGGTCGGCATGGTGGCTTCCCTCTTTTTTATTCGGTGATATCCAAGCAATGTAAAATTCATGGCTGGTAATCACACCAGTCACATGATGTGTTTTGCATGTGGCCCTCTGAATGTGTGTGGCGGAAATCGGTATAAAAAAGCGAACCAAAACACATGGCCGTGATAATGATGGTGTCAACGATTTGCATGAAACATACAGCCCATGTCTTACTTCTCCTAGTTCTTTTGGGATTAACATGAAAACGTTTTTTTATATTTATTACATTATCTATGCTGACATATAAATTACATGTTCCAGCAATTTGCAAATTATGGCACAGCAAACAAACCTGCCACAAAGCCTCGAGAGGTCCTTAATGATAAATGGATTATGTCTCTTTAAAAGTGCAATTGAAGAATGATGGTCATATATTGAGGCCAGTTGTGGTCGGACTTTATTAAAGACATCGGTCATATAATGGCCCTTCCTTTGTGCGGGCACTACAATGTATTTTACGTGCTCATTCATTTATGAGCAATATTTTAGGGAGAGGTGCTTTGAGGTTTGAATTTTAATTATTGGATGTTAGAGCCTTAAAGCCCTTTAAAGAGATGGAAAGAACAAAAGAAACAAGAGGAGGAAAAAGTCTGAAGGATTGTTTTCAGAAAATCTTAATGGAGATGTCACTCTTGAATGACTGCTGTAATGTTTTGGGGTTTTTTTGTCTAAAAGTATTAACTAATAAATGTGTTCAGTTCACAGGCAGCTGCATTCTACTCAGGCATTTACTGAATATTGTAATAATGGTAATTTGCTTCGTTGCCTTTAGCGTGCGTGATCATCGAGAGATTACAGCTCCATGCTCGGTCCACCATGACCGCAAACCGGCTCATTGTTTCTTACCAGTGAATCTTTAAGTAAATCTCTGTTTTTATCTCGTTTCCGTTCCTGGGAGATATTAAGTATTCCATTCACTGCATAAATTTTCAGGTTCCACCCATGTGACACTGGGGGGTGTTGAATTTTTTATGACAAAAACGGTCTAATAATTGTTGAACAGATGTAAGTGGTGGAGAGTGGGTTCCAGCAGATCTCATAAAATAGAATTAGCAGAGTTAACCCTGTCTTTGCCTTTCATGCCATGGAGGGAAAAAGAGACGGATGGTGTTTAAAAGCTTGCCAACTGCTAAAACCTTCAATGAGCATGATTTTAAAATATTACACACATTTAAATAACGGCTAATGGTGAATGAAAGCCAACAGGGTAAGCAGTGTGAATATCTGAGCTGTTCTTCATAGAAGTCAGAGTTGATTCTTACAATGCATCAGTGCAACACAATGGTGCACCACAACCAAATGTGACCTCTGCATTTGGCCCAGCCATGAAGCTGACCAACTGCCCCCAGGCTCATTGTTAGCAACATTTGCATTTCTGGACTGTAGGTATTTATATTTGTCTCACATGCTTCTCCCTAATGGTGGTGGAATTATGAATTAAAAGAAATGGGCAAAGTAGTCTGACTGGCAGAGGCACTGCTTGCCAATAAGCCACTGCTTGGGGCCCTGGGCCTTTCAGGGGCCCCCTGAGGACTGATTATTTATAACATCATAGTTGTGAACATGGGTTTGTAGAGCCTTGTGATTTTTTTGCATAGTGTTCCAAAATATTCTAAAATATTTTTGTGTTTCTTCAATCACAGTTGAACAGTTTTCCAGTGCTTCAGTGTAAATTAATACATTCCTTTTAATTAATTAATGAATATTTTGCCCATAAATGTTGAATGTCAATGTCAAATTTAAACATAGAGCACTATTAAAACAAGATGTGCTGAGCCCAAAGTTCTGTACAAACCATGTAGCAATTAATACAATGAGACATACTATACAAATGTAAGAAAGTTAAAACAATAAACGAAAAACAAAATAAAACACATAAGATCAGCACAATTGATAATTACTTACCTCTCAATCTGAATTAAAAGCCATGGACTATTAATGTAGCAAACAATAAATAAAAGCCAAAAAATCAAGTAGCTCAGGATCTGGGCGTTGTTCTCAACATTATCATTATGGAACAAAACTAATAAAAGTGACACTTTTAACATCCTTCTTTTAAGAACTGGATCTACAAGGTGCCAAAAGTGGATCTGCCCATATGAGTGATTCCCTGAGATTTAGATTAGTCGTTAGTGCCCTCAGCCACATTACAGCTTCATCATTTTATAAGGCCTCTCGGTCCCTTCCTTGATGCATAATTTAGAGCTGACCCGAGCCCCAGCCGGTGGGACTGAAATTTTGACCCCCAAATCACTTTAATCTCTGATTCAAAAATACATGAGTTAGATGTCAGGCGAACTTCCTATGTTACTCATGTTTATGTAATGGGCCGAAGCTCTAAACTAGTTCACTTCCCGGCCTGACATGCTGCAGGGAGGCGGAGGAAAACTCTGCATATCGGCATAAACATTAACAAAGGTCAAGAAAGTTGGTCTCAGTTGCTTGCTTCAGCCTGTGATAGCTTGTTCTCCTGTCGTGTTATTCATGTAGAGCTGCTCAAACGATTTATGTTTAGTTAAACTGTAAAAACAGCTTCTGTGTGGAATAATATCTGCACTCAAGAACCTGCTGAATAAGTTCTATGTAAACTGTATGAATGCAAAACATTCTGAAGTCAGATTAATAAATCTGTAAACCTACATATTGGCAGTTGGTACTGTAGCGTTTGCCCTGTGATCGGAAGGTTGCCGGTTTGAATCCAGGACTGGTAAAGGTACCACTGAGGTACTCATGAGCAAGGCACCATCTCCAAGCACTGCTCCCCGGACTCTGCCCACTGCTCCTTCACGGATGGGTCAAATTCAGAGTTCACATTTTTTTGTCGTGTACTGTGCTGTGGTGTGTTCACAATGACAAATAATCAGTCACTTTCACTTTATATTATGGGTTGCTGGCATATTGCATTGCATATTTAAAATGGTGTCCGTACATTTAAACTCATGTCACATTTCAAAACGTCTTAAAATACTCATTGACGTAATTATATTGTCGCTGTTGGGCGGAAACCTCGTCCATTTTTGTTCATTTTTATTTTTTGCCATAACACAATTCTAGTGGTCAGTCTTCACATTGGCCTGACAGTTTTAGAAATATTTAACCAATGAAAAGTGTTGAAAATGACTTGTTCATATATTCATATACAATGTTCATATATTTAGAATATACATAGTATTTGCAATTTCCTGAAAAATAACCATTTTGGACATAAAAGGTTTCCGCCCAACAGTGACAATTGGTTATATGTTATGTATTAAAATACATGCCTAGACTTGAATAAGGATGTAGCAATAAATCAATCGATACAATGATTCAGTGATCAACCAGTCAATGGCATAAATCCAAAAGAAAATATCAATCAGACATCATATATATTGTAACGTCACTTTATATTGAACAGGAGCGTTGTTTTTATTTAAAGGCCTGTTTTAAAAACAAATGTATGGTCAGGAATAAAAATGTTAAATGATGTGTAGCTTTTTAATTATTTGATATGAGTGAAAGGCAGCTGACTTTCTCTCATATGAATTCCTGGCTAAATCAAATTCAAATTGTATCGTAGCTGACTTTGTGATATCGGCAGACAACGAATCATTGTCTATTGAATTGAAATAATGTTGTATTGTGATGAATCCCGTGATGTACATCCCTAATGTATACTAGAAGCTAGGCAGCAATGAAAGAAATATTTTTGGTTGTTATGTTCCAGTGGATATCCCATTACATAAACTGACAAGGGTCGTATTTCTGTAGAGGTCTAACATTACTTTGCAGTTTTCACCCTCTCCATTAGCCCATTAATCCTCTCGGCTGAATGATTACACGACCATTTGTTTATGTCTCCAGCGAGCTTCACCTTCTTACATGATGAAGCTATTTAATAAAGCTCTATTAATTCCTGTATGGCAGCAAGATATGAGTTGGGGGGATTGTTAATTACCGCAGTATGTATTGAATAATTCACCTGCTGGAGTGGGAGTAATGCAACGGCCACTATTCAGCGATAACGCGGTGACAATGGACGCTGTAGTGGTGAATGACTTTTTGTTTATGTCATTACTTAGAAATGTACGGCCGTGGCGGCGCTGATAAATGGCACGCGCAATCGCGGATTACAGTCCTAAAGTAGCAGATAATGAAATGTTAATGTCATTTTTTATGCCCTGGGCCTAATTTTGTAATTGACATTGTGAGAGCTCGGTAATAATGTGTGTATTGAATAGACAGCCTGGAGTGGCACAAAGGTAGCACATATACTGTGTATTGTTGTGCCAATCATCAGAAATATGGTTAGTCAGGAAATCGTGTTTTCCTCCATCACGTGAAGAGGGTGAGGACCTGCTGATGAGGCATGAAACATATATAGTATTCAAGTCCCAGATATGAGTCAGAAAAAGGAACCTTGGTACCTTTTCATCTACACTTTGGCAAATGCTGGCCAAATGTTTCAAGATTTTGTGTTTCACTATTGCATTCCGAATTAGATGTCAGTTGTCATTGGGGTAATTGGTAGCATAAAAGTTTAGAGAGTGATAGGAAGGTCATTGGTTCTGGACCAGCAAAGGTACCACTGAGGTATTCATGAGGAAGGTACCCTTCCAATGCACTGCTCCCTGGGTGCTGGCAGCCAAAAGCTGCTCCTTCACAGATTAGTCAAATGCAGAGGTGTCACAGTGGTCCAGTGCTTAGGACACTTGACTCTGGAGTAAGAGATTGTGAGTTTGAATCCTATTTCCAGCACTACCATCATTGGGTTCCCGAGTAAGACTCTTAACCTCAAGTTGCTCCAGGAGACTCTCCCTGAAATTAGGAAAATGGAAGAGCGTTTGCTAAATGCCATAAATGTATCATTTCATAGCGGTGCACTGTGTGCTGTGCTGTGTCCACAATGACAAATAATTAGCTTGAGAGTGCTCGTCACTGTTTGTAGATTCTGTTCATAACTAAGAAAAATCTCACATAAGAAAACATTTGGTGAATATCTGAATATTTACATAAACTATATTAAAATAGGTTTTATGGACAATTGTCTTTTTAAAAATAGTTCACAAATGAGGTCCAAAGTCTGTAATAATTAAAGATGGCGCTGATCTGACACATGGATCGGATATCGGTCCGATAACGACTCATATAGCTGGATCTGGTATCGGTGGCAGATGTCCAAATGTGCAATATTGGTATCGTATCAAACATAAAAAAGTGGTATTGTGCCATGTTTAGTAATAATACAAAATTTGCAATCAACAATAATGTCCATTAAGTTTCACAATAACACTACAGTGTGTTATTGCTTGATACATAATACGTACAAATTATTGTAGTCATTACAGTCAATGACATTATGACAAAATCACTGTGACCAAATAAAACAACTGTCCCCTAATGTATAGTGATGCTTGGATGTGTGTGTGTTCATGTGGGTGTGTAAGGCTTCTCATTCATATTGATTAAAGTATGGACTAGGACACTGGAAGCTAATTCAAGGTCAGTGCAGAAGCAAGAAGTGATGCCAGGTGTCAACTCCAGTCCTAGCATCCAAGACTGGGCATGAATGTTTGAGGGAAAAATCTCCGCCAGGCAGAAGTGTTAGAACTCAGATTTCTTCGACTCTGCCACAACCGTTGAGCTCCCTCATTCATGGCTAATAGCAGATTGCTTATAACACTATCCTTGCTTCCACTTATTTTTATTCACATTGTTAAGTTGAAGTTAAACCTAATCATGAGCCAATATGCAGGAATTTGATTAAGTGCTTCCCCTCAAATTCTTTTTCTTCAGCAAAACTGTGCAAGTGTTACCCACAAGCACTTATGTCGGGGCGGTAAGATAAAGCCATAAAATGCATGATCTGGCGTGAGTGTGATTTCTTTAATTTCTTTTGGTTAATTCGCGTAGCCATTCTCGGTACTCGCCTGCTTCCGAAGCGTACCCCCTAGGAGGAAAGACAATAGGGTGGCTGAGTGGCATCCACTTGCCTGGGGGCAGGACTCACTCCATTAGGACCCCCAAAAGGTACGAGGCGGAATAAAGCCAGAGTCTACAGTTGATTGGCAAACAAAGTAGGAACAGGCACTTAAGAATTCAATTGCATTTTACCCATCACCATTTCTGTTCAGCCTAAATTATGCTCCTGGCCTAACAGCTTCTATTAACTCTACCGGTGCCTATTCAGGTGCTAATTGGGATGAAACTGGGGTTTGTCGAGGCAATTATAACGAATAGCTGAAAATGGCTCGAGATGGCCTTTGAAAGAGCTAAAACTGCAGCGAGGGTATTAATCTTTTATAGTCATGACATGAGTAATAAAAGGCATAAAAATTATCGCTGTATCATGTCTGCAAAGATGATATGATATCATTATGTGCCTGTATCTATCTTTTGAAAACACCTTTTTGGAAAATCTCAGATTTGAGTAGCTGCTTGAAAAGGTATTAGACATCATCATGTTAGTTTGGAGCGAGTTAATCGGGCCGTGAGTGGAGGAGGTTGGAATCAGATGGTGGTGATTTTTGTCTGAGACCATGATTCTGTTACTGCAGTGTGTTCTGTAGATGTGTGTGTGTGTGTGTGTGTATGGGATGGAGTGATTCTCTGTAAGCAGTGAGGAGTTAATAATAATGAGTGATAACTCTTAGGGAGTTGACCCCGTAATTGGGAGGACAATGTGGCAACCTATAACAGGAGCAGCCAAAAGAATAAGAAGAAGGCAGTTGATAGTGTAACGGTTAGGGAGTTAGCCTCGCAATCAGAGGGTCGCTGGTTCAAGGTTCAGACTGATAAAGGTACCAATGAGGTAATCATGAGCACTGATGGGAATAACGGTCTTACAAATAAACAGTGTTACTAACAGTGTTATTTTTTCCATTACGGGTAATTACTTTTTCCATTGTTACAACTCTGTTACCGTTACTGAGAACAAAATGCTTTTTAAAAATGTAACGCAATAGTTACTTTCCCTGGTAACTTGTTTCTTTTATAGTGCTGTAACTCAGTTACTAACTCAGTTACTTTTTGGGAGAAGTAACTAGTAACTATAATTATTTTTTTTAAGTAACGTGCCCAACGCTACTCATGAGCAAGGTAACATCCAAGGATTTTTCCCTGAACGCTGCCAAAAGCCTGGCCACTGCTCGTTTGCAGATGGGTCAAATGCAGAGGTCACTATGTGCTGTGTTCACAATGACAACTAATAGTCGAATGCTAAAATAGTTAAATGCTAAAAGTTTGGCACTGACTGCAGCTTTAGCCTTCCTGTCGTGTTCGGGTCAAATCTGACTGATTTACAACTTAAAACACTCATAAACATTGTGTTTTACATCTGATTGCCTCAAGGCCTTATGATATCCTCCACACTATGCACTTCAACATATAAAAGTGATGATCACCTCTTTCATTGAATTTTGAGGGTTTTAATCAACGTTGTTACACCTGTGGTGTTCCCAGTCAAAAGTGACCGCCATAGGAAATGAATGGGTATCCAGATTATATTCATCCATCAGACAGAAAACATCCCCATACACACCACCCCAACTCACTCACTCACTCACTCACTCACACACACATTTCAGACTGAACAATGTCTACAGGACTACAACAAGAACAAAGGAGGCATTGACTGCCTTGATAAGGTAATGTAAAGTTTCATCCATCACGCATTTAATTTTTTATTTATTTATGTGAATCATAGCATTTTGTGTATGACAGATTCAATATTGTTCCCAATCTCTTATTTATTGTTCCTTTTATTGCAGCTTACTGGTACATACACCTGCAAGCGAATGACAGCCCGCTGGCCTGTGGCACTGTTCCACAACATCCTTGATGTGTCTGCTTTCAACGCATATGTGGTGTGGACAGCCATCGACCCAACCTGGAATCAGGGGAAGAGTTTCAAGAGAAGACTTTTCCTAGCAGAGCTGGGGAAAGCTTTGGTGACTCCTCTTATTCAACGGCGCCAGCACATTCCCCGCACACCAGCCTCTGCCAGTCTGGTTAGGAGTGTGCAAGCCCCAGCCCCAGCCGCTGCCCTGGCTGCTCTCCCCCAAGAAGGACATGGGCAGAAAAGGAAGCGCTGTGAGCTCTGTGCCCCTAGAGACAACAAAACAAGCCTGGGATGCTGCAAATGTGATGCCTATGTTTGCAAGGCCCACTCTGACCTGAGTGTCACATGCCACTCATGTGCATGAATTCACACACACACACACACACACACACACACAGTCTTGTATTACTATCTTTGTGAGGTCCTTCCATAGACTCCCATAATGACTAAAGTACATAATTTTACACCTACACCTAATCCTAACCCTAACCTTAACCTCAGTAACCAAAAGCACAGCGTTTACCTCTTTTAGTTTCTCGAATAAAACAAGCACATTTTCTATAAAGTCATTTCTCCTCATGGGGACCTCTCCAATGTCCCCACAAAGCCTAAAAAAACAGATAAAAGTGATGCGATAAATACATGGCCACACACACACACACACACACGCACCTTCATGTTGAGTTTGGTCTTTGGTTTTACATTACATGTTCATTTTGTAATACATTTTCAGTGCCTATTTGTATTTTCACTGCATTTTATGTCTAATTCTATAAATTCATGTTAAACACTACTTTGAGACATTGTTCACAGCTAAAGAATGTTGAATAAAAATTTGGTGGTGAAAAATGGTTTTTGTGCTAATTAAGAGCAGTTAAAACAGACCGGTCAATTTTGACCGGGAACACTAAAGTAAGGGGCGGGAGGTGAACACGACAGGAGGGTCAGAAGTGCTGCTTAGGTACTTTATTTACATGGCAACTGTGTTTTACATTTATTTTTCATTGGTGAAGCTTCCACAGTAATTGTTGTAATCTGAATACGTAACGTCGGTACGTGTAATCTGTTACTCCCCAACACTGTGTATATCCATATAACAATAACAAAGGGACATTTCAATCCTGAGGTTATGGTTAGAATTAGTAGCAATGTTAATTTTAGGAGCAGTGATTTCATTTTTATTTCAGTTAAATACTGAATGTAAACATGGCTTCACTGCAAACACGATCACTTGGGTGAAAGAGATTTAGGGACACTAAATCTAGAATTGCACTGAACACAACATAAAATGGAATTAATGGAAGATGGAGAGACCTGGCTGCACCTTCAAGTGAAGTGTGAAGGTACCACTGAGGTACTTAGGAGCAAGGTACCATCCCCAAGCACTGCTCCCTGGGAGCTGCCAAAAAAGCTGCCCACTGCTCCTTCACATTTCGTTGTGGTGCACTGTGTGCTGTACTGTGTTCACAATGACAAATAATACTCACTAAATATTTTTGTAAAAACACTGGTTCAGGGGCAGGATTGAGATCATTTAACTATAATAATTATAATGTCTATGGAATGTCTCCAAAAGAATAGTGAAGTAAATGTGTGTGCGATTGAGTAGAAGAGAGAAACAGGATGGGAGAGGACTACAATACTGGTGGGATAAAGTAAAGCTCCTCACAATGCATTTAGCGTCGAGTCCCTCAGCATACGTTCACCTCGTGCCGTTCTTTCACCAAAGCGTATAAATAACACCCACCTGGACCTCATTCTGCACCCAACGCCTTTTAGTAGTGCGGCTTCTCGCACATTTGCATCAGAATTAGCTCTCCAGGTACGGCTGGTGTTAAACTCTCAAGCCACTGATTCGGTGGATCACTTAAGCTTCGAGCTTATCTGTGTTATTATAATTTATAAAGGATTTAGGAAATCATATTCTGGAGACTGCTGATCCATAGACGGCTCTTGAGCTGTTATTTCTGCTGCACTGCCTCTTGTTTACCTATTTGCTGGTGTGGCATTGTGGAATTTCCAACTTATCTCAGCAAATCCGCTTTCGCCCCAAACCCAACAGGAACAATCTGGAATTTCCATAAATTGGCTAAACGTAACCCAAACCGAGGGCATCTCAGGAAAACTTTACTGGTGGAGCTGATGAACTTAATTCTTTAAAGTTACCTGCATTAGATGCAGACATTAGAGATTTTCAGAAACTAAAATCTTACTTTAGCTTGATCACACTGCAGTGTGTACACTGGGGTTTTAGAGGTTAAAGGTGACATTTCTGAACTCAGATTTCGAACAGAGTAGTTTGTAAAGTTTACCTCAAATACAGTAGATATACAAATATACTGTACATATATACAAATAGCACAAATGGAATTATATAGAAACAACACATTCTTAACCCTGGGCAATCGTTCAAATGGTTTGACAGTGTATGATTTATGCACAAAAAAACGTGAGTGATCATTTGTCATTATATATATATATATATATATATAGTACTGTGCAAAAGTTTTAGGCAGGTGTGAAAATGCTGTAAACAAAGAATGCAGTTCAGAAATATAAATAATGATTATTGTTTATCAATTTACAAAGTGCAAAGTGAGCGAACAAAAGAAAAATCTGATCAAATCAATATTTGGTGTTACTACCTTTTGCCTATATAACAAACAGGTGCTAATGATCATCAACGTCACACGTAGGTTGAAACACAGTCATTTACTGAAACAGAAACAGCTGTGTAGGAGGATTAAAACTGGGTGAGGAACAGCGAAACTCTGCTACCAAGGTGAGGTTGTAGAAGACAGTTTCATGTCATGGCAAAATTGAGCACAGCAACAAGACACAAGGTAGTTATACTGCATCAGCAAGGTCTCTCCCAGACAAAGATTTCAAAGCAGACTGGGGTTTCAAGATGTGGTGTTCAAGCTCTTTTGAAGAAGCACAAAGAAACGGGCAACGTTGAGGATCGTAGACGCAGTGGTCGGGCAAGGAAACTTAGTGCAGCAGATGAAAGACACATCAAGCTTATTACCCTTCGAAATTGAAAGATGTCCAGCAGTGCCATCAGCTCAGAACTGGCAGAAACCAGTGGGACCCAGGTACACCCATCTACTGTCCGGAGAAGTCTGGCCAGAAGTGGTCTTCATGGAAGAGTTGCAGCCAAAAAGCCATACCTCCGACGTGGAAACAAGGCCAAGCGACTCAAGTATGCACGAAAACATAGGAACTGGGGTGCAGAAAAATGGCAGCACATGCTCTGGACTGATGAGTCAAAATTTGAAATATTTGGCTGTAGCAGAAGGCAGTTTGTTCGTCGAAGGGCTGGAGAGCAGTACAATAATGAGTGTCTGCAGGCTAGTGTTGCGTGGGTCGGCTTTTTTTAACACCCGCCCCAAACCGACCCGTCAGGAGATCCAAACCGCCTCGCCCAACCTGCAAAAATACGCGTGGATAATGACCCGAAACCCGGCCCGACCCGAGGAAAGAAAAAAAACACCAGTGAGCCTGTATGGCCATGGAACCTACCAATGAAGTGTCATTTGTGACACTGTAACCCATAGATGACATAGATTTGTGCTAGATTCGCATTGAAGATGATGACACCATTTTATGCAAGATTAACTGTCTACCAAACAACAACAAAGACACCGAAAGATAGATTTTTACGTCGTTATTTATTGAAGGGTTGCGGAAAATTGCACGAAAGACATCTCTCTCGTACACACACAAGCACGCATGTATGCAAAACACACTAGTTGCCAAACTGTAACATCTGATGTAACATCAGATCTGAGAACTTAGGTCTTGTTTTAACTTAATTTTGTCTAAAATGAAGTAGAGCAGAGCATACTTGACCATGATATTTCACCAAACTAGTAGCTTATCCTAAAAATTGAAAACTCCAAAATTGAAAAATGTCTGCCCTAAAACCGCCTGCGGTAACCGCGGGTGACCCGCGGGTCACGGGTCGACCCGCGCATCACTACTGCAGGCAACAGTGAAGCATGGTGGAGTTTCCTTGAATATTTGGGGCTGCATTTTTGCAAATGGAGTTGGAGATTTGGTCAGGATTAATGGTGTTCTCAATGCTGAGAAATACAGGCAGATACTTATCCATCATGCAATACCATCAGGGAGGCGTGTGATTGGCCCCAAATTTATTCTGCAGCAGAACAACGACCCAAAACATACAGCCAAAGTCATTAAGAACTATCTTCAGCGTAAAGAAGAACAAGAAGTCCTGGAAATGATGGTATGGCTCCCACAGAGCCCTGAACAACATCATCGAGTGTGTCTGGGATTACATGAAGAGACAGAAAGATGTGAGGAAGCCTACATCCACAGAAGATCTCTATTTTGTTCATTCACTGCATTTTGTTGATTGATGAAAATAAATGATTAACACTTCAATTTTTGAAAGCATTCTTTGTTTACAGCATTTTTTCACACCTGCCTATATATATATATATATATATATATATATATATATATATATATACACACACATATATGTATGTATAATTTTTTTTTTAAACATTTGGAATATTTAAGGAAGTCAGAGTTAAATCTGAGTATCATCATAGTTTTTTTTTTTTTTTTAATGTCAAATACAAGTGGCACACACAGATGACTGTAAGAAAAAGCATATGAAGAAGAGTAACCCCATTACTTCCGAGGAATTTCCATTCGTAGGTGCAGTAAACATGAGCAGTAGATTCAGTTTTTTTAATTGACCAAGTGTAATGCACTTACTAGTATTGCGCGGGTCGGCTTTTTTTTAACATCCGCCCCAAACCGAACCGTCAGGAGATCCAAACCGCCCTGCCCAACCCGCTAAAAAACGTGTGGATAATGACCCAAGACCCGATCCGACCCGAGGAAAAAAAAAAAACACCAGTGAGCCTGTATTGCCGTGGAACCTACCAATGAAGTGTCATTTGTGACACTGTAACCCATAGATGACACAGATTTGTGCTAGATTCGCATTGAAGATGATGACACAATTTTATGCAAGATTAACTGTGTACCAAACAACAACAAAGAAACCGAAAGATCGATTTTTACGTCGTTATTTATTGAAGGGTTGCGGAAAATTGCACGAGAGACATCTCTCTCGCACACACACAAACACACACAAGCGCGCATGTATGCAAAACACCCTAGTTGTCAAAACTCTAACATCTGATGTAACATCAGATCTGAGAACTCTATCAGATTTGAATGAACTTAGTAGAACTTAGGTCTTGTTTTAACTTAATTTTGTCTGAAATGAAGTAGAGCAGAGCATACTTGACCGTGATATTTCACCAAACTAGTAGCTTATCCTACAAATTGAAAACTGCAAAATTGAAAAATATACGCCGACTGCACTTGTGACAGCTGTTTGGAAGCACTGTGGAGAAAGAGGATGGAATCCACCGTG
>JAVGVS010000025.1:787839-900339 GCA_032718565.1 Distichodus sexfasciatus
AATAATAATAATAATAATAATAATAATAATAATAATTACTTATTTACATTAAAAAATAAAAATCTTTCTGATTAAATGTGAACACTTCCTGCATTAAAAGGCAGTGTGTGAAAGTGGGGCTGGCCGATATGGCATAAAAATAATATCACGATATTTATAAGCTATATCACGATACACGATATACCTTGAAATTTCCTCTAAATCACTGTATAAATTATAAATTTCCCTATATTGCATAAAATGACACCAATATAATAAATTTAGCCAAAGTTTAACATAGTAAATGCTTTTATTCTAAACCAAAGTAAAATATAGCAAACTTTATACTTTATATTGGGGACAGACAAGTGGGCAAGGGGAGCCATTGATTGCGTGCTTATTAAACGTGTAAGACCTAACTATTAAATTATAATTATAAGGCTGATAAACTATAACTTGTGTTTAATCTACCTGCCGCTGTTCCTCTTCCTCCGTCATCTTTGGTTTTTCTATATAAACTGTCTGTAGCGTGCAGTCACAAACCAGGAGCCATCGGCCAGTAGGATTCGCAGGCAGAAACTGCCAAAACCCCGCCCCCAAACTGCCTATACCCCGCCTCTTTCAAACCGCGCATGTAGAAATCTCATTGGAGCAAAAAAAACGCTCGTCGGTAATCTACTTTGCACGCGAGGACAGTTAACACATTGAGAGAAAAAAAAACATTCGAGAGAGAAAAAATACAGTTTGTGCGCAATATTATCACAAGCGCGCACTCGATTCTTAATTCTGTGGTCTTGAGTTTCACATTTGCGCTTGCGACTTTGAAATTTACGCCCACAAAATTTTTGCGGCAAGCCATTTTGCGTGCTCTAGTTTTGGCATTGATGTGACGCTATAGGCGAGGGAATCGAGCAGAGAAGGAGTAGTGAAGCAAAACACGAAAGCGGTACAAACCGTGCATGCGCTAGGAGTTTTCTGGATGGGCGGGGGAGCGAACTGTCTGCTTTGACGGGGCAGAAAAGCAAAACTGGAAAGCGAAGTACATGCTGTCTGTTTAACCATAACGTTAGGATTTA
Source organism: Distichodus sexfasciatus (assembly GCA_032718565.1). Classification (NCBI taxonomy): domain Eukaryota; kingdom Metazoa; phylum Chordata; class Actinopteri; order Characiformes; family Distichodontidae; genus Distichodus; species Distichodus sexfasciatus. The sequence continues at coordinate 788,895 of JAVGVS010000025.1, forward strand.
TACTCGATGGTCACAATATAGCCATTTACTACATCGTACATGGAACAAGCCGAGATACAACGAGTATATTCGATAAATCGCCCACCCCTATGTGAAAGGTCATCACACAAAATATCAGGTGAAAACTCTAACGGCTGCAGGAACAAAACCCTCATCTTTCCAACCACAAAGCGTCACATCTCTCTCCATGTCTTTCTACACAAATAAATTTAAATGAGAGAAGAGAAGATGAAGGTCCGTCACTTGCATCTCCTAAATCCGGCCCAGTAGGTTGCCATTTCTCTGCCAAAAGTCAGACTTTTTTTTAAGAAAAGAGAAACAAACTTTAGGGTGCCTCGTCTTCATGTTACTTCTTTTTTGACGCTGTCATTTCGGTGACTGACACCTGCCGTCTGTATTCAGTTCACAAAAAGGCGACTCTTTATAAGGTAGAAAACGCTCTAAGTACACCATAATAGACCATCTCACTTAGTAGGAAAGTCTTTATATATATATAGTTTAGAGCTTGTGCCTTTGATTAAGGCCATTACAATCTGTTTTGAAAAGTTGCCTTTTGTTTAACAGATCAGTCATTTCCTGTCAGAATGGAGAGCGTTAAAGCGAGCGGCGCCATTCAGCTTCTCCCTCGTCTGCCGTTCGCCTTTGTGTCGGTGAGGGAGTGTAAACAGTGGAGTCCGCAGTGCCATGTATAATCGCCCGTGGCACTACAAAAGGGACTGCAGCGTTATCTTGACAGTGAAGGAAGGCTGCTTTTGTCTGACAAATGTATTGTTGTTAAGCGTTGTGTTGGTTGCAACCGGAGACAGACTGATAGAGCTGCTGAACGCACCGGCCATCGCTTCATGTAAGAGAGAGACAGAACTTTCAAACTTATAGTTTGGTCAGTCGGCTATTTATGTAAAGTGTCTTAAAGACCAATCCTACAGTGGCCAAGGTAGCCCAAATACAATTCACAATACAAAATGCACTGTAAACACAGAAAACACATGCAACTTCAGAAACTCGCTACAAATACAGAAAACACATGCAACTTCAGAAACAAGCTGCAAATACATGCAACTTCAGAAACGCGCTACAAATACTGAAAACACATGCAACTTAGATAGCAGCACGCAGGCAGCAGTGCTTGGGGATGGTACCTTGCGCATGAGTATTTTAGTAGCAACTTTACTGGTCCAGAACTTGAAGCAGTGAGCCTTCGATCACAAGGCCAACTCCATAACTGTTGCACGATTTTACACAAATTAAAAATTCCACAAAATATCTTAATTCAGTACAAAGGGCAATGGAATATGAACCTGAATCCTTCTAATGATTTCAGAAAATTGTGGGAAAAATGTTAATTGCCTGCAAAGCTTAATGCTTGGTTACACCTCCTTTCAGAATCATTTACTCCAAATTTGGATATGAATAAGTTTCTTAAGTAGTTTAAAGGTGTAGTAAGTAGCAAAGCTTTGGTCAAAGCTTTGAAATACAGCGTAAGCTATGTTTAGGTTTTGCATCAAGAATGTTTGGTCCTACTGCAATGGATCACACTTTATCCTTCAACTGCCAGGTTACTTTAGTAATCTATTCAAAAACATAAATAATTAAGGCAAAAATAAGTTCATTGTTGTGTTTTTCTCTGTTTGTATATATTATGGATAAAGATATTTCTACTTTTTATATATTTACTTCATTGGGTTAGGGGCACTTATACATAAGGTTGTTCATGTATAAGACTGATAGCAGAGGTCAGATCAGAAGATCACAGAGCCCATTCTAGGTCACTACTCCAAGCAGAAAAAATCACATTCATTTTGCATTTAAAATCCAACAGAAGCCTGGAGCATTACAGTGTTTATAAGTGGATAAGACGACTGATTGAAATGTTTGATGGCATTATGGTTCTATTGGACATTGCCAGGCGTTGATGTCCAGTAAGAAGATTTTAACATTACGTGAAGCTGTCCTGAGCTTAGGTCATGAAGAAAATCATTTATAATGTGTGTGTGTGCGTGTCACATTCAGGCTTTGTGTGGATATATTCAGCATTAATGCTCTGTAAAATAATCAGATTGTGGAGGATGGACTCATTGATCCGATGTCAAATATCATCTGTGATCAGACTGTGATCAGACCAGATTCCTGTATGTGATGTGTTTTAACGGAGTGAACTCATCACGCTTCACTATGAAGCTGTCCCCCAGAGAGCCACTAGAGGCACCATCCTCCCTAAATCACACTTCCTCCTCATCCTCCTCCTATTCCTCGTCTTTCACTCCTCAGCCAAATGCACAGTCACTACTAGCAGCACTCTTTTTTCAGTAAAAAAGAAGAAAAAACAAAACACATACGTACATACATACATACATACATACATACATATATACATACTCGCACATATGCACATACTTAGATGTCTGACTTTTATTGAATTTAGTGATGTTTTACTGTGTGAGATTGCTGTTTATGTGTATTATAAGAGATTGAAAATAAAAAATAATTGTAATAATTATTAATTATAACTATGATGCAAGAAATAAGATAATTACTGTTAGAACAACACCAGTAATAATAATCATTATCATCATCATCATCATTAACATCATAACATCTTTTTGAACTTTTTACTGTGCCTTATGTTTTAAATGAATGTTTATTTGTTTTAATGTTTATTGTGTTCATTTATGTAAATACAGAAGTGCAACATAAGAATTAATGGTCAAATTAAATACATAGTCACAAATTGGGCTTTACAAATCTATTTACAAGAAATAAACCCATAGAATCCTTTGACTCCTTCCTTAAATTTTCCCGTTAATGATCAGGGCTCAGCGCAGCAGCTCGGAGTAAAGCGCTGGAGAGCCACAGATGGCTGTTTTATTCATACAACATGGAAAAATGTTTTCAAACTACTTTTAAATCCTGTCATTAAATGTGTGGCCTCATTCTCCATCACACACTGTCTCTTCTCCTCCCACTCTCCCCTCTTTCTCACTCCCGCGCGGTGTCCTCACACACACACACACACCCCACACACATTACATCTCCTCCTCGCACTCCGCAGTCCGTCTTACATGTACATAAATAAATATATAAATGTATGGGTATAAGCTGAAGAGATTCTATGTTGGTATAAACACAAGAATTCAACCATTCAAGTGTTAAATGGCAGTGTGAGTAATGCAGGTGTGTGTGGTGTGTGTGTGTGTGTGGTGTGTGTGTGTATGTCAGTAAGAGAGAGACGCTGTGGGCTCTTACACACTCATGCTGACAAAAGAGGGCAGTATCATGACATTGACAAAGTGGACAAACTTTTATGCTTTCATTTCCTTTGTAAGGCACGACAGATTTCTTACTCGCTTAAGCGCATGTCTGAGTGTGTGTGTGTGTCTACAAATCAGTGCCAGCTTATTTTACATATTGAGAAATTTAGCATAGGAATGTTTTTTTTTCTTCCGAAAAATGCAGTTGTCTAACCACCCGCATTAACCAAATCATTCCACTCCTTCATGACTATTGCAACACCACAACAGACCCTTTTTTAATTATTCACAGCAGACGTCATGTTGGCCAATCACATGCACAAGTTCATCTGCCAAAATACATCTTCAAGACGTTGGAGAGTCTGCACCACATAAACATTCCATGTTTGCATGGCATTAACTCAGTAGGTGTGAATTGGCCATTGCCCCAAACTTTTATAAAATCATCAAGTTTTACACAAACGCCACCTTCAGTAGAAAATGTTAAATGTTTATATGAACTGTCTGCAATCAGAGTTCTCCGTCAAATCTCATTTTTACAGAAACAGAACCAACCTAACCTTACCTGTCTACCTGTGGGGCAGTTGGTAGCCTAATGTTTAGGGAGTTAGCCTTATAATCAGAAGGTGGCTGGCACCAAACTTGTAAAGATACTTAGGAGAAAGGTACCGTCCCCAAGCAATGCTCCCCAGGTGCTGCCAAAAATCTGCCCACTGCTCCTTCACGGATGGGTCAAATGCAGAGATCACATTTTGTTGTGATGCACTGTGTGCTGTGTACACACTGACAAATAATTCACTCACTTAATTCATTCATTCATTATCCGAACTGCTTAATCCCAACTGCGGTCGCGGGGCTGGAGCCTTTCCCGGGATCTACAGGCACAAGGCGGGAACCCTGGGCAGACACCAACACTCCGCAGAGCACACACACTCACACCAATTAACCTATATTGCATGCTTTTGGACTGTGGGAGGAAACCGGAGCACCTGGAGGAAACCCACGAGAACACGGGGAGAGCATGCAAACTCCACACAGAAAGGCCCTATGGCTGACCTGGGAGTCGAACCCAGGACTTTCTCGCTGTAAGGCGGCAGCGCCACCGTGCTGCCTAGCCCATGTTTGACTTTTAAATTTTGTTTTAGATGCTGAGGTTCAACATGAACAGAAATAAAACTGGTCAGGAGACTACATCCAACGAGTGTGCGGATGTAGCAGTTAGCTTCGTTAGCAAGCTTGCGAACGAAGTCATCCCAACGGTGAGAGTTAGAACCTTTCCTAACCAGAAGCCGTGGGTGGACAGATCGATTCGCGCCGCTGTGAACGCCCGAACTGCTGCTTACAACGCCGCTCTCACTACCGGCGATATGAGCGCTTATAAAGCGGCCTCCTACGAACTTTGCCGCTGGATTCGAGTTTGCAAGCGTAATTTCAAACAACGAATCGAATCGAAGTTTCATCAGGGTGACGCACGAAGCTTGTGGCATGGACTGCGCATTATTACGGACTATAAAGCTAAAGACACTGCGACGAGCGGCGCCAACTCTGCATTTGCCAACGAGCTGAATGCATTCTACGCCCGCTTTGAGGTTAGCCAGGCGGCTATCGCTACCAGCCGGCCAGCGACTGAGGACAGTGATGTCATCAGCATCGCAGAGCACGATGTCCATGCAGCGCTGAGGAGGGTGAACACCAGGAAGGCGGCAGGTCCAGACGGCATCTCCGGGCGCCTACTGCGCTGCTGCGCTGACCAACTGTCAGGTGTGTTCACCTCCATCTTTAACGAGTCTCTGGCAAAGTCCATGGTGCCCACCTGCTTCAAAAAATCCACCATCATCCCCGTGCCCAAGAACAACAAACCTTCATGCCTGAATAACTACCGCCCTGTTGCACTAACATCGGTAGTTATGAAGGTGTTTGAAACATCATCTCCTCATCCATCCCAAGCACCATAGACCCACTCCAGTTTGCCTACCGTTCTAACAGATCTACAGAGGATGCCATCTCCCACGTCGTACACACCTCCCTCAGCCACGTGGACAAGAAACAGGGTAACTATGTGAGATTGCTGTTTATCGACTTCAGCTCAGCATTCAACACAATAGTGCCCTATAGACTGTTTACCAAGCTGAGAGACCTAGGACTTAACACCTGCTTGTGCACATGGGTGCTGGACTTCCTCACAGGCAAATCTCAGGTGGTGCGGGCGGGCAGGTGTGTCTCCAGCAGCATCACCACCAACACAGGAGCTCCTCAAGGGTGTGTGCTTTCTCTGCTGTTGTATTCACTCTACACTTCGGTGGCCACTCGGTGACACTGTGTGGCCACTCACAACTCCAACAACATTGTCAAGTTTGCGGACGACACAGTGGTGTTTGGGTTAATCTCCAACAACGATGAGATGGCCTACATGGATGAGGTGGAGAACCTGCCACTCTGGTGTTAGGAAAACTACCTCCAGCTGAACGTCAGCAAGACGAAGGAGCTGGTGGTGGACTTCAGCCGGAGACAGCGCAACTACAGACCCCTCTCCATCAACGGTGCTCCGGTGGAAAAGGTGTGTTCGTTCAAATACCTTGGCATCCACATCTCTGAGGACCTGACATGGGCTGAACATATCAATGTTCAAGTCAGGAGGGCAAAGCAGCGTCTGTACCACCTTCGGAAACTGAGAAAGTTTGGGGTTTCCCCTGCTGTTCTGAAAGCTTTCTACTCTGGTGCTGTGGAGAGCATCGTTACACAGAACATTCTGTTCTGGTACGGGAACAGCTGTGTTCAGGACCAGAAAGCCCTCCAGAGAGTGATCCGGGCAGCGGAGCGCTGCTGCACGTCAGCTCTCCTTTCCCTGCAGGGCATTTACACCAAGAGATGTAGGACCAGGGCAATCAGGATTGTAAAAGACTCATCTCATCCCGGAAACTGACTTTTTCATCTTCTGCAATCGGGCAGAAGGTTCTGCACCATCATTGCCAAACAGAGAGACTCAGGAGGAGTTTCTATCCTCAGGCCATCTGTTTTCTAAACCAGGACATGCCTTTCTAAGTTTCAATTCTGCTATTACATACTGCTAATACATACCTCATATTGTTATGATAACTTATACTGTCTGCCACATTTTACTGTCTTAATTCTTCTATTACATACTGCTATATAAACCTCAATTGTGATGATCATTTATACTGGTTGCCACATTTCACTGTCCAAATATCACATGCTTCTATTCTGTCTGCTACGTACAATGCTGCAGTTGCACTCAGCACCTGTCATCTGTCTTAGCACAATTTTGTAAACTCAGGTTAAAACTCTGCACATGGAACTTTATGTAACTTTATGTACTTTATTGTATAATATATAGTTTTATTTTTTGTCCTATTTCCCTAACCTCCTTGTTTAAGTTTGTATTTACGTTTGTAAGTTTGTATTGTATCTCTATTTTTTTTTTTCTTCTAATTTGCCTAATTGCACAATTAAAAGAGCGGATCAGGATACATTTCACTGCATATTGTACCTGTATAATTTGCACATGAGAAATAAAGAATCTTGAATCTTGAATCTTGATTAATAAGACATCAGCATATGATCACCTGTAGAGGCAGAAGATTGGAGGGATGCTAGAGTAAGAGCAGCTCCAATGCAGAGCTGGAAGGGATTCCTGGCACAAAAATATGCAAGTGAAGCAGGAATGATGCTCTCTGTTAGATAACTCCAGCATTTGCGAGTGAGCTGCTACCTAATGAAATCTACAGAATGCATGAACAAACCTCCACAATATTACAAAACTTGGCTTTCTGCACTGATGACTGGTTACAAGCCACGACTTCACACTTGTACGAACAGCAACAGTGTTTCAGTGAGCAGATAAAACTAACATGGGAATTTAATCTAAATGACAAAACACACACACACACACACACATCCTTGTACTTATATAGTAGTGAGGACCTCCATTGACTTCTATATTACTGTATCTAAATAATACTACACCTAACTCTAACCATAACCCTAACCATAACCTCAGTAACCAAAAGCTAATCTTTCTACACTTTTAATTTTGCAAATAAACTAATATTTATTTATTTTTTTTGTAAAAGCAGTTTAAAGAAGTGAAGACCACTAAATAAAGTCCTCTCACTCTGCTGGTTAAAAACTCATTTTGGTTCTCACTAAGTAGCAAGTACAAGAACACACACACACACACACACACACACATATGATACTTTTGAGGAGGTTCCGTTTTCAGAAATGAAAATAAAATATTTCTTCTCCTTCAGTTTTTTTTTTTTTTTTTTACAATTGATAGTTTTGTGGAAACAAAAGTGGACACCATTTTTATTCCCAATGGTACGTCCATCCCCAATCTGCATGTGTAGAGTCTGAAATTTGTCCCTAAAATTAGCCTAGTTTAGAAACACACAAGCCCACTCATATCTATACACACAGTCACATCTTGCTGTCTTTGTGGTCCTTCTGTTGATTTAATTCAATTTTGTAACTACTACTACAGCTCCATCTAACATTGTCATTAACCTGAGTAAACAAAATCAAATCTTTTGTGCTTGTCAAGGCAAACGTGGTACTTTTTTTTTTTTTACTAAAGCATAAAAAATGTCAGTTAGGTATATCCACATGCTTGGAATTGTCAGTTAGAAGATTTTGTACAGAGCTCCAGTTTTGTTTTCCATTGGATTACATTTTTAATTTGAGCACAAAATGGGAAAGTAGACAACAGTTGGTGCAGTTGGTGGCATAATGGTAGGGTGTTCGTCCCGTGATCAGATCACTGCTCCCCGGGCATTTCCCTTGTTAGCTGCCCACTGCTCCTTCAAGGATGGGTCAAATGCAGAGGTCACATTTCGTTGTGGTGCACTGTGTGCTGAGATGTGGTGTGTGTTTACAATGACAAATAATCACTCACTTTCACTTCTTATTCATTTTTTCATTTTGGTTTTGGGTTTTGGTGTTAATTAATCAAATGCTTGCACTCAAAGTTTGAATCTGTCTCACTATGAGGAGATGCTAAGAAATAAGGATTGTCCGAGCTTCAATTTTTCACTGTGTTGACTGCTTCACTATGTAAAAGTAATATTACTAATAGCAGCACTGTGACTTCTCTGCTCAATCTTGAGATTTGCGTTGGGAGTGACGAGGACGGACAGGATTGGGAATGAGTATATTTGTCACGTTTCCACTCACACAGAGGAGTCGGACACAAACGCAGGAGTTCACGGTGAAGTGCTTTATTCACAAAACACACAATGTTCCATATAAACACCCGGTACACACACAGAGAGTGGTGAGTGTGAGGGTGAACCGACTGAAAAAAAACGAACTTATATACACAGACTAACAAGGGGCCAAACTAGAACACAGGTGAAACTCATAACACTAAAGCTGGGAATACACGATTTTTTCAGTCGCGTTATTCAGCTCCTGCTTAAACTGTATGAGTGAATCGCAGTGGTTAAAAGTTCGCAGCTCACGATTCATGTTCTCACACTATACGGCCCAATGCTCTGATGCGACCTGACTGCTCAGACTGTACGTCTCTACACGACACGTCGGACTCTAGTATCCTGAACTGCAACGTAAACAGAAGAAGAACGCGCTGCCTTGCTGCTCCGTCTTGTCTAAAATTTCACTTCCACTTCTGTGTTTGCGCATTCGCAGTGTGAGAGGTTGAGTTAAATCGGCTCGTGGCACTGCTTCAACAGTGTGATACCCTCACGAGGGGCGACCAGGATTTCAAACAGGTTTGATTTTCTTGCGACCACACAATTGCTGATCGGGAGCTGGTCGTGAGGTGTTAATCACTTCTCCTTACCCCATGTATACTACACGATACACGACACACGATTAAGCCGAAACTCGGGCCGATCCCCAAAACAGTCGCACGAGTGAAAAATCGTTTCAAAATGGGCCAAAAATCGCACAGTGTAAGCCCGTCTTAACACAGGAAGCGGGGCCAAGACGAGACAGACACGAAAATAAACGAAACCAAACGGAACACAGCGCCACCTCCTGTCTGCTCCGCTAAGGGCAGACCGGCTCCTGACAATATTAGAGGAACAGATCAGGTTGGACAATTTTGGAGACACAGCCAGAGAGGCAAGGTTGTGTTGGTTTTGGCATAATAGTGAAGATGGACATGGTGGCCAAGTTAAAAGGAGGAAGGTCTAAGAGGAGATTTTTGGATGTGGTGAAAGAGGACATGCGGGTAGAAAGTGTGAAAGATGCTGAAGATGACAAAGGCCATGATGAAATTGAGGTAGATGATCAGATGTGGCGACCTATAACAGGAGCAGCCAAAAGAAGAAGCAGAAGACTTCACTACTGCTACAGAAGCTGGTGGCCAGTAAGTAGTTTAATGGTTAGGGAGTTTGTCCCATGATCGGAAGGTCGCTGGTTCAAATCCTGGATTGGTAAAGGTACCACTGAGGTACTCATGAACAATGTACCATGCTCTCTGTGCACTGGCAAAAACTACCCAATGCTCCTTCATGAATGGGTCAAATGCAGAGGTCACATTTCGTTGTGATGCACTGTGTGCTGTTCACAATGACAAATTATCACTCACTTAAATACTAGACTTTTAATTTGACATACAGTACTGTGCAAAAGTTTTAGGCAGGTGTGAAAAAATGCTGTAAACAAAGAATGCTTTCAGAAATGGAAGTGTTAATCATTTATTTTCATCAATCAACAAAATGCAGTGAATGAACAAAAGAGAAATCTAAATCAAATCAATATTTGGTGTGACCACCCGTTGCCTTCAAAACAGCATCAATTCTTCTAGGTACACTTGCACACAGTTTTTGAAGGAACTCGGCTGGTAGGTCGTTCCAAACATCTTGGAGAACTAACCACAGATCTATAATCCTATAATCCTACAAAATAATATAATGACTACAAAATAATATAATGACTATAATCCTACAAAATCCCTGACTTTGTGCAAGTGTACCTAGAAGAATTGATGCTGGTTTGAAGGCAAAGGGTGGTCACACCAAATTGATTTAGATTTCTCTTTTGTTCATTCACTGCATTTTGTTGATTGATGAAAATAAATGATTAACACTTCCATTTTTTGAAAGCATTCTTTGTTTACAGCATTTTTTCACACCTGCCTAAAACTTTTGCACAGTACTGTATGTCAAATTAAAAATCCCTGACTTTGTGCAAGTGTACCTATAAGAATTGATGCTGGTTTGAAGGCAAAAGGTAGTAACACCAAATATTGATTTGATTTAGATTTTTCTTTTGTTCCCTCACTTTGCATTTTGTAAATTGATAAAAATAAACAATCATTATTTATATTTCTGAAAGCATTCTTTGTTTACAGCATTTTTTCACACTTGCCTAAAACTTTTGCACAGTACTGTATAAGTTTACAGTTTCCATCTGTGCCCAACACTGCAAACAAACATTCTTTAAAGTTACTGTATAAACTGAACTCAATCCACAGCGACTTGATGCAGGTCAGTTCACAGATGGTGTACCAGCCAGTTGAGACTAAAACCTGAATAAGAGCTTGAGGCTGCACTTCTGCAATATTAAGTAGTGCTGTAATGGCAACGTCCTCAGGTGGGCTTCTGGAGTCTTACTGTGCCAGTGCTGACTAGTCTTTGAGGAGTTTCTTTTTTTTTTTCACATGGCAGGACCGAGAGTCTCATTCAGAGCTAAGAGCTTCTTTAAGTAATATGTTGATTGTGATCACACATGAAGGGATGTTAAAGAGAAATGAATTCCACCTGAATTCTGTGGTGTTTTAAATGGGTTCAGGAGAGATGTGCTCTGAGTTCCCCCAAGGAGGCCCAGGGTAATACATCATATTGCTTTCAATATACGTAGCTATCAGCCAGTGGGCGAGTTGGAAATTAAGCAATGCTGCTCGTCCACACACGAAAACTCACTTCTAACCACACATTAACAGGACAAATACACCAGTTTGAACATCAGTCTGTATCCCCTTCTGTCTTTAAAATAAAAAAAAGGAAATAAATGACACCTTTTTACACTTTGTCCAAAAAGGAACCCAAGAAAATGCTTAGAAAATTAACTGCTGCATTCATAATTGACTTAAAACAATTTGATTATTATTGGCGACTCTAAATTGTGAATGTGTGAATGTGAGTGTGTGTGCCCTGCAGTGTGTTGGTGCCTGCCCAGGGTTGGTAACTGCCTTGCGCCCGTAGGTCCCCAGGATAAGTGGTTCAAAAAATGAATGAATGAATTGGATTATTATATTGACCACCACATCTTAAATGGAGTTCAAATACTTAACACTTGCCTTTGAGGCCGAGAATGTAACTGCACCTACTTACTTATCAGCACTGATCAAGCAACATTTCACTTATCGTCCTCTTAGAGAATCAAGTGCTGTTCATCTCGCACCACCGATACTCAACAGAAAAGAAAGAAATGCATCAAGATTTTTTGCAGTTTTGGCTCTCCAGTGGTGGATCAAACTTCCTCCTGCCATCAGATCTTCTGAATCTCTTGCTGCTTTCAAACATCGTCTGAAGATGCACCTCTTCAAAGAGTATCTAGGGGACTAACTACTCCTTATACTTGTTTACTTTGTCTTTAAAGAAAGAGGCATTAACCCACTTACATCTCCTCTAGTTGCCTGTTCACCAACTTCTGACTTTCTTGACAGGGTGTGTTAAGGTGTAAAACTTAGCTGGCGATAACTTAGTTGGATGACTGTTGCTGACTTAGGGCCTGTTTACATGTATGCAGATATTTTTATAAACGCATATTTTTTATATATTTATTTTTTTTGTTGCATTTACACAAAATCTCTGTACACACCAGAACACAAAATGACTCCAACTCGAATGTTTACCACCTGTCTGCATCATGTTTTTTTCCATCAGTTAATAGGAGGTGACATGCCTAGCGTGGATCATGATACAGTAACCTTCTTCATGGTTACCATAGTCACTAAGTATGTAAGGAATTAAAATTACTCAAGGCATGCGCTCAACAGAACTAAGTTAAACATCATTTAAGAAAACTGTGTTTACACGTATCCAGAATCCAGAATTTGGGAAAATCTTCACTTAGGAGAGCGTTTAAGTTCGTTAAAACTCTCTTTATTTGTAAACTAGGGATGCACCGATACCGGTATCGTGCAGTTAGTCGTACTCGGAACAAAATTCCCAGATACCTACTACCGATACCACATGTGGAAGATATGATATAGTTATGTTCATTGCCATGCGGAGTCAGTGTAAATGCCACAACACTTGCCAAATAAACTGTAGACTGTGCAGAGATAAAAATGTCAGCAATCTGGAGGTACTTTAAAATAATTGATAATGACAGCAGCAAAGCAGACTAATATTTTAATATTTAATATTTTATTTAATTGTTGTTGCTTTTTTATGTTTTGATACATATAGGAAAAATAAATGGATAAAAAATTAGTATCATTTATTTTATCAAATGACATAATAAGGCTCGAGTGTACTTTAATTTATATTTTGGTTTTTGAAAGGTTTTTTTGAGTTTAGACTACCGTAGGTCCCCAACGATAGGCCACTTCTTATACATCGATTTTACAAACCTGCGTATTGGGTGCGGCTTACTTAAATGGGGCGGTCTATCTAAAAACATGAAAACGCATTCGCTAAAAGTATAACTCAGTGCACAAAAAAGACAACATACCCAAATGATTTGTTGAATCAAATCAACAAACGAAACGAAACGAACAGTTTCACAAGCAACGCAAAACAAAGTTAGATCAGCAATGATGTTCTGTCACTTAATCGGCGCTGCCGCATCCAGCCTCGCTGCTGCAATGTAAAAATTACACTTTTTCAGGCCTTTGCTACATTACATTACATCCTAGTAAATAATACAAGCTGGGCAAAAACAAAATTTAACAGAAATAAAAGGAACAAAAGTTTATTGTTGGCTGGGAAAAGATAAGTTTTTAATTTTCGTTTGAATGACTGGAGGGTGGGGGTACTGCAGTACAGCAATGTCAATCATCTGTCTACATGTAAATTCTTCAGTATAAAATCAGCAACACTGAAATGCAAAAATTATTAGGCTTATCTTTCTTGAAATCCTTCAAAATCAGATCCATAAACGTCAACGTCGCCCCCGAACAACTCGATTGTGACCTGCGCTGCTTTGCTGTCGGTGATGTCGGATACGCTTTCGTCAATGGTATCCTCTCGGATATTGTAGATGTTACTTGTGCTGCTGGCAGGCTTGTAGATGGAGGAAGGATTTCAGCTTTGTGAAAACCGTTCTGTATACTTTCTGGTTTCACGTTCTTCCACGCCGAAATAACCCATTCGCACGCTTGACTGTACGTCGCCCGTCTCTGCCGGCCAGCCAGAGTGAGTGTACAGTATAATGTCACTATAGAGTTGAAAAGGCCTCCAGCGGCGTGGCAAATTATGTAGATGCCTTTACTTCAGTTTGGTAAATTCAGTAACGCCGCCGCTAATAACATGGGGCGGCTTATCTTAGAGTTTTAAAACATAAATGAGCATTTTCTGCGGAATAAGTATCAGTACTCATACTCGGTCTAAAAAAATGGCATCGGTGCATCCCTAGTGTAAACGAAAGGCCCAAACGTATTTAAATATATGTGATTATAACAATATCCACATGCGTGTAAACAGGCCTAGTTTTGCAGATTAAAGAACAGTCGTGGACTACAAAGCACTGTTATATGTTGATCTAGATGCGAGTGTCTTCTAAATGCTGTAAATATACGTAAACGTGTAATTATAATACCTTGTGCCTAAGGGGGGCATTTTGAACATTTTTTGTAACATGTCATGGCAAAACAGATAATTGTTTTTCAATTTGGCCATTAATTTACAACTGATTGCTCAGTCATGTATCATTAATGTGAAAATAGAGTTGTTTGTGGTTATTCCCATTTCACAAGTTATGTAGATTCATGTTTAAGGTTAACATGACATTGATGTTAATAAATTCTGAATACAACAGTGAAAGAATTTTGAAAATTTGCTAAATTTATGGGCAAAGGTACCAGGCCACTGTGCAGATTTCTGAGCCGTTGTAATAATTGTGAAGGCTTTAGTTTATCATAGTAGCATCAGAGGTCATGCATAAAGATTACAAAGCTAAACATTTCTAATCAGGAAATTATATTTGACTTAAGCACAGATGCAGGGATTTAAACCAAACTGTGACAAGTCTGTTCATCTGTAACTTGGCTGGTCGTGATTGTCCACTTCACTTGTGTAATGTATAGTGGCTTATGAGTATCATCCTTACGATAGGCCATTAAATTTGCTGATGTGATTGAAATTGTTCCATCAAATTAACATGTATATGCAAATGAGGCGTTAATTAATTGCAAAATGTATTTTGATTAAGTACTAGAAACGTCATGATTCTAATCTTTACAAAACTTTTAATTAATTTTGCTAGTTAAACCTCATCAACACTTCCAATGGAGCTTAATTAGAATCTGGCTTCCCCCCTCCCGTAATTTAAAATGGGAAATTCAAAAATTAGCCATTGTTATCACATTCGTAATGCTAACGCTAAGAAAGATGAAGCGGCGATAAATTAGCGGTGTCCTGATTTTCACAAGCCAGTAAAATAATGGCACTAATTGGCAGATATTCTAATATTGATTAAATTAGGCACACAACACTCAATTCATTAAGTCATCCTGATAGCACAATTCAGATCCCTCTCTTTGTGTGTCTCAATACCTCAGGATTAACAGTTTGCTACGACCACAGCCTCAAAACTAATAGCTAAAATAAACATCCAAATTGAGCCCAGACAATATCTCCTTCCCTGTTCTCGTCCCTCATTTACACTCTGTCTTTCCAGCCACAAAAGAGCGTTTATGAAGTTATGTATAGTTTCCCACAGCATTTTTAAACATTCTTTGTAATTAGTAATTACAGAAAACAGAAACTTGATTGTTGTTGAATTTGGTCCATCAATTGACAATTTATTGTTCATTGTTAAAGTTGTGGTGTATCATTAATATGGAAATGTTGTTGTTTGTGATAACTGTCATTTCAGAAGATTCTGTAGCAACTTATTTAAAGTGTGGTGATCAATACAGTAATAACTTTGAAGCAAATTTACTTCTGAATTTCTCCTTTCTCGTCACCCCGTCCCCCATCTTCTCTTGCTCTTTCCCACCGCTGAAGAGCGTTTATGAAAAGTTATGCGCAATTGTGAGCTTCCCACAGCCAGGCCCACATTTTTTATTTATTTTCTGACTCCAACTTGCAAAGTGTCAGTTTGCTGGGAGAGAGAAAAGTGAAACGAGCACACCTAAATGCCGGAGTCTGAGCTGTCTCTCTTTCTCTCTCTCTCCCTCTCTCTCTGTCTCAACTCTTTCATCAGAGTCTAAGATTTTTAAGACCGGCCTTTCAAAGGCTGCAAACTTTCCTCCCTTTTCCGTGGCAGGCCACTTAAGACGGCACGAAGGCTTACGGGGGGATAATTCTCCAGCGAAGGGGTTTGAGGTGAGATAACCAATTACACATGATCACTTTTGACTCTTCTAATCTCTTGCCCGCACAGCAGGATTTCGCTCATATGAACCTGTGAACCTCGTCCATCTCCAATCAGACCCTCTCCTCCTTTGTTATTCTAATATTACATACTTCACTCCAGCGCCTCGCTCAAAGAACTAAATACCACCCCACGGGCGAAAAGGGGCTCTTTTTTGGATTGTTCCAAGAAAAACTCCTGACCCGTGCCACAGACTATTAGAGAAATCTTTCAACCGTAAAGGAGCGCAGCTCAGAAAAACAGATCTTTGCGCTAAATTTCAATATGCAGTTTATCTCTGAAGGAATAAATCAGGTTAACTTTTGACAGAGTGAGAGTTTTTGGAAATTCCGGCCATTCCACGTCCATCCTGGAATCCTATGGACTTGGCATTCTTCCTTATATTTAAAGTAGTGCTGAAAATTAGTAGTGATATGGCAAGTGAAAGTGAGGGATTATTTGTCAATGTGAACAGAGCACTGCACACAGTGCACCACAACCAAATTTGACCTCTGCATTTGACCCATATGTGAAGGGGCAGCTAATATGGGTGAGGACAGTGCTTGGGGATGGTACCTGCCTCAGTGGTACCTTTACTGGTCCAGGATTCAACCAATGACCTTCTGATCACAGGGCCAACTCCATAAGCGTTACATTACTAACTGCAAAAGTGGCTTCTGATTGGTTACCATAGGCTACCACACGGCTTTTGATGGAGTAGGAGAATGGAGTCCATCTTGACAAAGCGAGAATGTGTGGCAGTATTAAACAACCATATAAAAAATGAATTAAAGTGAGGGATTATTTGCACCACAATGAACGAAATGTGACCTCTGCATTTTTTGACAGCACCCGGGGAGCAGTGCTTAGGGACGGTACCTTGCTCATGAGTACCTATGTGGTCCGGTCCAGGATTGAACCAGCAACCTTCCAATCATGGGGCAAACTCCCTAAACGTTACACTAACAACTGCCCCAAACACGTAATGCAGTATGCTTTCCAGATAAATCACATGCGTTCACATTACCAGCCCTAATTGAAAGAAAAAGAGAATTATTATTGTAATTACTACTTAAGAGCAGGACATTACACTTCTTTGCATGCGTTTATTGCTGGTTTGTCATATGCCACAAATCATTTATTATGTAATAATATTGGCCACTATTAAATCCCCTGCTTATTTCAACTTTGCTCGAGTCTTGTTTGAGTTTATCATCTCCTGCTGCATCTGTCTTTCCCTCCCACACCATTTTTCTGTATGGACACGTGCTCCCTCTGTGTTGACTTTGTGAGACTGGAGGCTCGATGCAGCCCACGGTGGAGCGCCGTGTCGCGTCGCACTCTTGCTCGTGCGCTCCCCGTGCTATCTGTGGTCTCTCCGTCTCTCTCTTCTCACGTCCTACGCTTGTGAAGACAGAACCATATTTATCTCTTAACCCCAGTGGAGATGTCGCACACTGAAGTTCTGGCATCACATTCGCCTCTCGACTAGAACATGGAGTGAGTTCGGAAGTAGTTAAAAGTGCATTTACGGCATTTAACAGAATCGCTTATCTAGAGCGACTTCCATGTTCCTAATTTCAGGGACAGACTCCCTGGGGCAACTTGTGGATAAGGGTCATGCTCAGGGCAAATGGTAGTGCTGGAGGCAGGATTTGAACCCACAACCTCTTGATTCAGAGGTGAGTATCCTAACCACTAGGCCACCACCACCCAAAAATTCAAATACCTCCCCATCAGGGAATCAAACCCTGGTTGTCCACATGACAGGCGGAGATACGGTCCACTATACTAACATGAACCTGTAGCAATGTTAGTAAGTTGAATTGTAGCCAAGCTATTTTTGAAACATTGTAATCCAGCAACTAGTAACTGACAACTAGTAACTATTTAGCTAGAGTTAAAAGCTAGCATGAAGGTTAACATAACCGGCTACCCATTCAAGCACATTACATTTACGCTGACCCCATTTAGCAGACATTCATATTGAACGTGACTACCATTGCCCAAACACAGGAACACTCTTTGACACTCTGACTAGCTAACATACACTTCTGATGCAATGTGGCAAAACATTACATTGTTACAAAAATACAAATTTTCTTTCTTCAAAAAGACAGGTGTTTCAACTAGAAGGTGTTTCTGATAAGTGGCAGAAGTGGCACCTCATAGGTTACTAGGGATACACGATTCAGAAAATCTTAGATTGTGATTGTTGGGCTCACAATTTGATTCAAAATAGATTTACGATTCATAATCGATTCACGATTCAATACATAGATGAATTTGTTTCCAGATTTCTGTTTTAAGTTACTTTGACTGTGGCAGATCAACAAATAAAATCACACTGAATCAAATGTAGTTTACTAAATACAATGCATATGCACACATAATGACTGCATTTCCTTCATGCTCACATAGAGGCAGTTTGTCTGGACAGATTTTGCCACCTATAGGATTGGCGAGCTGAAGTAAACTAATGCCATTATGTTAGTTAAAAAAAATGTATTGACTTTTTCGGAATGCATGAATCGATTCTGAATCAACAGAGAGAGAATCGCAATGTGATTCAATTCAATTTTTTTGAATACCCCTATTAGCTACTGTGACCTCATTGCATTGCAGCGAACACTTGGTAGCTGCCAGATGGAGTCGGTTGATGGGGCCTACCTTGACCAAGATGGAAGCAGGAATCTGAGGCTATATTTATCTAAATGAACAGAACTTACACATTTTAGTGTAACTTACACAAGCTGAAAATCTAAATATTCCCTACCTCCAACACCTCATTGAAACCTTATTGTGATTTGACTTTATATTGTTAAAAAATGCTGATTTTCATATTTTTTTTAACATCATGCTACACATTTTGTATTAATTGTATTTAAGAGTGTCATAGAGCACAAATATTACGTATTTCTGGATGAAACAGCTTCGATGTAGTGAGCTACCTTTTCTCTGTAGCTTGTACTGTAGCTAACTACTATATTAAAACAGTGACTTGGCTATAATTTAGGTACTTTTAATCATAAGTAGCTTGTAGCTTGAAAAGTAGCTTCCTCACACTGGTTTCTCACCTCTAAACACTTGCTTATGTGCTGACCTCAGAGAAAGTCAATGACAGGAGAATAAAGTGTGGCATCGGAGGCCGAGTCTGGACCATTACATACACACACACACACACTTGCTGGCTCGAAGCTGGCCTCGCCTCCGTGTTTCCATTTCACGAGTGTCCGTGCAGAGTTAGCGCTGTTCCCTGACACTTTGAAAAATCCGTCTCTCGTTTGCAGAAAAAGTGGATTCAGATGTTTGGCCTCGGCTCAAAGAGACTCTCACACTCGGGTGCGATTATTATTTCAGTGAATGTGAAGCACTGATCTCTAGCTCTGTGGCATTCCTCAATCAAAGCCGTGGTCATTAGACCAGAATGTGGGCCAAGGCTGACGAACTGTAATTCTCCACAGAGCTGCTTTTACGGTCAACGCATCAGACTCCATACGTTTGTTTTTTCTCTCCTTAGTTTAATGTGTTACTGTTTTTAATAATCTACCAATTAAGTTTAGTTGGTCCACATTCACCCTTTGTTAAAAATGCGTTCTGAAGAAAGTTAAGACAGTTAAAATTAAGATGTTTCTGTAATGTTATAGAACTGTGAAATTTGAGAAAACTACTTTTTCTGCTTGTTCCTACTTTTTGTCTTGTTAACTCGTTAAGGCTTGGCATTTTCAGTTCATTGCGGAGATAAGGGTTATTGTGTTTCTTGCCAACTACAACCCCCTTTTCCCTTTTTTTATGTCATACAAAATTTAGTTCCCTATGTTAACCTAAATGAGGCACCACCATTAACCCTGTAGTTTCCTATTTTGGCCACATGGAGACGTCTCAGTTAAGGAGAACTGTGCTATTACTTTTCTTACGGGTGAGCCTATTCCTGACATTAGCTTAACATTAATTCAGCAGCTCACAGTTTAACAGCTAGCTCAAGTTGGTAGCGTAATGGTTAGCGTGTTCACCCAGTGATTGGAAGTTTGCCGGTTCAAATCCCAGACCAGGTAAAGGTACCACTGAGGTACTCATGAGAAAGGTACCATCCCCAAGCACTGCTCCCCAGGCACTCCCATGCTCATGTCAGCAGCATGGGTTGCATTTGATTTTGGTGCACCGTGTGCTGTGCTGTGTTCACAACGACAAATAATCATTTACTTTTACTAAACTATCATCAGCGGAAACATCTATAAGCAGCCTTTACTGGTTCTCCTTTCTGACTTTTTCCCTTTTATCCACTTCTACAGTATGTGTAGCACATAACACTCATCCAATTTCAACATTAGTACTTGACCTCAAATACGTTTATGGCTAAGCAACGTCACATTCCTACAAAAATTCTTATTACTTAAATGCTTAGCTGTCATCTTTAAACAGCAATTTTCTGTATGTTATTTATTTTTCAAAATAATCTAATACGAAAAAACTTGAAACTTGAAAACCATTCTTGAAACTGGTCATGCAAACTATTGAACATTTCCTATAGAAGAAATGAATTTTTTTATTATATTTATTTATTTTTCTCAATACAATACCTTCATAAATATTATTTGGTGGTCATTGTTGTTCCATTGTTGTCTTTTTTTCAATATATGTGTGGCCATACACAATAAAAACTCAGTTTAAAATAAAACATTTCATTTTTAACCCTGTAGTTTTGTTGAACTTTAATGCTGGTCATGACTAAAATGTTCCATCTTTCAGGATTAGTTCTGATATAACACATTTGTGACCCGATCTCCCTTAATGAGTCGGAAGTTGGCGTTCTATTTATTTAGATAGCGATTTTTCTTTTTTGGAGACCAGATTAATTTTGAAGACCTTTTCTTTCATATAAGACCAAAAAAGAAAAATCGATATTTTTGATGTTTGTCAACATAATCGGCCCGTATCTAAATAAACTGAACGCTGACTTCCGACTCATTATGGCAGATCGGTCACATTTAATTCCTTTAGTTCTTTAACTAGACGTGGGTTAATCAGAAGAGAGTTTGTGCTGAAGTGGCCGCTTATAATCTACACTTTTGCACCAAGGAGATTTCCTGAATTAGGAAGCCACTTTTCAGAGGTGTGAACAAGTTTCCTCCAAGGGCTTCCGTAACACACACTTCAACACTCACATCTCTCTCCTTCTACTCACAAGATTTGTCATAATACTGTACGTGTAAAATCTCTACTTTTTATTTTTATCTTTGCTTTCTTTTAGTCGTCCTCAACACTCTATCCTTTCCAGAAACAGTGTTGTTGGTGTTTTAACGGTGACTCACAACATTTATTTTTGAGAAAAGGAATTTTGGAAATCACTTAAATATTACTAGTCTTTGGGGTAGTTGGTAGTGTAACAGTGAGAGCTGGTAAAAGGACCGTCGGTCCCTAACAGGTAAAAGGTACCAGTGAGGTGGCGATTTGGCAGTAGCCAGAGAACAGTGCCTGGGGAAGGTACCTTGCTCATGAGTACCTCAGTGGTACCTTTTTTGGGACTTGAACCGACGATCCTCAGATCACAGGGCCAACTCCCAAGTTAAAAATAAAAGCCATAAATGCATCATTCACTCTGCAAGTCATTTCTGGACATTTTGCTCATCATTCCCAGATTGCAAATAATTGAGGAGATGCTCAGGGAAGAAAAAAAAGTGGGGGGCAGAAAAACAAAAACAAACAAAATATTATTGTGCAACTGTTCTTTTGGCAAGCCAGCTTGGAGCGTCTTGAGTAAACACCCCTCATTTATTGTCTCTTAGGAAATTGCAGCAATGCTGATTTAGCAAGAAGAGCCTATCAAGCGTTGAATACGAGCAAAAGCGAAAAGTGTGAAGAGAGAGAGAGAGAGAGAGAGAGACTGACAACAGACTTGAGCGAATTTTCACACAGACACCCTGAACTCCCACATCCTTCTGCTCAATCTATTTATAATTATGTTTCTAGCACCAGTAATGGAGGAATCGTAACGCCCTTGACTCTGCCGCAATAACTTCTTTTTTTTTCCCCCCGCAGGATTATTTATTTTTTGTAGCGATCCACATTTTCTCTTCTTCTGCCCTCTCTCACTCTGTTTTTCCTTCATATGCAAACTGCTCCAACCACAGAAGTTATAAGCACACGTATGACCAAATAAGACACAGAGACTTGAGAAATGACTGTGGTTTGTGGCTTGGAGGAGGTCTGAGGGGTGAGGGATGGTGTGTGTGTGTGTGTGTGTGTGTGTGTGGAGTTGGGAGGGGTACTGGCTGTCCTAGCTGAGAAGAAAGTCATGCTTTTAATCAGAGAAAGATAATAAGTGCCATACGGCACTGACCTCTTTTTGCCACGCTGCTCTAGAACCTTCCATAAAGCACCTCGTTCTCTATTTTCTCTCTCTCTTTCTGCTTGTGAGACTCTTACAGTGAGTGTAATGTGTGCCTATATTTTGTTTAGGTTGGTTTTAGTGGGATAAACACACTTTAACTAATCCATTATGCTGTAACAACCTGCTTTGGTGGAATTGAGCGCAGTACACCACAGCCTTGCATTCATTTTAGAAAGTCTGGCTCTTTGTAAATAGAAATATGACCTTTGCACTGTATGTAATTCTTATCCTAAAATTTAGCTCATGAATAATATACTGTAGGGTGTTTTGTTATTATAAGAAAATATTGCAAACATAGTTTTGGTGGTGATATTGCTACTGTTGTCTGTTAAACACACTTTAACTAATACATTAGAACATTCTTTGGTTGACTTAGTGTAGCACACCACATTTTTTTTACTACCTTTATCCATTTATTATACACATTTATTATACAAATGTAGGTTATTTATTCTTGTTGTGCACTGGAAACTTGCTGAGGGAAAATATAAATATATATAAATGAAAATATACACCAACCAGCCACAACTTTGGAAAAATATGAATTTAAGTCAACGGCGAGACAAAATTTCTGGTCCCGTTTGAATAATGTCATGAATTTTATATATGTTCTTTGTGAATTTTTACATTTATTTTTTCATGTCAACAAGGTTACAATTCAGCATGAGAAAGATGAATTATATTAGGTTTTGTGTGGAGAACTATAGCACTTGCCGCAAGTAATATACGGCACCTGCACACACGATCGAAACTTATCGAACGTGACTCTCTCGCTCTTTGGGTTTGCTTGTCTCATGACATTCGGGAACAAAGCAGACCAGCATCTTGAGATCATGATCTGTCACAGAACCAGAACGGGCAGTATGAGTGGAGGGACCATGTAGTGACATCATGTATACAACTGATATTGGAGTTACAATTACAGCTACGAGACCAACTGCAGCTTTCTTTACACTGAAAATTATGTTAAAAAATCACAAACATCATATGTGTAATTCAAGGTGCATGTCGACCGGGTCCAGAAAATAATTATTTCCAGTCCGTTGACATTTCGCTCACATTCAAAACTTTTTCGATGTTACGTCCCATGAGGGTGTACCGGAAGGGGTGTGACTTCGCCACTGTAGTAATAAGCACGACAATTTTGTTATTATTATTATTATTATTATTATTATTATTATTATTATTATTATTATTAGTGATTATTTGTCATTGTGCACAGTGGAGCAGTTGGTGGTGTAACAGTTGCATTTAACCCATCTGTTAAGGAGCAGTGGGCATCTTTTTGGGGTCCAGGGAGCAGACCTTGGGGATGGTGCCTTGCTCATTAATGCCTCAGTGGTACCTTAAGTAGTCCGGGACTTGAACTGGTGACCTCCTGATCACAGGGACAACTCCCTAACCGTTACACTACGAACTGCCCCCCCAAAAAGAGATATTATTATTATTATTATTATTATTATTATTATTATTATTATTATTATTATTATTATTATTATTATTATACCATTAAATCATTAACATTTTAGAGAAGTATTTTATATACTGATTTCTGATAGATGCATCACACTATACATATATATACACAAATATATATATTGCCATTTTTTAAAAGTCATTTAATTATTTCAACATGTAATAAAATGTGCCTTGAACGGGTCAGTATGCAATTAAGTTTAACAAATTAGTTAAATTAAAAGAAATATGAGAAGGGTAATAACTAAAGTAAGTAAAGAGAGTGTCTGGACTATGCAAATGTAATATTATGTTATAAATATGTACAGTATGTATTACAAAAAGCAGTGATTGCTTGTTGATGTGAACATACTTTCTCCTCACATTGTGTATGTTACTGATCACTAGGCCTTACTGAGTTACAGGTTGATGAAGCATCAGTTTTGTACATTTTTGGCAAGGAATTAGCTATGATCTGTTGGTGTTGTGTAAGAAGTGATCTCCACTGTGAGCAGGAATGAGAGAGATGTCATAGGCAGATAAGATTTCGACATTTGAGGCACAGATGTGGCCATCTTCACCTCTTTAGTAGAGGGATAAGTTATAGCTTGTGGTTTTGTGCTGATGCTTTTTCATGATGGTGATTTGTGTGTGTGTGGCAGTCACGGACTGTGTGAGGCCTAGTTACATTTTTTCTGAGGTTAAATTTTGTCTGTCTGTGTGACCGAGGATTTTCATGAAAATGATTTTTAAACTGTGAGTAAGAATGTCAGAAGTACAATTTAGCAGCAAAGTGCTCATACCACAGAATTGGCAGAAACCTATAAAAGCAAACATGATTTGGTCTCGCGTTCAGACTGGCAAACGTTGCTATTAATCTAAAGTCTGCACTGCAAGACGTATCACTTATCCATATATGTCCAAAAGTAGTTTGCAATAAAATAACATAATTTCCTGGCAGTATCATTGATGATTTTGTGTTCCAGAGGTTAAGTGTGATCCACTAGCTCTGTTCTTGAGATGAAGACTAACACACTGTGGACAAAATAATTAGGAGGACAAAATTGTCCCTTTTGCCAAGATTTACAGACAGTGTTTCATGTATTTTTTCACTGAACATGCAATTTTATAATTCTGTCCTCCAAATTAGAGTTTTATTAAAAAACATGGTGAAAATGAGTGATTTTTTTGTCATTATGAACACACCACAGCACAGCACACAGTGCACCACAACCAAATGTGACCAGTGGGCAGCTGACATGGGCAGCACCCGGGGAGCAGTGCTTGGGGACAGTACCTTGCTTATGAGTACCTCAGTGGCACCTTTACCGGTCCGGGATTCAAACCAGCGACCTTTCGATCACAGGGCGAACCCTAACCTTTACGCTAGCAGCTGCCCTTGGACTTAGCAACTGGAATTTTCCTTTATCTAGAAATATCTGGCATTTTTGGCAATTTACACTACAGAAATATTCTGTTCTATTTCTATTTAGTGGTATCTGATTGGCTACCGAGCTCACGTGGTGCACAATCATTGCATCACAATGCGCTCTTGGTAGCTGCAAAATGTAGTTGGAGGATGGAGTCCACCTTAGTCAAGATAGAAGCAAGAATCCGTGGCTATAAAAGAGCTTAGATGTAGTTAGCTACTTTTTCTCTGCAGCTTGTAGTGTAGCTAAATACTACATTAAAACCCTAACCCTAACCCTAACCCTAACCCAAGATCTCGAATGAAGCTTTGCTACTTTTAATAATTAGTAACTTGTAGCTTAAGAGGCTGTGCTTCCCCAACACCGGATGTGAATGATAAAATTAATGTCTTCATTAATGTAGTGTAGCTTTAAAGGTTGTGATTTGTAAGCCAGCTGGTCCAGGACATGCATATTAACTCACTGATCGCTGCAGTTCCTGTCTGACAACTTCTACCAAAACCCATCTCACTCTGTCACAGCAGACATGTTGAGTTAGTTCTGCAGAATGCGTCAGACGAGCTCAGAGCTCCATTTGGAAACAAGCCTTTTTCTCACACTGCAACGAAGTGTGTGCTTTTAAGACTGCGTGAAGCGTGTCTCGCTGCCTGGCCTCTAATCAACGTGCCATGAAAACAGATCAGAGCCTCGAGATGCAGCTACTCTTCCGACGTTTCGCATGTGTGTTTTGACTCCTCATTTAAAGAGATCTTGAACTTATCAGGATATTAAACACAAACAAATTTCCCCGGCTTCCGCTACCCACACCTCATCTTGTTAGCCATTTTTGTAGATGCACAAATGGAACAGGAGAAAAAGATGCACTTGCAGGATTTCTCCATTTTTTCATGGTGTGAACTGATTTTTGACTGCAAACATTACCAACACTTAGCCTGTTTCATGTTTCATTTTGTGCAAAGAGACTGGACACTCTCAATAGGCATACGTTTACTTCCTGATGGACAGATACTTTCTGTGAACTTTAAAAAGATTGGGCTTGTCTTTAACCAATCACTACCGCTTGGTCGTGACGTACGTTATGTGCCAGAACGCACCTTGCAGTATGGCCATAGCTGGCATTCCTGTGAAGTACAAATTGAGCAAAAGTGTAACATAATGTGTGTTAATGACAGCTGCCAACTCTACTACTCTACTCGACTAAATTGTCCAAGGGACAATTAAAAAGTCGAAGTTAATATTTGACAGCAAGTGCAAGGATGACAGCAGGGTAACTAGCACTAGCATTTGGCTTACCCAATTTCTTCACCTCTAACTGGTATATTAAACTTTTCACAAAACTAGTAGGAAGTAGGCCAATAATGTATTTGCCCTTGATAAAACTTCTTAAGCTCTCTTCTTGCTCTGGTTTTAATTTTTTGATGTTGGGAAGCATTGCTAACACGGAACTTATAGTCTTACCTATATCCATAATGTCACCACCACCAGTGCTTCTGGAACAACTCCTGAACTACATACTCAACATACTACAGTCTTAACACTTGAGTTCATTATCATTGAACTCGAAGCCTTAGGAGAGTACTGTGACATAGAACTGTAGCATCATGAATATTGAGCAGAGGCACTACAGCGACTCTACCCTGGCTAACCATCACTAAGGAACAGGTGAATTTATTTAACAGCTAAGAAATCCTCACTCAAACTCTCACTCCCCCTGAGCTCATACTGGCAGGTGATTCATATCCATACAATTTTTCAATACACCTGAGTCAGGTCTCACTGTTTGTGTCTACTGCTTCATGTCTATATTGACTTTTTATATTTTTTGTGCTTGTGTTTTATATGTAGTAGATATTTCTTCATGTCTAACTGTGTTTGTTGTGTCATGTCTCTAGTGACTGCACTGTATATAAAAATGTCCAGTTCTGTTGCTTTTTGTATCAGTTCTTTATGTTTGTTGTGTCTGTACCTCCCACACATTTGTGTCTTCCCTGCCCTTTTTGTGTTTGTCTTTCCTTGTTTCTGTAGAACCTGTTTATGTCTGTAGTGCTGGTCCTTTTTTCTAGTGACCACTTTTTGTCTGGAATACAACCCTTTGTTTTTGTCTCTGAAAACTGGTTGCGGTGACTGCTTTGTGTCTATACTGCCCGCTTTGTGATTGTACAGCCTGTTTGTGTCTGAAGCGTCAGGACTTTTCTCTAGTGACTGTCTTGTGTCTGGAATGCTCAATTCTGTTGTTTTTTCCCTCCATTCTTTGGCTTTGTTGTGATATATTTGTGTTTGTAGTGCCTGTTTTATGTTTGTTATCCCTTTGTGCATCTGTAGTGCCAGACCTTTTCTCTAGTGACGGCTTTGTGTCTGAAAGACCCACTTCCGGTTGTTTGTTATGTCTGAAAAATGCCTATAGTGCCAGTTGTGTGTCTGTAGTGCCAACTTTGTGACAATAGTGCCAGTTTTTGGTCGATTATCACAGATCTGTTGTACCCATTCTTTGACTGCAGTGTCTGCTTTGCATCTACTGACTGCTCTTTGCGTCTGTTGCTCACACTGTATTTTTTGTCTGTAGAGCCTGTTTATGTCAGTAGAGCCAGTTCTTGTCTGTAGTTACCCCTTCTTGTCTGAAATTTTGTTGTTTTCTGAAAACTGTCTGAAGTGCCATTTTTGTGTCTGTCATCATTGTGATCATTTTGTTTCTGGTTCATTTCTGTTGTGTTTTGTCTTTCTTTTTTGTGTCTGGGGTCTGTAGGACCACTTTACGACTGTAATTCCACTTTTGTGTCTGTTCTAACAGATCTGTTTGCCCATTTTTGACAACAGTGCCCATATAGTGTCCATAGTGACCGCTTTATGCCAGTTGAGACGCAATGCCAGCTTTGTGTCTCTTGTCACATATTTGGGATTTTTTGTCTGTTGTTCCTACTGTATTTGTGTCTTTAGAGTCTGTTTGTGTCTGTAGTGCCAGGTAATGTGTCGTTTTGCTGTTTGTACATAATGTGGTGCTTTTTGTGTCTGTTGTGCCCACATTGCCACTGCAGCATCAAGTTTTATTTTCAGCGTCTTTGTCGCTTTGCCTGTTTTGGGTCTACAGTGACCAGTTTGTAGTAGAAGTGCCAGTTTTGTGTCTGTAATGCACACTTTGTTGTGGTAATGCCATTTCTTTTTGTCTCAGCAAATTTACTGTATTTCCTTTTGTGTCTGTTGTGTCCACATTGTCACTGTAGCACCAAATTTTGTCTGTAGTGCCACCTTTGTCACTAGTGCCTGGTTTGTGTCGGTAGTGTCCAGTTTGTGGCAGTGTTGTGTCTGTTGTACACACTTTGTTGTGGTAATGCCAGTTTTGTGTCTTTAGTGCTTACTTTGTAACTGTAGTGCCAGTTTTATGTCACAAATCTGTTGTACCCATTTTCAGACAGCAGTGACTACTTTGTGCCTGTATTGCCTACTTTGTGTCTACTGACTGCACTGTGTGCCAACTTTGTTCTGTAGTTCATATTTGTGTCACTTGTTCCTGTTTGTAGTGCAAGGCCTTGACTTTAGTGACAGTTTTGTGACAGTTGATTTTATGTTGTATCTTTAACTCCCACTTTTTAATTGTACTGCCAGTTTTGTGTCTATTGCCCCTATTTTGTGTGTGTTGACCCTATTTATGTATTTTCTGCCCAATTTTGTCTATACTACTCATATCAGAAGACCGACTGTTCCCACACCATTTCTGAGCTCTCAATTTCCCACAGATTGCCTGTTTGATTTATGCTAAAAGTCCCCATTAGCTTTCGGCCATCATTAGCCACATTAGCGTCTCTGGGCAGCGCGCCCCTTTAACTCCATAACAAACAGAGATCACGCTGCACTAAAGCCACTGCTTTAATATCTTTTTTTTACTTTGATTATTTTATATTACAATACCACATCACAGGGACGGAGCCCCTTATGTGAAAACATAATTACAGCCCGTTTTAATGCTTTCATTTTTTATTAGGAACAGCATTCATCAGGGTTTTTAAAGTGAACATAACTAGACCAAGGCTCCACTTAAAGTGGGTTCTAGCTGTGCTCGCCCTCCTAAGAGCTGTTTTATTTCTGGGAGCCTTTTTAAACTTTCATCAAGCTTTTTGTTAACCTTAACTCTTGAGCTGCTAATAACCTACGCTGATTTGAGTGCCAAAACGCGGGTCATCTTTGAGTGCTCTTCGTACCGTTGTAATACTTTTAAATGACACTGTGAATCAGACTGCTACTTTCTGAAGGAACAAAGAAAGAGAGACGGCCCTCTGCAGGTCTCACAGCTGATCATGTGGAGCGTATAGAAAGAAATACACTGAAAATTATTTTAAATGCCCATTGTAATTGTAGTAACCATTTTATGGCAAGAGCATGTGAAGACTTATGTTCTAATTAGGGGTTGACAGATTAGTTTGGCCTATTATCTGTGGTGATGTTTGGGATTTTTATGGTTATCGGTGAGTCTTTACCGAGATTTTCATTTTTACAGTAGTTATATAATTTTTCAATATATCCCTTATCAGTTCCCTTGATTAGTAGTAAGTGAATTGATAACAGCTTTGACTAAAACCTATAGGGTGACCCTAAGCATTTATATATAAAAGTTCTTATATATAATGTTTGACATCTATAGCTGTACATCCAGCATATGTTTATGATTACATGTGTAATATTTCATAATGTTTTATCAAAATTACAAAACACTATGTATTTTTTAAAACATAGTTCATAAAAACAAGGATATAAAAGTTTTGTATACAAAAGGTCTTAAATTACGAAGTGGCCTATATGTGAAACTGCCTTCATATCAATGGCTATCAATATTGAAGTCATTATTTTTATCATAATATGATGCATGCAATTATTAGGAACAACAACTACAACAATAATACCAACAACAACAATAATAGGGGCACTTGGTAGAATAGCGGTTAGGAAGTCGTTCAAAAGGTCACCAGTTCAAATCCCTGACCGTTAGAGGTACCACTGAGGTACTCACGACCACACACTGCTCTCCAGTTCTGCCCATGTCAGCTGCCCACTGCTCCTTTCTCTCTCTCTCTCTCTTTCTCTTTCTCTTTCTTTCTTTCTTTCTCCCACATTCACACACACGCATGGTTACAGACTCTATATGTCACTTTTTCTGGCTTTCTTTCTACCTCGCTATCTTGGTCTATCAGTCTCATTTTCTGTCTCAGTTCATATCTCACTCTGTCTCCCCCTCATTTTGTCTTGTCTCTCTCTCTGCATCCCACTTCTCTCTGTCACTCGCTCTATTATGTTCTCCACCTCTCTGTTTCACTTTCTCCTTTTCCCTCATTCTGTCTTTTTCCTCTCTTTCTCATACACTCTCTCTCTCTCTCTCTCTCTCTCTCTCTCTCTATATATATATATATATATCTTTCTTTCTTTCATTCTCTCTATCTTTCTCCCTTTCTATTTTTCTTTCTTTCTCATTTAATCTCTCTCTCTCACACAAACCCACGCACCAGTTTCCTCTTTTCTTCTTCTCTGTCTATGTCGCTCACTCTGTCGTTCTCTTAAGGAATCCCTCCCACATCTCCTACAGCGTACAGGAGCGTCAGCAGTAATCTTGTGGAACTTGCCGATGCTGAGCTAACGGAGCGATCACGGTGATGTGCTGTGGCTCGGTTTAGAGCAGCTGTGGTGAGTTGTGATTGGTTGGGGACAGAATGCCTCTCCAGTGACATTATGTGCTTGGCGTTGATGAATTACAAACTTTAAACTGCTTTCTAAGTAAACACAAGTGGCCAAGAGAGAGGCTTATTGCTGCTCAGTGTTTCAGCCAAAGAAGCCAGTTGGTTCCAATTAGGTCAACGAGAGAAGCTGGAGTCATATCAGTTTCATCTCTCTCTCTCTCTCTCTCTCTCTCTCTCTCTTTTTCTTCTTCACCCTATCTTTTCCTTCTTTCTCCCTCTATTTTTACCTCTCTCCTTCTCTTACACCCTCTCTCTCTTTCTTTGCGACTCTCACTGTTTCTTTCTCTCTCCTCCTGTGCCTTCTTTCCCTCCCTTTCTTTTTTCTCCTCTCTCCCTCTCTTTCTTTGTCTCTTTCTTCCCTCCCTGGCTTCTCTCCTCTCTCTCTCTGTCTCTTTCTCTTTTCCTCCTTTCCTTTCTCATTCTCCTGTCTTTCTCTTCTCTTCTTGCAGTTTTTCCCTCTCTCTTTTTCTTCTTCCCACACTTTCTTTGTCTCTTTTGCTCTCTGTATCTCCTTTTCTCACTCTTTCCTTCACTTTCTCTTTCTTTCTCTCATCTCACATTCCCTCTCATCCTCGGCTTCTTTCATTCTCTCTTTCCCTCTGTCTTTCTCTCTTGTCCTCTTCTCTCCATTTTTCTCTTCTGTTTTCTTCTTTTCACTTCTCTTCTCACATACTTTCTCTCTGTCTCTCCCTCTCTCTTTTTTGCTCTTTCCTCTCTCTTTCTTTGCATCTTTTCCTTCTCTCTTTATGTCTCTCTCTGTTCCTCCGACTCTGACTTTTTCTACTTCTCTCTGCTCTCTCTCTCTCCCTCTCTTTCTCCCTCTCTCTCTCTCTCTCTCTCTCTCTATCTATCTATCTCATCTTTGTATCATCAGGTCTGACTCGAAGCATTTTTGACACAGAGCATGAAATTGAATTTGAATGGTGACCCACAAGATCACAATGAAAGAGACTTTGTGGGAGGTTTGCACCTCTCTCTCTCTCTCTCTCTCACTCTTTCTCTCTCTCCCATTTTCGCTGATGATCTACACTGTATTTTTTCCTTTGCCATATGTACATGTCAGACTCACTCATAATTCTCAGGGAAAAACAAAACTGATGCGATAATGAAGTGCTCCATTGTAAACACTCTGCAGTGCTGACTGTTTCTTGCTCTGTGAGTTCTAAGCCCTACCTTTACCCCTGTATTCTTTGAGATCCTCTCCTCTACCAGAACCAGATCTCTATTTTATATTTCAAAATGACATATAACTTCTTATTACAGTGCTAAGATCATTACAGCTTTGTTGTTGAGTTACATCCACATTCATTTGTTGGTTTTGACCCCTCTGTGATGATTAGCAGTTCCATTAGTGTTCTCTTTAAACCTGGGATCAGAGCTTCCCTACTACAAAACGGCCTTTAGATGGGCACGCATTTAATATTGAGCATTTTTTCATCTGGTGTAAAATGGTCCTTTTTTGGTTCTTAAAAAAGGTAGGGTGAATGGATTTCATACACAAGACTGATATTTGGTGGACATCGGCTTAATCTGGAGCAACACCACAGACAAAACCAGATTAATCAAAACAAATTAACAAATAACCTTACTGAGAATAGTTTTGTTGTTTTACTTGCTAAGTGAATTTTAAGTGAGTGATTATTTGTCATTGTGAACACAGCACAGCACACAATCAACCACAACGAAGCATGACATTTGCAGTTGATCCATCTGTGAAGGAGCAGTAGGCAGCTGACATGCAGTGCCTGGGGATGGTACCTTGCTCATGAGTACCTTAGTGGTACCTTTATTGGTCTCTGACTTAAACTGGTGACTCTCCGATCACAGGGCCAACTCCCTATCCAGGCCTGAATAATAACTACTAATAACTACTGTATTAGGTTTATTTTATGGCAATGATTTTAGTTCATAACCCAACTTTAGGGTGGCACGGTGGCACAGTGGTTAGCCTTGCCGCATCAGAGTGAGAAGGTCCTGGGTTCGATCCCCAGGTCGGCCCTAGAGCCTTTCTGTGTGGAGTTTGCATGCTCTCTCCGTATTCGCATGGGTTTCCTCTGGGTGCTCCGGGCTCCTCCCACAGTCCAAAAGCATGCAATATAGATTAATTGGCAACTCTAAATTGGACCTGTAAGGTGTGAATGTAAGTATGATTGTGTGAGTATGTGTGCTCTGTTGTGTGTTGGCGCCTGCCCAGGGTTGGATGAATGAATGAACCCAATTCTGTTCTGCACCTTTTAAAACTGATGTGCTTACTTTAACAAAGAGATGAACCCAATAACTGGAGTACTAACAATTGATGCCGATGAGAATCGGAAGGAGGGCCAGTTTGACTCTAATGGCAGAGTGGCGCGCCGCAAGGAAGTGAAACCTTAAATACCCTTTGAACCGCGACCGGCCACATCCCATTCCAACTACCGGCCGCGGAACGGAGTGCACGTGACAGGAAACTTTAAATCGACTTGAATTTAACTTAAATTAATACATACTTTTGATTTTAATGTAGTTAAGCACACCAATTAATTCAACTTGTTAGTTTAATTTGAGCAAAGCTTAATTTGTGTGTCAATTAAAACAAGTTGGTATAACAATTCTAATTTAAGTGCAGATTAAATATCATGCTTAAAATTAATGCAGATGAATGGATTGGTAGCTAGACTAATGCAGTGACAATTATAATTTACCTTTAAAACATTTTATAAAATATGGTACCACCATACAATAAGACTCCCCTCATAAAGGGTTATACTTGATTTATAATCAGGTTGTTAATTATGTTGGAGACAGGTTATGTATTATTAATAAGCAGTGATAAACCAGGTATAACTGTTGTGATTGATACATTGATGCAGGCTCACTGTTTGCTGAGATCTCAGATCTTGTTTGCTGCTTGATCTCGCCCCTCATCTCAGGCAGAATGTTAAACTGTCAACTTCATCATCTATCTGTTAACATGTTATTAGCATCAAAACACCAATAGAGTTACAATCGGGTGGCGGTGTTCTTAAACGTTACATTATGTTTTTTTGATGAGTTACTAGATCTCAGATATCAGTTATCTGCCTAAACCAACCTTGCTGTCTGAGTTGATGACTCTCCCATCCATCCTGATGTTTCATCACAGTTTACCACTGGTCAGGTGTTGACATTTATATCTGGCAAAAAGGGACCCTACGGTATGTTATAAAACACATCTTGCCGAATAGTGATCCCGAGTCAATGTTTATTACTGCTTCATAATGATGTAAAACCTGTCTACAACCTAATTAATAACCTGATTTTAATCATTTATTACCTTTTATACGTGGTACCTTAAATACACTCTTGACTTGTCTTTCCCCGCTTGCAACAATGGGAATAAGCAGCATTATCTGATGTCATGTGAGGTTTGGGGAACGGTGATTCCAGCTTCAGCGATCCTGTCGTTGTGTCACCAATGCTTTTGTTTTAAGGATGTGTGCTTTTGTTGGACTTTGAGGGCCAATCGATCGTTTTGATTCATGTTGTGTCTCAATCTGTGATCAAAGCATCTTTGACATTCCTAAATGTCACTGATGATGACATCTTCAGTTTGACACAAGAGGGGTCGGGACTACCTTTTTCTTTGAAAAACATTACTGAACAGCTACACCAAAAGCAGCAGTCTTAAGATTTATCATTCTGTAGCTTGTTTGTCTCACCAGTGGAGTGGACATTGATGTCTATGTTTATGGCACAAATCAATTAGCCTATCTGATACAATTTCTACTAGTTCAACACCTATCAGAAACACCTGCTGGTTGAAAATATCTGTCCTTGTAAAGCAAAAGAATAATTGGATTTTTTCTTTGTGAATAACACTTAATTGTGTGTGGGAAAACGTAGTGTCCCTTTTTTCCCCACTTACTGTGTCTGATGACATCAGCCCGAAGGCAAAGGCCTCAGTCGCTGAATAGTTCGACTTTATCAGGCATCCTTGGAGGAATTATACAAGGTTTCCAAATTGGGGGCACCAACAAATTAACACAAAATAGGGGCAGCAAACACATTAAAATGATTGCATTTGAAATTGCATTTGTAGATTATGTTTATGGTAGAGGTAGTTGTGCATCCTGGCAGTTGAGCATTTGAGCAGCAGTTTAAACATTTAAACATTCCATCAGAGCGCCATCCTGTCATCCTCTTTTGCTACGTATTCAGGTGAGTGGAGGAGTCATCACATAGCAACAGAAGGACATATTGGACATATTGGTAACTGGACACCAAGGAAATCTGAGACAAAATTAGCACAATAGACCAAAATTCTGCAACAACTGAACATTTCCAAAAAATTATTACATTTTGTCCAGATCACACCTCAGTCAGTATTTATCATCCTACAGTTTCATTTGAAAAACGTGGTGTAAAATTTATGGATTATTTGCGCACGGCATGATAGCACAGTGGTTAGTGCTTCTGCCTCAAAAAGATCCTGGGTTTGATCCCGGAGTCGGCCATAAGGTCTTTCTGTGTAGAGATTGCGTCCTCCCAGCCATGTTCGCGTCGACTTCCACTGGGGGCTCTGGTTTCCTCCCACAGTCCAAATGTGTGCAATATAGGTTTATTGATGACTCTAAATTGGCCTCGTAAGGTTGGGTGAGTGTGTGTGCCCTGCAGTGTGTTGGCACCTGCCCAGTGTTGGCCTGACCTTGCGCCTGTAGTTCCTGGAATAGGCTCCGGTCCCTGCAACCCTGCTATCTTACATTGCCATTTGTAATCCCTGAAGTGATTTAAAAGTAGCTTTGCTTTTGATAAGTTACTGAGAAAAGTAGTAGCGACATTAATGTTAGTTAGCTGCTTTGAATGTATATAAATCTAGACTACCGTTAGTCGAGACTACTATGTTCAGGATTATTTCCCTGCAGCAAATACAAAAAGCAACATTGTTCGCTCACTCTTACAACACCTTATTTTTGAACAATAGTTGAAATTGACACAACAGTGTTCTTTCTCACGTTCGTTCTTCACTGCAGCAGAACTAGCGAGCACTTCCACAGCAAGTCCATCAAGTGGGACGTGATCGAAGGCGAGTGTAAATGATGGTGCTCCCACCATGTCATTAGGGCAGAGAGGAGGACCCCATGAAAGCCCCGGCGAAATCTCCTTGAAGACGGAGGAAAAGAAAGGGGGCGTATCGATCTGTCTGTCCACGGATATGATACTTAAGCCCAGCACTCAGAGCCAGAGAGCCCCTGGATCCATAGCCCAAATACTTTAATCCGAGCTCCTCTACAGCGAGATTGGCCTTCACCTTAACCTCCTGACAACTGCCTCAACAGATCAAGCATGGAAATTTCACCCTTCTCACATTAGCTTTTCTCGCTTCTTTCATTAACCGCCATGTGCAGACCCACACTCTTCTCTTCTCTTCTCTGTAGACCGGCAAGCGCTTATCCGACACGCCATTCTACTTTCAATGTAATGGGTGGCCATTTGTGCAAAGGTGAAACATGGCTATTTCTGCCATTTCATATAATATAAATAATATAATCAGAAGTTCTCTTCAACAGTAATTTCCATGATTGTACCTACTTTTACATGTAAGGAACACCATATACTAAAGCAGCGAAATTCTCCAACAAAAACCCACCGCAATACCGAATAACCCTGAGATGAAGAAAAGTTTCAGGTCAGAATATTAAGCTGTTCAACATCCAACCATTCACTGTGTCCAAGTGCTCAGACACTTTCATATATACATTTGTGTAATGTGGTTAGGACATTTGCTTCTTGACCAAGAGGCCTTGGGTTCGAATCCTACCTCCAACACTATCATCACTGGGTTCCTGAGCAAGACACTTAACCCCAAGTTGCTCTCAGGGAAACTGAAATTAGGAAATTAGAAAATTAGGATATTAGGAAAATGGAATTTGCTCTGGATAAGACCGTCTGATAAATGCTGTATGTGTAAGTGTGACTGTCATATGGTATCAATGGAATCAGACACGTCCCAATTACGCTTTACAGCAAGACCCAAACATAGTAACTCATATAAGCCTTATTAGTGGTCTTAACCTTTTTAAATAATAATTATTTTTAAAAGATTCATGATGTCAACCTATGTTTATGGTGGCCAAGAAAGCCCAATGCAATTCAAAGTTAAAAACGTGCGGCAAAACCATAAAGCTTTTCATTCAAGTTCACAGCGCACGCTCAAACACACTACAAATTCGTAGACACGACACAAACTCAGAAATCACTTTCATCAATTTTGTCATTACACGTTGCAAAACAGAAAACACATGCATCTTCTAAAATGCGCTGCAAATACAGAAAACACATGCATCTTCTAAAACGCGCTGCAAATATCCACAACACAACCAAATTGAGCCAAAACACAACGAAAGTGTTTGCGGAGGACACTTTTTAGCCATACACTTCGAAGGAATCAATGGTGATAATTTACAGGTGAAAGTTAAGTTCTCTTGTACTGATTGTTAAAACAGTTTTATTATATTATGAAATCAAGAAGCTGTGTTGTAAATGGTAGATCTGATGCG
The DNA here is from genome assembly GCA_032718565.1 of Distichodus sexfasciatus. Classification (NCBI taxonomy): domain Eukaryota; kingdom Metazoa; phylum Chordata; class Actinopteri; order Characiformes; family Distichodontidae; genus Distichodus; species Distichodus sexfasciatus. The sequence continues at coordinate 826,167 of JAVGVS010000025.1, forward strand.
TATGATTGTAACTGCCACAGTCTAACCTAGAATTGTCAGAAAACTAGTCAGGTTAATCATAAAACAGCAGCCAATGATTTTTTACTGTGTATAGATTATTCTTATACAATGTTGTTTTCCGGATTAAAAGCAAACATTATTATATACAGCCAAAGTAGGCTTTGTGAGTTAAAGCAGCTTTCACTCTTTGTTTTATCAGATCGTATTTTGCCCATTTTGTTGGACTGCTTTGCAGAATATCCCGTCATTTTGTGGCTTCTGTGGCAACAAACCACACATGCTATTGGTGCATTTAATTTAAATTTATTTTGCTCAGTCATATTTTCTTTAATATTATTTACTCACCTTGATTAATTAATAAGTTTAACACCATGCTTATAACTCCAGATGACCAATTAATGTCAACATTCAGAGGCAAAGTTTTCCCTCTCACTGGTTTAAAATTACATCCTGTCTTGTTCATGACTCCAACATTAATCTAGGGTAGAGATACAAAATGCAATGTATAAATGTATGTTTATTATTACTATTGTATGTAAGCCAGTATACCTTTACTGTTCTCTTTGCATTTTTGGAGGGTCGGTTATTGAAAAATGTCTTCCTCTCCTTTTCCTTAACTTCTTTGTATTTCAAAAGGTTTTCCAGAGTCGACCTCACAGGCGCATCTCCTGTTTATCACACACGCACACGTGCACGCACACGAGCTTTAAATTAAAGTGATGTAATCCTGATAATTATAATCAAATTTGCTAATGACACACACAGCCCTGTCTACAGAAACAAGACTTAAGGCTATTCAGAAATGTCACCTGTGCTGTGAGATGGCCTGGGAACTTCATCTGCATGGGCGGGCTGAGCAGACTCGGCCTCATTTAAAAATCGCACATCACATCCACAAACACTTCCATTGTGTTTTGCCTCAATTTGGTTGTGTTGTGGCTATTTGCAGTGCATTTTAGAAGATGCATGTATTTTCTGAATTTGCAGTGCGTTTTAGATGATGCATATGTTTTCTGCATTTGCAGCTCTTTGTAGAAGATGCATGTGTTTTCTGTATTTGCAGCTCTTTGTAGAAGATGCATGTGTTTTCTGTATTTGCAGCTCTTTGTAGAAGATGCGTGTGTTTTCTGTTTTGCAACGTGTAATGACAAAATTGATGAAAGTGATTTCTGAGTTTGTGTCGCGTCTATGAATTTGTAGTGTGTTTGAGCGTGTGCTGTGAACTTGAATGAAACGCTTTGTGGTTTTGCCGCGTGTTTTTAAGTTTGAATTGCGTTGGGCTTTCTCGGCCACCGTATATGTTCCACATCACCACCTCTGATACTAGAGGCTGCTAGTTTGCCATATTTTCAGCTAACATTTCATTGTGTGTGATGGGTATAACAAGTGAAAAAGTAATGCATTTGCAGTAATATACTACATTTGTTCATAACTAGTAATAGTATTAGTATTAATAGTATTAATAGTGTTAATTTTCAATACTGTAATAGTATGATATTACTTTTTAGTAAGTGTTAATACAAATGCAATTATTATGCCATCCAACATATAAACTGCTGAAAGTTGATTCCTTTAACTTTATGATCAAAATTCCTATATTTTAATGAATGTTTTATTAAGAGGTCTATGCACTTTACATCTATTCTACAGTGACATTATCATGCATGACATGTGAAAGTGTTAATTATTCCACGTAATGGTAAATACTTTAAAAAGAAAGTTGTTTGGACAAGCAATTGTTGATATAACCTGTGAAAATTGATAAACTGTGCTTGTAAAAGTAATGCTTTAGTTAGTAACTAGTTATAGTAACACATTACTTTTATAGAAAAAAGTAACAGTAAATATAAATATATAAACTGAGAAGCAACTACTCCTTTTGTAATTAGCACAGCATTGAGTGTTTTATTGAAATGACCAACATTACATCTATTCTATACTATATTAATATTTGCACTATTACACTACTGAAATCATGCTTACAACATGTACAGTAAAGAAAGATTGTTTAAAAGTCCTAAACACCAACAAACTAGCACGTGTCTATTTCATTTGGCTGAGTTTTCACACCCTCTTTTATCTATTTGGCATCTGCTATACATAAACAAATGCACTTAATGAGATTATTGTTATAGATGTTTGTTTATGCTAATGAGGAAAATTGTGAACACGCCTCAGTGCCCGATGAGCATTCATTTTTAGATACAGATGGCTATAGGCAGGGTCAGGTGTTTCACTGTGTTTTATGATTCATTTTACGAGGTACAGATTTGGGAGAGTTTCCAGCTGCTGTCTGCATGTGTACCTGATATATAGTTCCAGATATGACGCTTAAGCAACCCTTTACTGTGAGTTTAGGTGTTAAAATCTTCCTTAAAGACTGTCATGTAACCATTTGATTGGTAGGGCATAGTGGTGGCTGTTATAGAACAGCATCATTATTGGTAAATGTTATGGACATTTGGCAGACACTTTCTTGAACTTTAAAACTATTGGGCCGGCCTTCAACCAATCACTACGCTTGATTGTGAAGTATGTTATGTGCCAGAACACACCTAGCAGTATGTTTATAGCTGGCATTCCAGTGAAGTACAAGTTGAGCGAAAGTCTAACATATGTGTTTACAACTGCTGCCGACTCTGTGACTTCAATGTACGTATCCAAGGGACAATTAAAAAATTGAAGTTAATATTTGACACCAAGTGCAAGGATGATAACATATTTAGTCAACTGTCTAAGCTCGGTTTGATTCGTGGAACCACACCGCTTAGCTCTAGTCGAATCTGCAGCAAATGTTCAATACAATTTTTAAAATCCCTTTTGGCTTATTTCATCACTTCTAATACCTTAAGCAGGCAAGTGCAAACAAATATAAAAATAAAATGATGTGCTTTTATATAGATCCACGATGTGGCTGTTTTCCTGCAGCAGTGTGGTTACAAAGGGCAAGAATTTTCTCTTCCTCCTTGCGATTAAAATCTCCTAGAATTGCAGTCAAAGTCACAGCATTTCTAAACTCAGTATTTCTAAAAATATACATGTACTCTGTGTGCCTTATTTTTTCTTTATACTGTAGAAAATGGAGCCCTGTCGTCTCGTCTCTCTATATATTGATGGGAATAAAGTTTAATTTGACGAATTAATTATCCTTTTGAAATCTGTTTGGCTAAATTTTACAATTTCTTATACCTATACCAGTTTTTGAAGTCTCAGTCTTGTCTCAGACTCAGCCGTGTTTGTACTTGGCCTTGTCATGGACTCAGCATTTTATTCCGAGACCAGCCAAGACCACAACTCTGAGAATATTACTATTAAAACTTTTTGAGAGCGACGCAAGCATTTTGCATTGTTTATTAATTATTGTTTTAATAACTCAGAATCACAAGAGTTTGAACTTACCAGACAATATATTCATTCCGCTTTATGTGAAATTATTTCTGTGCAATTCCGTGCACTAAAACTGTTCGATAAATTGCGTAAAAATGGATTAATGAAATTATTTGCAACATAAACAAATGCATTAGCGCTCACAACTCTCAAATGAAGTGCAAAAATGTAGTTCTCTTCCATAAAGGCCAAAAACAGCTCATTTTATAGGTCAAAATGAGTCCAAATCGGCCCAAACTTTAGTATTTCTTCATTTTCAACTGATCGGATTTTTTAAAGAAATCAATAGGGAAAAATATATAGAAAATATAGAAAATGCATTATTTGTTATCAAATAATTTTATTCTGTATCCAGATGGATACCAAACGGATAAAAAAGTGTTATCTCCTGGCGCTAACCTTAATTTTCTTCACAGCCATAAATCTATAGAATGTTTCTGCATAATAATAACTCTGCAAGCCAATAAAACAGTGAGTCTGGTCTCGAGGAGTGTTCTGCCACCGTGATCTGATGAGTTTAACATATGACATATGATATGATCAGTTTGGATAACTGCTCCCAGTGAAGCTACTTCCTCATTACAGATATGTAAGAGAGAAATATTGAATAAATATGTTTAATGTTGCTTAGGCTTTGCATGTTCTACTTATGTATCATGCAGTGTAAAACGTGCATTGGTCCGGTCTCGGTCTCGACTCAGTCTCACCCCGCCCTGGTCTCTGTCTCGTCTTGGTCTCAGCTCTTCAGAGACTTGGTCATGTCTCGGTCTCGACACACTCGGATCTTGGTCGGATCTTGTCTTGGTCTTGGTTTAGGTGGTCTTGTCCATAACTCTATCTGTATTACGCTGAATTTCTGAAATCCCTTTTGGTTTGTTTCATCTTTAACAACTATCACTGGTAAGTGCTAACATCAAAATAAAGGAAAACGCAGTGACACAACTTATTTTTTAATTAACTTTAAATGTGTAAATGTTTTGAATTATTAGGTGATTCCTTATAAACTCACAATGTGGTTATTTACCTGCAGCGATGTGGTTTAAAAAGGCCGGTGTTGGATTCATGTCCTAACCTTCTTGCGATTATAATCTCCTGTAATTGCAAGCCTTATCTATGTTTTCTGGGTGTCTGGTCCGGAGGGGGTTTCAAAAGGGGTTGAAAGTGAGGGAGGGGGCGGGGGACAAGTTAGTATCTTTTCCAGACTGGGAGCCTCATACCGGTGTGTGGGCAAAGTCATGCTTGTCCTCCTGCTCCTTGGTAAGGGGGCCTGAGAGGGGCCTGACCCCTCCTGACCGCACCACACCAACATCAAAACAGTGATTCGGGCTGTGATGTGAATGGGAGACGGGTGCACTCTTCCCACCCCAACCCGCTTAAAATTGCAGTGCATATGCCGCACTGTGTAATGGCCTGGGGGGGCCGTCCCTGGCGAGACCAGAACAAATGAACAATTCATCATCTCCAGCTGGCCGGCCGGGCCCAGGTGACTGCGCCATCACCCGAAAAATAAGGGAGGGATGGGAAGGGTATGGCTATAGTGGGTTGGGGGGGCTTGGGAAGGGGGGGGTTGGGATGAACTGGGGGGTGGCTTTTAATCGGACAAACGCTAATTGGATGGCATGGGAAGATTAGAGTAGCCCCCCGGAGCTAGAGATTCCCATCAATGGAGGCTCTCTCTCTCTCTCTCTCTCCACCACGATCACTTGCAGCTCCCAGCCCCCTTTCCGAAAATTCTCCAAACCTCTCCAAAGAACACACTGTATAAAGATTATTTAACTGTAATTTTACGGGATAATACTGGCAGCAGCGTTGTAGGCTGTTTTCTGTATTTTTACATGAAGAATATTATATTTGTTCAGAGTACAGTGCTGCGATTGCAAAATACAGCACATCGCTGTAAAAGCAGTATTTGCAGTAATACCGTCTTAAACGCTGCCGAGACACAAGGCTTAGGCACCAGTTCAAGCATTTATTCAAATGAAAAGCAAATAGCCACAAAATAGCTTACACAAATATCCATTCAAACTTTCGAAGCAGAGACAAAACACAAGGAATTACAGTTTCTTGTTAAAAGAACTGGCGTGAAAAGTTTTGCTAATATACATTTATGGCAATTGGTTAAAGTGTATGGAAAGTAGTGTTGGGCACATTATTTAGTAACTGATTTACTGATTATAAAAGTAACTAGTTACCAGGCAAAGTAACTTTTACATTACATTTTAAAAAAATTTTCAAATATGTCTAAGCATTTAGATCCCCTTCCTTAAATGGAAGCATGTGACGATGAAGCGGTGCTTCATGAGATTAGAATAGTTTACAACTGACGTGGCGAAACACTCTTCCGGGGCAAAATCAACATTTCACATATACATTCTTGCCTTTTATCTTGGTAAGGCGAACAGTAATGTCTGTACTTCCAGTTTGAAAACATTACTCAATCCACGAAAACACGGAGAGAGCATGCCATCTCCACACAGAAATGCCCCTTGTCCAACCCAGAACCTTCTCACTATGAGGTGGCAGTGCTAACCACTGCGCCACAGTGCTGCCACAGCTATTCCAATTATGGCTTATTCTGTGTTTTTACACAGGCAACTCAGGTCTGCATGTGACTAAGAATAATTCTGCTATTTTTTAATAAATGCTGGATTTTAGCCAAGAACTTGATCTCACATTACGTGTTTCTACCATGCGTTATACGCACCACAGATGCTTACGTTCTCACAACAGCTACTTCCTGCTGTTAAGAGCCTCTAACAAGACGGTTCATCAGGAACAAAGAGTCGTGCAAGTGTGAAATGTGATATTTATATTTTTTTGGGGGAGGGGAAAAGTAGCAGAGTAATTGGACAGGAGGTTGAGGCCTCAATTGAGTTCCCGTTTGATTAGCTAACTACAATGATATCAATTACACCCCGATCCCCCCTATCTGAGGCTTTAATAGGTGAGATCTGCTGCTTTGACTGCCGTCTCACCAGTAGTCACACCTCCTCTGCCTCCCACTGCACACACACACTCCCCTACACACACACACACACACACACTTCACTATACTTTTGAGGACATTCCACAGACATAATGATGAGAGTAGTTAAATAAGCCTAAGACTGCACCTAAATCCTAATCCTTACTAATGAAAATTAAAACTTTTCTATTTGGTTAGCTTTCTTATGTTCCTTTGAATCAGGGCTGTGAACTTTCGTGTATTAATGTAAAAAAATAGATTTAATCTTATGACCAATTTTAGCCCAAGTTTGTGTCAGTTGGTAGGGTAATGGTTAGGGAGTTGGCCCCATGATCTGAGGGTCACCAGTTACACGTCCCGGACCAATAAAGGTACCACTGAGGTACTCAGTGAGCCCTACTAATTCTGTACAAGTCAGTAAACGGGTTGGGCCCTAGTTACATCTCTGATACGTTTGATGTTTATAATCCTGGTAGGTCCCTAAGATCTGCAGGATCAGGCCAGCTGGTGGTGAAAAGAACTGAAACTAAACACGGTGAAATGGCGTTTTGCCACTATGCTGCCCAATGTTGGAACCAACTGCCCATTAATATCAGATCTGCTCCAATTGCGACAAGTTTTAAACGGATGCTAAAAACTGCACTTTTCTCTGTTGCTTTTCCCACACTTGAGTGCTGAGCTGTTGACTGTGCCTGATTTTAAAAATATTTTTATAACACTTTTAATCGTTTTATTTATTTTTGTATCTTTAGTTTTATTTCTTTTCTTATTACTTATTACCTTACTACTTTAATTTTAACATTTTAACATTGTTTCTGTAAAGCACATTGAATGACCCTTGTGTATGATAATGTGCTCTATAAATAAACTTGCCTTGCCTCATGAACTTGGTACCACCCCCAAGTGCTGCCAAAAAGCTGCCCTCTGCTCCTTCACAGATACTAGTTGTAAGGGACTAGTTGTCACACACATCCCTTTGGGATGGCTTATATATACCGTATGTATATATATATATAAGACCAAAGTCAGGTCAATCTCAAATCTGTAGATGTAGTCTGAAATTTGTCCCCAAAAGTAGATTTGGGCAGAGACAAACCCACACCTCTCTATTTCTCTCCACTGAGTGTTAATACTCTTGTGAACCCTGTTCTCCTTCCAGTTTTTAAACAAAAGACCAGAAAAACACTCCAGTATTGTTGTGTAATTATTTCTCATTGTGAACACACCACAGCACAGCACACAGAGCAACACAACCAAATGCGACCTCTGCGTATGACCCATCCATATTTTGTTGTTCTCCAATTAGTTTCAATAATCCTGCAATGGAAGAGAATTTTTATTTCTCATCGTATGTGCTTTCTTCCTAAATGTTTCACGAAAATAATATTTACACCAATTACAAGTTATCACAAACTCAATTGTTAACATTTTTTATTTTGCACTGAGCTAATCGCTAACTAACAACTACTTAAGAAAGACATTTCATGAAAATCATATTCACACCAATTTTCATCTTCCCTGAAATGCAATAATGGAACTTTTGAAAAGTCTTAGACCCAAGCAACGACAATAACATTACCTAACAACTAGTTTGTCGGCTCCAAATTAGCACCATGTGCTTCTGTAATGCTATAATTCTTTTTATTGCTTTTTAGCAAACGTTAGTCAACTCATGCAGAAATGAACAAAGCAAAATTTGTCAAACAGATCATTTCCTCCTCCTTTTAACTGTGTTCGAGAATTTAAACATTTATTAAATTTTCATTTTGAACAATTTGCGTTCAGGTTTTTTTTCGCAGTCTAAAATATTTTTTTCTCGCAGATCCACCGGGCCCGTCATTAGGCGGAGAGCGAGTCCATTTGAGTGTATTTAGCGGGTTGAGATTGTCCGCGTGAGGCCCGCCGCTACATCCGCTCCGGTAATTTGCCAACACCTTTGGCTGTAATGTGTCTGGCCTGCTGACGCTAGTCAGCTTTGCGGGCGCCGAGCCACTTCACTACCATTTTAGCGGAGGTGGCAGCTCCCGCTAGCCACAGGTGAACCTTAACGTGTGAAAGTGTGATTTTTAACATAATAGTCCACCCAAAAAATACTAATTGGACTAAAAATTAATAAAAGCTAATGGTTTAGCAGAATGATGTGTCAAATGATGTCATTACCTTTGTGAAAATGGAAAATAAAAAATAATAAATTGTATGACAACAATTTAAGAAGAAATATGAACTTTTTTGAGCATTTGTGCACATCTTTATTTACTGGCATATATTATTGGAATAGCATAATGCAAGATCGGCATTTTCAGATAGTTGATTTTTTATTGTTACCTTAAATGCATTGACACAGTTTTCACTGTCATACTTTTTGTGTTGTATTATTGCATTATACTACGACAGACATATACTACATAAATGCCTTTACTTTCTTAAAAACAAATTCAACAAGCTTTAGAAAATATTTGCATAAATGTGTGTTTTGAATGTATATTATCTTTTGTTCGGTGGTGTTAGTATGTTGTAAATTTTAGAGATGGTCGTATAACATTTTTTTTTATGTCCGATACCTATTATCGATATTGTAAATTTGGATATCTGGGTTTATTGGTTGAAACTGATACAGTCACAGTCTTTTTTTAAACATGAATTAATGCTTTAAAATGTCTGAATACATGACTGAGATTATTGTTATGCTTAAGGAAATGTGTGATTTGGAACTTGCTTCTCTAACTAAAACAATGTATTACTCATAATAATAATACGTATATGCTAAATTATTTGTTCTCAAAAATTGTTTATTTAGACATATAAGTATTTCTTCTTTCTTATTGATTACACCATAACATTATAAAATTGAAGAAAAAAGATCAATTGAAAATGAAATACTGACGTTTGTCATTTTGAACCAATTTGTCCTATAAAATTGCTGCTTTTGCAGAGAACTACATTTCACAATGTTTGCGTCTCGGAGTCAGCACACAATGATGCTGGGCTATTGCCCAGAACAAATGATGGAAAAATCTATGGAAAATTCTAAATAATGGCAGTAGAACGCTGATTGTTGTGGTTATTTATCAGCTAAAATATGGTTTGTGTCTGTAATAAAGACGACATTTTGACTGAACTGGAGCGTTTTGCAAGTAACGGCGCTCATGCTCGTGCTCATTAACACAGCGCGTGTGTTTACATCGCAAAAAATACTTTCACATGCAGAGGGATCAGGTCTTGTCTTGATCGCGCCATTGAAAACGCTATGTGTCACTATTAAGCATCCGTGTGAAATATGAGCGGCGCATGCTCTAGCGAGTAAAATGAATTAAACGACGCTTTGATTCCAGAAAAATTGCCTCGACCATTTTTTGTAATGGAATTATTCGAGTTATTGGAACAATCGTTTCAGTTCTACTTAACCGCAGTGCCACTCCCATGCATAACGAACTGAGTGTACACGCATTTACAGATCGGCTCCATAAAACGGCCCAATGCCACCGATACCTGATCCAGCTGTTTGAGTCTGCCATTTAATCGATACTGGGATCCACATATTGGATCGCTACATTCTAGTTGTAATGTCATTCATTTATTCAATCCCAAACCACTTAATCCCAACTGCCGCGGATACCAGAGCTCATCCTGGGAATTTACGGGCATGAGGCAGGGACCAACCCTGAGCAGGTGTCAACACACCGCAGGGCACACACACCCACAGAACCACACACAACCACATTCACACTTTATGGGGTGCATACAGTACACTGCGTCACTGTTGTAATGTAGTTTTTGTAATGTATATTGTCATATTATCTTGTACATTCTACTGTTTATTTTGTATTGTATTATGTCCATTGTTAGTGCTCATGTGTATCATATAGCGATCTGTCTCATAGTATTTATACTCTGCCTCATGTATTTACATTGTCTATTTTTGGCTATAAAATCAATAACCACCAGAAACAAACTCCTCATAAGTTTTTGTGACCTACATAGTAAATAAATCTGATTCTACTTCTGATAACATCGCCTGTTTCTCTTTATTGGTCTGTCAGTCTGTCTGTCTATGGCTTAATGAAGCTAAATTAGGAAATGTTTCATTTTTAAGTTATTTATGCAGTGCACCACAGGTTTACTGAGTACTCTTAAATCTAGTTAAACACTGGACAGTTGTTGAGTGAGCAGCTCTAAATGAAAATATATAACTTGGAATGAGTATGAAACAGTGCATTTACAAAATCTTTGTAAAATGAATGTATTATATTTCCTCATTAATTTACCACATTATAAAGTATCACTAATATCTTTTCAGTAATTATATAGAATTATATAGTACTGTGCGAAAGTCTTGAGCCACCCCTTATTTCTTCTTTGCATCTATAGAAGCACACAAACTGTCTTTGTGCTACACACTGTATTTACGTGCCTGTTTGCACAAGAAATCTAGAAAGAGACCTACTGTCTCAGTTCACCTGTTTTAATCTGAAATGGATTGTACTGACGTAGTCACGTCGAGACTGTCTCTTAACCTGAAGTGCATTAGTTAATTTCTAGCATTTACGTTAGCAACAACTGGGCATTTAGAATAAGAGTGTTTTGCATGCATTTTTGGAACAAAAACGCCTTATTGATTTGGAAAACAAAGGGGAAAACATGCATTTTCATATAGGACTATGGAAATGGCTCTCTTGTTTACGTCTCATCGATAAACGGTCGCCGCAGATGTGGCTTTTATTGTTGTTGCTTTCATCTTTCATGCTCAAGAGAACATGAGGGCCATTTGACAACATCCCCACTGCCCCGAGCCGCTCCAGGCCATACAAGAGACAGTCTGGCCAAGCTGAGCACACCAGAGCAAAATAATACCCACAACATCTCCTCAAGGGATTTCTCTCTCCTTTTCTCCATCTCACTCAATCTCTCTCGCCTCTCTTCTCTCTCAGGCCTGTCTGTCTGCCAGCTGCAAAGGCCTCCTGTGATCCCGGGCCACTGTCCTGCACCCACAGGGGAATGTGTGTGTATGTGTGTGCATTGTTTGTGCAGTGTGTGGATTTAGGAGTAGCCGACCAAAGGATGTGTGTGTGTGGCGTGTATGCATAGCTTATGTGGGCCATGTTGGTGCTCTGAATAACAGCCAAAATGCAGCTTTTTGTGTCCATTTTGTCTCACAACACATACACAGCTGCTGCAGTCGGCCCCCAAGTCACCTGACTGCTGCCCGTGCTCTTGTTCATGAGGGGGTGTATGTGTGTGTGTGTACTGTTGTGGTCAGTCCTGACCGCTTGATGTCCTATAAAAGCCCATTCATGTCTAGTTATTATACAGAATTGCACATTCATTGTTCTTTGGCAATGCTTTTGCTTTTCGATGACACACACAACACCTGTATCATCTATATCATCTATATTCTTTGAACTTTAAGGTATTATGCTGCTCAATTTGTTAATGTTAATATATACTCCTTGAGTAACTTTAGTAAAACTGCTTAAGCAGTTATAGAGCGTTTTGAATATCTTTAAAATAATTTTACTGTGCATACAGTCTTGAGTGATATATATATATATATATATATGTGTGTGTGTGTGTATATATATATATATATATATATATATATATATATATATATATATATATACAACATTATAGGATTGAAAATGAACAAATACTGTAGTTTTGGCAATTTGTGAGCCAATTTGAACTAATTTTTGCCTATAACTCGTTTATATGAGCTGAACCGGCGACCCTCCAATCACAGAGCTAACTGTTACACCAACAAATGCCCCGAATTATTGATATGCATCACTATTTATTTATATATATATATATATATATATATATATATATATGTATAAAACACACAATCCATCAGAGAGCGATTTCAGCCTGAGACTGGGTGAGGAGAATGCTGCTATTTCCATATGCGTATGGATGGCTGTCCATGCATATGACATATAATTCCTTCTCAAAGCCATTTAAGCTGAAGGTCAGTAAGGAAGGAGTGAAAAGAGAAGAGAGAGAGAGAGAGAGAGAGACGACAGTCTCCTTGGGGGCCATGAGGACGGAGCGACACTGTTTGTTTCCTCCACCGCAGCTGTTGATCAGCCCGGCGATGCCGATGTTGTACCAAGGTCTCGGAGAAGTGCCGGAGCCAGTGCAGTGCCATATTCACCTTATTCTCTATTGTTAGGCTTAATGGATGGAAAATTACAGGCAGGAGCTGCCACGGCCTGCCTTTGTTCATCAGAGACAAAAGGGTTAGAGGACAGTTTGTGCCGTTTGATTCTCTGGCAGCGCCCAAGAAAATCACAACGCTGCTCAAAGGTGCAATCTGCTAACACGCTGGGGAAAAAAAGGAAGGAAGCAGAAGAAAAAGAAAAAACACAGACCAGCAACAATGTGTGTGTGTGTGTGCATGTATGTGTCTACATTTTGAGGGTTGTCAGGACCCGAATGTGCCATAAAAGATTGAAAAAAACATTGATTTTTGGAATTTGTATAGTTTAGTCTGTGAGGACTTTTTAAAAAAGTTTAAAGTTTTGTGTGAAAAAATTAAGGGAGATTTTCTTTTGGTCAATGAGGTTAAATTAGGGGTTAGGTGTAACTGGGGCATAATGATGCATTGATCTACATCAATACATTGATTCAGTGGTCTTCTGACCAGTCCCTCCTGCATGTTCCCATGTCACAGCTTAAGTGAAAGTGAGTAAATATTTGTCAATGTGAACACACCACAGCACACTCATAGTGTTTTATTTAATAATTTTGTATTTTCCATTATTTTATAGTCAATATTTAACACACCTGGGTCAGCTTGGTTGTTTTTAAATGTGCTTCATAAATAAAGTTGATATGGTATGGTAATGAGACCATAGTATCGATCCAAAATGAAAATAACAATCAGTCATATTTTTTCACTTTAAAGTCTGGGTGAACTCCGTAATAAAAATGTCAAATGGTATGTTTGTTCCTTTTTGGGATTGATTTGAAAATAAACATGGCACAATACCACTTTTTATGTCCGATATGATACCAATATTGTAAATTTGGATATCTGCCAATATGATACAAATCCAAAACAGAAAATAAAGCTTTAAGTATATGACTGATATTATTGTTATGCTTAAGAAAATACTTGACTTAAATACTGTTATAATGCGTAATGTTATAATTACACACTAATATGTACTGTATATGCTAAATTATTCATTATTAAAATAACATCTCAAAAATTATTTGTTTTAACACAGTTGAAATTTTGTGATGGTCCCTAATCCTGCTGTACTAAAGGCATCATGAACACAGCGATTGTGAGCGAGAGCTCAGTTGCTTTTGGGGTTGTAGTGTGTTGCGTTGCTTTTTCTGCTCATTGTTATATCAATATGTAGGAATTAGTGTAAAGTTGAACAATAAACCAGCTTTACCGCAGTGCCACTTCCCATGTATAACCAATTGTGTGTGCAGACATTTACAGATTAGCTCCATTGGCACCGATAACGGAATTAGCTATCTGAGTCATTATCAGACCAATATCTGATCCACATATCGGATTGTCGCCATCTCTACTTAAAATCAATATTTGGGGCAGTTGGTGGCATAACGGTAGGGTGTTTGCCCCGTGATCGGAAGGTCGCAGGTTCAAATCCAGGGCCGGTAAAGTTACCACTGAGGTACTCATGAGCAAGGTACCGTCCCCAAGCACTGCTTCCCGGGTGCTGCCCTTGTTAGCTGCCCACTGCTCCTTCACGGATGGGTCAAATGCAGAGGTCACATTTCGTTGTGGTGCACTGTGTGCTGTACTGTGGTGTGTTCACAATGACAAATAATCACTCACTTTCATATTGATTGCTGGGTCCTGAATTGAAATTAATTGAAATTGTATCATAATCGTATCGTAGCAGACTTTATGATATTGGCAGACTTTGAATCGCTGTACATTTAATCAATGTAATATTATGTGAAACATGATTGAGATATAGTGCTTTTTCAAAAACAATGGCAGAAATATCAACAAACAAGCAGTGACCAAATGTACCAGTAGTTAAGGCGTGGCAAAGCAAGTCTGGGGCCTAAGTTGGCATTTGGAATTTTAATTTTGTATTCAGTGTGGTGGTTTATGTACAGATATTTACAAAGATTGCATCAATATCCTAATACTTATGAACCTAATTGCATTAAGTTACCTCACAAAAACATGAACATATTGAAAACAGTTAAAAGAGTTTTAACTAACTATTTATCTCTTTATATTAATTGCTCTATCTCTTCTAGTCTGTCTGATCTTTTGCTCCTCCCCTATTTCCCTCATCCCTTGCCCCCCTCGAGATGATCTGTTGTTTACAATGGAAGGATGAACTAATATTTCTGAGGTTAGCTGCGGTCTCCCTCAGGAAAGCACCATTACAACAGTAACACTGGATTAATTAGAGCTGGTCCCCATAGAGACGCTAGAGGATCCAGACCCGGTCAGAGGGGAAGCATTAGCGGCACGGCGCACAGGTAACCCGGGCAGAGCTCGGCCCAGGTAATTAATATGCCCGAGGTGCCAGCCAATGAGTTATTTATTGGCCTTAAGATGTTTTATAGCTCCGGCGAAAGCAAGAGTCTTTTTAACGCCGCTGAATATTTCATGGGCCGCTCGCTGTGATGAGTGTTTACTGCACAGAAACCAAAGTGGAGGAGTGGGAAAGAGGTAGGAGAGGGAGGAAGAGGAGGGGGTGCAGGAAAGCTGGCCTACCAGTAGAGGGCGAGCAGGGAAATATTACTGACCCAAACTTGAATCGGACAGTATGGTCACATGGCCCTGTTGAGACATCGTCACCTGGAACTCATGAGCCTTAATCAGACATCTACAGTCTAAATCTCATGTAATATAGACACACTTATATGTAGACGTTACATCAATAAGCCATAACATTATGACTATAAAACCAGTATTAACATTTTCAGAATTTGAGCTGCGTTAGCTCTTTTCATTGCATCATACAACATGTGTGAGCCTTTGTTTCAAAGGTGTGGCAGTTATTCCCAGCTGCCATTGTCACCACTTCACCAGTTTTTCTTTTTGTTAATTTGTTACCTCCTGACCACTGCAAAAGGGGAACGTCACCAGAGATGCTCTGACTAGAGATGCACCGATGCAAGACCCAACTTTTTCGGTTCCGATACCAATGCCGATACTTGACTTAAATACTGTTTCCCTAACTAAAACAGTGTAATAATTACACACCCATATGAATATACTGAATTATTTATTATTAAAATAACATCTCAAACATTATTTGTTTAAACACTGTTGTGTAATTTTGTGACGGTCCCTAATCCTGCGGCATTAAAACCATCAGGAACACAAAGATTGCGAGTGACAGCTGGTGTTGTTAAGGAAATTAAACAATATAATAATTTACTTTTGGGGTTGTAGTGTGTTGTGTTGCTTGTTCTGCTCGTTATTATGTTAATATATAGCAATTAGCGAAAATGCCGAGCAATAAACCAGTTTTACCGCAGTGCCACTTCTCATTCATAACAAATTGAACGTGTGCACATACACAAATATAGAAATTAGAAACATTTGTTTGCACTATGGCACGATCTCTGGTGCCAGTGGAAAAGTGCCAAAAAGCTGGTTTGTGATAAGGTCTGCAAAGAAATTGAGCTGAACTGAACTGAAATTCTAACATGCTTGATAAGCTATGACTCTCCACAAACTTAGTCTTCAGAATCGGAAATTTAAATGTGAAAAATGACTGAAATACTCATCATGAATTTCGATTAATTACACAGCCCTAGAAAGAGGGGTTAAATCAACAAGCACAGCCTCAACATTTCATTTGAGTCAGTATGCAACTCATACATCAGGCCTTTAAGAGGGACCGATTTAAACCAGACTCACTTTCAGAACCGTGCCAAAACACACACAGCGTTCCTACGGCGCGTCACCTTAACCTCTGCCCTCCCTCTTTCTCATGAATGTGTGCCCACCTGCCGAGTCGAGGGGCGGACTGCCGTGGCGAGGCTCGGTCGCTTTGCCCCACCGCAGACCGCCAACCGTTCCTGCGCCAGCATCTGAAGCCATTTTTGAAGTTGCCATGCTAGTAATCTTTAAAGGAGTGGTGCTAGCAGCAATGGGGAGGAAGAGGAGGAGGAGGAGGAGGAGGAAGAGTGGAGGGGGGGTTAATTCTGGGATGCAGAGAACTGTTTCCATATGGACAAGGAGGAAGAATACCTGGAAAAAAGCCACTAATCTTTGGCTGAGAAGTTGAGGAGATTTTTTTTAATGCTAATAAACGTGGCATTGGCAAGCGCTCACCATAAGGACGGACGGCTATATCAGGCCTGTCTTTCCTCAAGGGGGAGGCGGCGTTGTCAAGTGTGGACTAAGCCGTTTGGAAAAGACTCAACGTCTCGCCATTAAGCCGAGACTCTACAGGCTAACCCTGTACGAGAAGGGGGGAAAAAGTGGAATCTTTTGAAAAAAAAAACTATAGAAACTGACATTTTATTGAGGTTGATTTTGATTTCTGCATTTTGCTGTATTAAAATAATGTTAATTTACATTGATTCAAAATATCTGTACCATTGTTCATAACCTTGGCAAAATTAAGTTTACAAAAACGTCAGTATTATATTGTGGGACAGTTGGTCGCGTGACTGTTAGGGAGTTGGCCCCGGCATCAGAGGTTCGCCAGTTCAGGACCTGGACTGGTAAAGGTACCACTGAGTAACTAATGAGCAAGGTACTGTCCCCAAGTTCTACTCCCTGAGTGCTGCTGAAAAAGCTGGCCGCTGTTCCTTCATGAATGGGTTAAATGCAGAGTTCACATTTTGTTGTAGTGCACTGAGTACTGTGCTTTGTTCACAATGACAATCACTGAGTTCATTGTCTACCACACTTTAAACATGTAGCTACCATACCTTGTGAAGTGCAAATTATCACAATGATATTTTCAAATATAACATGACAACATTAATGGTGAACAATAAAATTTACGACCAAATTCAAGAACAATTTTCTGTTTTCTGTAATTGCAAGTTACAAAGAATATTAGAAATGCCCCACTTTTGTACAGACACTGGTACCAAGTCGCTAGCGCCATTGTCAATGACATTTTGCTCAAGATAATTCTTCATTTTTGGGTTTAACATATCAGAAATAACACCATTTTATTATGTTAGAGAGTAATCAATAGGGAAAAATAAATATAGAAAAAATCATTATTTGTTATCAAATAATTTTATTCTGTATCCGGATACCAAATGGGTAAAAAAGTGTTTCCGTTTGGCACTAACCTTATTTTTCTTCACAGCACTAAGCCATAGAATGTCTCTGCATAATAACAACTCTGGAAGCCAATAAACCAGTGAGTTTGGTCTTGAGGAGCGTTCTGCCACTGTGTCTCAGTTTAGGTGGTCCTGAGCCCAACCCTAGATGCAACCAATGTGGAATTGGCGCTGAAAATTGTTAGTAACATGCAATTGCTAAAATAGGTCATTGTTGCTGAATTTGGCCATAAATTGACATTTCATTGTTTTCATTGTTCAATGTCACAGTCGTCATGTATCGTTCATATGAAAATGTAGTTTGTTGTGATAGTTATTTCACAAGGTATTGTAGCTACATGTTCAAGGTGAATGTGTGTTGGGGGGATATATAAAACATTGTAAATTGAATTCAAGAATTGAAGTGCAAGAATTTTTTTATTGGTGAATATTATGGACAAAGGTGCAGAGCTGCCACGTATTTGATTCACAGTGCAAAGCCACACAAGCCAAAGGCAGAGACGAACATTGAGATTTGCAGCTGACACTAGGCCCCGTCTTTACATAATCAGCTGGACCACAGCGACCAATCACACGACTTTAAGAAATGTCAAGATGAGACCCGGGGGTTTGTTTCACTCTCGGCTCCCGAGTGGACGACTGTGGGATCAGAGCCAGGATCTTTTGTGACATCTCTCCATCCTTGCGGCTTGCAGAAATTCCAAATGCCACGACGTAGCACCGTTATCCGTCATTGCTGAACAAAACAGGAGCCAGAGAGGCGAGAGGGAGAGCCGGGATACGACTGATCCAGGATATGCCGAGCCGAGCCGAGCCGAGTCTCCTCCGTATTGGTCGCGAGGGCCAAAGGGCTCTCGTTCTGCACTGGGTATCCAGAGTGCCCGACGAGTGCAGCTTGATTTAAAAAAGAAGAAAAAGATGGAGAGAGAGAAATGCTAGCGAGGAGACAAGGATAAAAATGTAATAACGTGCATGACGATGGCTCCTTTTCACAGCCCTCAAACCGCATTATGAGACCTGTCCAGGAATGTAGGGAGGAGGGGAAAAAGGACATTTGGGGAAAGAGCAAGTGACAGGGAGAAAAAATAGCGCGAGAGAGAGAGAGAGAGAGAGTGAGTGAGAGAGACTAAGAAAGATAGAGGATGGTAGAGAAAAAAGAGAGTTATAGAAAGAGCAGAAAAGAGTGAGTGAGAGAAAAATACAAAAAGAGAGAGTAAGG
This sequence comes from Distichodus sexfasciatus, assembly GCA_032718565.1. NCBI lineage: Eukaryota > Metazoa > Chordata > Actinopteri > Characiformes > Distichodontidae > Distichodus > Distichodus sexfasciatus. Next base: position 845,000 of record JAVGVS010000025.1, read on the forward strand.
GAGTGAGAGAGAGAGAGAGAGATGCAGAGAGAGATTAAAAGAGTGAGACAGAAAGAGTGTATGAGAGAGAGAGACAATGAGTAAGAGTAAGAGATAGATAATGGTAGGGAGTGTGAGAGAATGAGAGTGATAGAGTGGGAGAGAGCAAGACAGAGAAAAGGAGCGAGTGAGAGCAAAAGAGAGAGTGAGATCGAGAGAGAGATAATGGCTGAGAGTGCAAGAGAAAGGGGTGATAAAGTGGGAGAGAGCAAGATGGCGAGAGGAACGGAGAGAGTGAGAGAGAACTAGCAAGAGAAAGATGGGAGAGTAAGAGTAAGAGAGAGCGCTATAGAGAGAGTTAGCGTGAGAGTGTAGGAGAAGGTAAAGAAAGGGCAAGAGAGAGAAAAAAGAGTGTAAGAGACAGTATGTAGAGAGAGAAAGAGTGATAGAGAGAGTGAATGAGAGAGGGCGGGGAAAGAGTATGAAAGAGAAATTGAGAGAGAGACAGCAACAAAGAAAGTAAAGTAGCGAGAGTGGGCGAGAGACAATGAGAGAGTAAGGGAGAGAGATAGAGAACGGGAGAAAGAGGGAGAGAGACAGAGAGCAAGACAGAGTGAGAGAAAACGTGAGAGAGAGGGAGACAAAGATAGAGAGAGAGAAATAGAGAGAGACAGAGTGAGAGAAACTTTAAAAAACAGTAAAAGGTTTGTCAGGAGAACAAAGCACTGATGATCTCCCTAATCGTTACAATATTAATGTCCAAAATCCTGAGACTGTGGACCACCAGTACGATGATGATGATGACGAGAAGTGTGTGTTATGCAAATCTCTCATCTGACAGGACAGTGCCTGATGAAGGAACACAACACTGCTCCAATTAATCAGGCTGAGTTTATCTGCTCCCGGAGTACAGGTGAGCGCTGCTGCAGGTGACCAGCACCGTCAGCCAACAAGCTGTCGCCCTGTCTCAAACACACACACTCACACAGTAAAGGCAGCTGTGTGTGTATAAGTGTGTGTGGGTGTGAGCGTGTGTGTGTGCGAGTGTGTGTGAGTATGAGCGTGTTGGTGTGCGTTTTTTGGTCACATTCCAAGTCTATCTCTAGGAGAACCTTTGTCTTTTATGTGGAATATAAAGCCTTTACTGGAAGGTAAAACTTTGGGTTTTAGAAATTGACAGTGTTTTTTGCACACACACATGTAACAGCCGTTATAGCTGGAATCTGGCATATGCTTTATTAAAAGCTGAAGAGATACGTTCGCATTTCAGATCTCATCTGTGTTTAAAAGCTCATTTTCTTTTTTCTGTCCATATTCTGGAGCGCACCAGCAGCTATTAGCCCTAAATGGCCCATTAGCCGGTCTGAAGCAGTGCCTTTATAGTTGTCATGCGAAGTTAATCCTAAATTGGGGTCAATTCGAGTAACGTTAAGCCTTCCTCTTTAAGGTGAATCATAATATTCGCACTACAGGTGTGAACTGCGAGAGTTGGATCATCCTCCCTCTCCCCGTACTCGATCCTGACTCGCAGTCGGTGCCAAGCGAGGCGTTACAGCAGCCCGCTTCACCTCATCAAAGCGCGGTCTGCATGTCCGTCGGGCAGAAATGTCCAAATAAGCTGTGAAAATATTTAGTGCCTCTCGCTGACTATCCTCTCATTAGCAGAGACTCTCCTCCTCACATTGCTCGCTGCCAAAACAGAAAAAAATCCATGAGAGGAATGGAGTTTGAATATGCAACCAGCACTAATCAGCCCCCGTGCCAGTTCTATTTTATTTTTTCCACAGCACTCGGCTCGGATCTGACGGGTCCGAGCTCGACACGCAGGCCAAGAGCTTCGCTGACATATTCCCATCGACTCGATGCAAAATTACCGCTGTGTTTTGTTGTGCAACCGAGACAGAAGGCGCCGCAAAACTAAAGGACCACACCGTGTGTTTCCACATATGAGCCCATGTAAACCCACGAGTCAAGTGTGCGCAAGAGTTCAGAATCAGAGAAAACCTTGTAATGCAGTTTTTATGACATGATTAATGAATTAATATATCATTATACATCAAACCACATTGCATGCATGATCCATAAATCCATATGTTATTATCAATATTTTTAAATAAAAAATTTATATACAATTTTGAATCATAAATCTAGTGATGAGTTCAGAAATCAGAAATAACAATTCTAGGCAGTTTAACCATTTTACCCAATGATCTCAGGCATTTTAAATAAAATTAATATATTAACTAGTAATAATCTGTAATAAATCAGTAGTAACCCTGTATGCACAGGGGTTGCTTTATGCACAGCCATTATAATCAGACAAAGTGAAAGTGAGTGATTAGATGTGAACACAGCATAGGAAAACATCCAGTGCACCACAACAAAATGTGACCTCTACATTTGCCCCATCTGAGAAGGAGCAGTGGGCAGTGACATGGGCGGTGTTTGGAGATGGTACCTTACACGAGTACCTCAGTGGTACTTTTAGTGGTCCTGGGATTCGAACTGATGACCTTCCAACCACCATCACCATTACGCTACCATCTGCCACCTGATCATAGCAGTCAGTTGAGCTCAGCAATTGGGTCTTTGTCAGGAATGCCACAGAAGTTAAAATCATATCAAACATATAAAATGCATTAAGTACGCATGTGTCAATGTGTTCTGTTTTTGCAGTAGTATTAATTATTACTGATGTATGTTTGTATTTAAGTCAGAAACATATATGATCGGTAATAAAAAAGACTGCTTTTATAAGGACTCCTATAAAAAGCTAGTGATAAACTGGTTGAAATATTTTATTTGACTGAATGAACAAGTTCATTATCATTTGAATCTCCACCAAAAAATCCTGATCAGTCTTCTGTTTCAGTCTTTCCACCACGACCCAGCTGAACAGCTATGACGGTCCACCAATCGCGTGGAAATTAAAGCGAAGAGACAGTGTCCTTTTTGCCACATCGATTCTCGCGCCCCGATAAACTCCCAGCGTTGGTCTAAATTTGTGCTCTGGATGACGTGCCCTGCTGGCGCTCCCGCCTTGACACAAACAAACAAACGAACAAGTGAGCTTTTTACGCTGCCGGTGAAAAGTGACCAGACCAAAGTCAGAGCCGTGCAGATGGACGGCTGTTTGTTTAGCAGCGGTTAGATTAAAGTTTTTTTCCCCCCAGTTTCGGGAAGGGGATGGCATGTGTACCAGGTGGCATTGCCGCAGCAAGACCGGGGGACGGCGCTCCAGAGGAAGGTTTTGTCAGTGGACATTGATAGATGCGGATAAGATAAGGGCTCGGAGGGACAGTGCTCGCACAAAGCCGGACCTTGACCTTCCCTTTCCAAACAGACGAAAGTGTCGCGTCCCGTCGGGGCTTGTATCAGACGCGTGTCACCGTGCTTACGCTCAGCAGGCAGACAGACGCACGCCTAGTATAGCAAATGCAGTGGCGTAGCCTCGGAGCAGGTCTGATCTAAGGTCTGATCTAACCCTCGGCTTCCCAAACTTCACCCGTGTCGATTTCGGCTTAGAGGCCGCAGTGTTAAACGTGGAGCTTCATGTGAGAGCACACTGTTGTGCCTGCAGGTTTTTATTCACAAATCAGTCATGAAAGACCTTAACGCCTTTATTTTATTTACATAATTTGAAAAGAAGCTTTGGCTTGGGAAGATAATCTGTATTGTAATGCAATCATCACAATATACAATTTGGGGCAGTTGGCAGCATAATGGTTAGGGCATTCATGCCATGATCGAAAGGTCACTGGTTTGAATCCCAGGAACGGTAAAGGTACCATTGAGGCGCACAGGACCAAGGTACCGTCCCCAAGCACTGCTCCCTGGGTGCTGCCCATGTAAGCTGCCCACTGCTGCTTCACGGATGGCTCAAATGCACATTTTGTTGTGGTGCACTGTGTGCTGTGCTGTGGTGTGTTCATAATGACAAATAATCACTCATTTTCATAATTGTGTCGTGCAAACAGATTGGTGAAAGTGGGTCACAAGCTACAGCACGACTGCTCCATCATGTCCAAAAATTTTAAAAAGGTCATCCAACAAAAAACAAGTGACGGGATACTCCGAGATTGGGTTTAAATCCTACCTCCAGGACTACCATCACTGGGTCCCTGAGCAGCACATTTACATTTACGGCATTTAGCAGATGCTCTTAAGCTACATTCACACCAAGAGCTACTAAAGCTGTAAAATCGCCGGAAATAATTGACTTTCTATTGACAAAAGCAATTAGAACGAGCATCAAAATTTAGGTGACTAGAGTTACAAAAATAGTTGAAGACAGTTTAACTTTATGCAAATTAGTTATGACACATTTCGGCTGTAAAGGTCCGGCAACCAATCGGAATGTAGATGTTCTTTGCTTGCAAGGATCCCAGAGAAAATATTCTGAACCTTTGGTTCCTACCATATTTTTGCTCAATCAAAATGAAAAACTGATCACTGTGATTGCAAGGAACCCTGTCTTGTATGATCCGACCCTTTTCGCCTTCTATTTTTAATCTAAATACAGTTATTCAAACTAGACTGAGTACAATGCTACTTTGCATACTGAATTATTATTGCACAACATATGTTTCAAATTTACTAAACTAAAAAACATAATTCTGTTCTTGGCTGTAATTTGATCGATTAGCCTCTGCTTGTCTGGACCTCTTGTATTTGAGTACCTCATATAGTTTTTAGGGCTCGGCAACAGCAATAACAGCACAGCAACACACAGCTGAAGATTGAACATTCAAATGACATCGTGAGCGACTTCATGTCCCATTTCAGGGACAGTCTACATGGCAATTTGGGGTTAAGGGTCTCAAAGATAATGCTGGAGGTAGGATTCGAACCCACAACCTCTTGGTCCAGAGGCAAGTGTTCTAACTACTAGATCACCACCTTAAGACCCTTAATCCGAAGTTGCCCCAAAAATGGAAGTCACTCTGGATAAGAGCTGGATAAGTCGGGGTATTTGGTTAAGAAATTACCCCATAATCAGAAGGTTGCCAGTTGCTCGGACTGATAAAGGTATCACTGAGGTATTCATGAGCAAAGTACCATCTCCAAGCACTGCTCCTTCATGGACGGGTCAAATGCCGTAATTTTTGCATGATTTTATAATACTAAAACATTGAAATTTTGTAATCAATGACATTATCAGCTAATCATTGCCACCGTAAAGATTGTACTGTGTACAAACACAACTTTGGCACACAATGTAATGAATAAAACTAAAACAACATGGTAATGTTGGAGTATTCCAAACTGAAGCTCTGCTACCTTTTCAGCTAGTTCTAGCTCCTGCTGATCTTGTGGCGCGGGGGAGAGACTTCTGCTGACTCTACATTCATCGGCCGACCAACAGAGGTAAGTTTGGAGACTCCAGTCCCGGATCCTGTAGCGAGGGTGTTGGCAGATCGCAGCTCTAATGAGCTCCAGACCGGGACAGTGCAGCGTTATCAGACTGGAATTCAGCAGTGGTGGGGAGGGGAGCCAGTCGGAACTGACCTGGAATGGGAACCCAGGCTCTTGGGCGTGTATCCTGGCAGAGCAGGGCTCAGCTGAGGATATTTTAGCCATCCAACAGGGTTGGGGAAGCTACTTTGAAATGCACAAGCTACTTATGATGAAAAGGTGCTAAGTTGGAGTCAAGGTTCTGTTTTTATATAGCAGTCACACTTTAACCAGTTGTTGTAAATTTACATCTATCTCCCACTTCATTTTACCGTTACTTTACAACACAGTGAAATATAGTACTTCTGTAGGAAAGGCTGTAGAAACTCATGTTTCCTCTCTGCTTGGTTTTATATCAGTAGGCAACAGAAGACAATATCATAAAAAAAAAATCACAAAAGGTCTTGAGGTATATGAGGTAAAATGACACCATAGATCCATGCAAATACTAATCCTAAACACATTATAAAGAGTGGTGTCTTCTATTTGACTTAAACAGTATTATGTAAAAGCAGAAATCCTGGTAGAGTATTTTTTAAGCATTTTTGAGCTATCACTATAATTATATATTGTATTTTTCAGTACAATGTTAAACTGATTCATCAGTCTTGAGTTAAAATGTTAGCCTAGAATCAACTGGAATAAATTCTGTTGCAGTCTCAGACTGAGATACAGACAGACGTTACTGACGGTGCAGCGTGTGATGTTATTGTTTATTCATATTTGAATAAAGATTATGAATACTTCTCTTTCAAGTGCACTGCTTAACAGGTAATGAATTTGTAATCAAGTTTGATAGTTCCCTTATCTTGTTGAGGACACTGTTAACACACTGAAATGAGCTCAGACATACAGATGGGGAGAGAGAGAGAGAGAGAGAGGAAGCAAAGAAGAGGATACATAGCAAGAAAGAAAGACAAAAGTAGAAAGGTAAAGAGAGATAATATGTCAGGGATCTGGTTAGGATATGACACGAAAGACAGACGTTAACAATCTTCCAGCGGCCCGGTTAGGCAGCTGTTGGACTGCTTCACGATTCGGACAGGGATCTGGTTAGGATTTGAACCGCATGCCAAGCTTTCACAGTTCGCCAGTGATCTGGTTAGGATTTAACACACTGCTACTCGTCAGCCGTTAGCCCGTGTAGCACGGTGGTTAACCCAAACGCAGTTGAGAACGCGAGTTGGTAGGATTGCCATGTGAGTTGATCTAAGAACTCTCTTACACAAAGAGATGAACCCAATAACTAAAGGTACTTACAGTTGAAGCTGACAGAGTCGGAGAGATGGGCCAGGTGACTCAATGGCAGAGTGATGTGCCATGAGGAAATGTCTCCTTTTATATCCTTTGAACCGCGACCAACCACTTCCAGGTCCTACTATCGGTTGCGGGAGGCAATGCACGTGACATAATAAGAGTGAGGGAAAATAAGAATGACAGAGGGGGTCAGAGGGAGTGAGGAAGAGAGAGTGATACAAGGATAGAAAATAAGGAAGAGAAGAAAAGAAAGACAGAGAGAGAGAAAGAGAGACACAGAGAAGACAGAGAAAGACAGATGGAGTGAGTAAGAGAGTAAGACAGTAATAAAAAGTAAGACAGTAAGGAGAGAGAAATTAATAAAGAGAAAAAAAAGAAAATAGAGGGAGAGAAAAAGAGTAAGAGACAGAAGGAGATATGATAGAGAGAATATGAGAGAGAAAAGAAGGAAAAAGAAAGAGAGAGGAGGAGATAGAGAAAAAGAAACAGAAGGAGAGAGAGAAACAGAGAGGGTTAGAAAGAGTGAGAAAGAGGAAGTGAGAGGAGGAGGGAGAAAGAGAGTAAAACAATGAGTAAAAGAGAGAGAGAGAGAGAGACGGGTGATGGGAGGATGAAGGGGTGATGGAGAGAGATTTCAATACAAAGGAACTACATCAACATCCATAAAAATGAACTTTTATGTGTGCAGGTTTCTTCTTGCTGCCACATGCTCCACAGCAATCTGATTCCGGCTTGTTACAGAAAGGTCCTGTCACATGAGGTCGCAGCAGAACCAGTATACATTTGTTCTCAATAGTCAGAAACACACACACACACACACACAAACACGCTTACTTGTATTTTATCTTTGTAAGGTACATCCATTGACTCCAGTAATGATGAGATGTAAATAACACCACAGCTTCACCTAAACACAACCCTAATCTTAACATCAGTAACCAAATGTTTTACCTCTTTTAGGACCTGTCTCCACCAAACATGTTTTTTGCGCTGAGAGCAGTCAAAACTCCACTTCTAGAGTGCTTTCTCTGTGCTTCTCTCAGCGTTTGTTGTTGCTAAGTTACGAAGAACTTCATCGGGCACTTCATTTTTCGTTTCTATTTCATGTAAACATTGTAACGTGTTCCTTTGAGATCTGTAGTTAAGCCGACATGAAAGACATTATCTTTACAATGGAGAAAAATCACATCTTGGCATTAGCAGCAGCGTTTGAACTAGATACTCACATGTCTTCGAGACGTAGAAATTGGGTGCGTGAGACAAACCGTGAAAAAAACAGCTGGGAGAGTACCACCAATGTCGTGCCCCTTCTTCAATTTTGATTGGCTAGCAAGAGAGAATTGACACTGACGAGGCCAGCTCTGTTCTAAAAGTTGAACTGATTTCAACTCTGAAGCTCTGCACGCTGTGGTACAAAATATAACCATCTCCACCAACATCTTTTTTCCTGCTGAAGGGGCTTAGCACTCTGAATGCTGAAGCTCATTGGATCTGTATTGAAAATAGGTGCTGTCAGTGCAAAAAAAGCGCAATTGGTAGACACAGGCCCTCAGTGTCTCAAATAAAATTTTCTATGAAATCATTTTACAGATTTTTAGGAGGCGACCCCCTTAAATACATGAACACACACAAACCAAACATATCTGTAATTAAAGCAAAATATATCAAATATGCTTTTTCCTATGCTTTGGTCATGAGAACATGAAGCAACATGTTCATATCTATTTGCTCTGTTCACACACACATACACACACACACACACACACACACACACAAACACACGAGCAAACAGCTGTCACAATAAACTCATCCAAACTACCACCTTCGCTGTGATTATCCTGTGTGTATTGGCATGAGGGCCCGGCTAATAGCCATTTAGCCGATTCAAATGAGGAGGTATTGGAGGAAAGTTGCAGGCCGAGTGCTTTCGAGCAGACTGCCAGCGTTGGAGGGGAGGCATGTTTCCACGTCCAGAATTAGTCTACATTTATTCGAAATCATCAGGGAGCAGAGGCAGTGCAACCCCCTTTATATTATTTATTTATTTATTTGTTGGATGCATTAACGGTGCTTGCAGTCAGTTTGCTGGCTGCATCAGAAAACAGCAAACATGGCAGAGATTAGGCCTGTAAATTGCTTAATTGATCCATTCACATTTTAACTGATGTTTTATTAAATGAAAGAGCATACAGTATATAAAGACAGACATATGGCCAGGTGGACTGAGTCCCTGACTAAGAATTCATTCTGCTGTGGCGCAAATCAACCACACATACATGTTTATTTCACTATACTTTTGGGGACATTCCATAGACATAATAAAAACAAGTGATGTAAGATGATATCAGAAATCCTATTAGAATTGTTAATTCATTGGCATCAGACTAATACTTAAATTTGGACAAATACAATAGCCCAAGTCTCTTCAATCAGCAGAAACCTTAAAACCATGAATGACACAAAAACAATGCGACAAAAAGTGTAGTAGACATAAAGGGTCAAAACGTGCAGGAAGAAGAAGAAATGGAGTGATGCAGGTACCAGAAATTACAAGACATCTATGTCAGAAATACACACACACACACACACGTTTTATTGTGCACTTTTCCTGTAAAGTTATATGTATTATGATAAAAGTCACTTAACACCACTGCATTTGCCATGATGGCTCTATGGATGTAGACGGTTTTAAAAGATTTAATTAAAAAATCATTAAAAAAATGATGCTTATTATAATATTTTTCTCCAATATGAATTTGCTACTGAACACAGAGAGGACTTAATTTTTTAAAATTGTGTTCTTTACTGATGTCATAAACTTCAATTGTAAAAGTCCAGCAGCATTAAAAAATGTGTAGTACAAATGAAAGCCTTAATCTTCAGGACCTCTGTCCCCCTTAAACCCGCACAGCCCAGAAAAGCCATGGCCCTACCTAGTACCGAATCATGTGCCGATAATTAAAACCATAATGGCTGCAGTTAAGATGATTATCACTGCTGGCAGATAAGACACCTCCAGGAGATTTCTGGCTTTTGAATATTTATGAAATATGATTAATGCTGGGCCGGAGTCTGTGTTAAAATGTTTAAGAGTGACTTTGAGATCATGAGGTTGGAATACGAGAAAAAAAGGGATGATGGAGAAGCAGGATGAGGGTTAAGGAGAGGATTTGTTTAAGTCAGAGTCTCCGAGGCCTTGTGTCAGATCTGCAAGCCTAGAAGCCGATTTGAGACAGAAGTGGACAGAAGTGCAGACAGAGAGAAAGAGCGGAGGTCAAATCACTTATATGGTACATCATCTTAAGTAAATGGGGGGTGGTATATATACTGTGTTGGGAGTAACCCGTTACAAAAGCAACACAGTTACGGTAATGTATTACCTTTTGCTGTAATGTAGTAAGTCATTACTAATACATTTTCATTCATTTTCCAAACCGCTGAATCCCAATCAGGGTCGCGGGGGGACCGGAGCCTATCCCGGGGACTTACGAGCGCAAGGTGAGGACCAACCCTGGGCAGGCGCCAACACTGGGCAGGCGCCAACACACCGCAAGGCACACACACTCACACAATCACACTCACATTCACACCTTACACCGGAGTCGCCAGTTAACCTATAGTTCATGCCTTTGGACCCATATGAACACAGGGAGAGCATGCAAACACCAAAAGGCCCTATGGCCGTCCCCGAGGCTCGAACCCAGCACCTTCTTGCTGTGAGGCCGCAGGGCTAACCACTGCGCCACCATGCTGCCCTGATAAATTTTCAGTAACACATATTTCACTAACCCGCACTACAACATACTTTTAACACAAAATTTTGTGCTGTTTTGATTTTATTAAAAAACAGCACCGCGTGACCTTTGACGAATAAAAGAGCTATTTCTTACAGACTATATACCCACAGTCATAATGCTACACCACATCGCCCTCCACTGAACGTAGAATAAACTGCAGTAAACGACATTTTGGTGCTACTTCGGCAGTTATTTTGGTGAAAGTACCTCATGTAACGCATTACAATTTGCAATGTTGTAATGTAATGAATTGCTTTGAAATAACAAGTAACTACTAATCTCTAATGCATTACATTTTGGGTTAGGAACTTGCCTAAAACTATATTTATTCTGTATATACAGACGTGGACAAAATTGTTGGTACCTGTCACGGCCGCGCCCCCCTCGCCGGCCGTGCCACGCTCGCGATCGCCGGAGATCTGACCTGGTGGTATTTGTTCTGTCCTCTGGGTTACTCTTTCGGTGTCCAGCCTTGTGTGTCCGTCTCTCCTCCTGTTTCCCCGGTTAGCCTAGCTTCCCCGTTAGCTCACTTCCGGGTTCTGGTTGTTTTCATGCGTGCTTACGCGAGTTCACTCCCCACTTAGAGCGCACCTCACTTCCGCATTGTTGTCTTCACTGCGTGTGCCCTTCCTAGTAGGTTAGGATCTGTTTAGGACACCCCTCGTTCATCATTGTTTTCAGGTGGCGCTCGTTACTTTCGTTATTGGGGGATTGGGACACGCACTCATTCAGCTTTGTTTTGCGCCTTATTTAAACCTGCATTTGTTTCGTTCCTGTCTTGTTGTGTTATTTAAATCACGTCTCGCTTTTTGCTCTCGGTTTTTTCGGTGTGGCTTGACGTTAGGCTTTTTGTTTTTTCCAGCTCTGCTTTATCTCCGTTCTCGTTTGGACTCCCCGTTTTGGATCTTCCGTTTGGACTTTCAGTTTAGATTATTTCAGCCCCGTTTTTCTCCGCTGGTTTTTCAACTGTCCTGTTTTTGTTCCTCCGCAGGCTCGTGTTCCCCAGTGAGGTCCTCTCCCCGCTCCGATCCGGCGCAGCGCCGGGATCGCCTCTGTTTCGCCTCGTGGGTCTTCGCGCGAGGCGCTCCTTCTCCTGGTTTCCTCACGGAGGCTCTCCCGTTTTGGCCACGGCCACGCTCACTGGGGGCACGGGCTCCACCTGAGAGAGGATTTTGGACTTCCGTTTTTTACTTTCGGTTTCGTGAACTCTGATTTTTTTCCCCGTTTTTGCCCTGCCTGCTTTTTTCCTGTGTTTGTGAATTTTTCCAATAAACTCTGTTTTCTTGCACTTCTGTTGCGTCCTCGCCTGCGTCAAACCGACCACCATGACAGTACCCTTCCGTTACAGAAAGAAAAACCCACAATGGTCACTGAAATAACTTGAAACTGACAAAAGGAATAATACATAATTTACTGAAAATTAACAAAAATCAGACATTGCTTTTGAATTGAGGTTCAACAGAATTATTTAAAAAAACAAACTAATGAAACTGGCCTGGACAAAAATGATGGTATCCCTAGAAAAGACTGAAAATAATTTGACTGTAGGGACGAGTTAAACTAAGGTGTGTCCTGTAATTAGCATCACAGGTGTCTTCAAGCTTGCCATCAAACAGTCTGCCTATTTAAAGGGTGAAATGTAGTCCCTGTGCTGTTTGGTATTATGGTGTGTACCACACTGAACATGGATGATGGACAGATAAGGAGAGAATTGTCTCAAGAGATTAGAAAAATATAGACAAGCATGTTAAAGGTAACAGCTATAAGACCATCTCCAAGCAACTTGATGTTCCTGTGACAACAGTTGCACATATTATTCAAAAGTTTAAGGTCCACGGGACTGTAGCCAACCTCCCTGGACGTGGCCACAAGAGGAAAATTGGTGACAAATTGTAAAGACAGATAATACGAATGGTAACCAAAGAGTGCAGAACAACTTCCAAAGAGATTAGAGGTGAACTCCAAGGACAAGGTACATCAGTGTCAGATCGAAACCCCCATCCATCGCTGTTTGAGCCAAAGTGGACTTAATGGAAGACGACCGAGGAGGACACCACTGTTGAAAGCAAATCATAAAGAGAGACTGGAATTTGACATAATGCATATTGACAAACCACAAAGCTTCTGGCAGAATGTCCTTTGGACAGCTGAGAAAAAACTGGAGCTTTTTGGCAAGTTCCATCAGCTCCATGTTCTCAGATGCAAAAATGAAGCATACAAAGAAAAAGAACACTGTACCTACTGTGGAACATGGATGAGGTTCAGTTATGATCTGGGGCTGCTTTGCTGCATCTGGCACAGAGAGTCTTGAATCTGTGCAAGGTACATTGAAATCTCGAGACTATCAAGCATTCTGGAGCAAAATGTGCTGCCCAGCGTCAGAAAGCTTGGTCTCAGTCGCAGGTCATGGGTCCTCCAACAGGATGATAACCCAAAACACGCAACTCAAAACACCCAAGAATGGCTAAGAACAAAACATTGGACTGTTCTGAAGTGGTCTTCTATGAGCCCTGATCTAAGTCCTATTAAACATCTGCGGAAGGAGCTGAAACGTGCAGTCTGGAGAAGGCACCCTTCAAACCTGAGACAGCTGGAGCAGTTTACTCACGATGAGTGGGCCAAAATACCTGTCGACAGGTCTAGAATCTCATGGAGAGTTACAGGAATCGCTTGATTGCAGTGATTGCCTCAAAAGGTTGTGCAACAAAATATTAAGTTAGGGGTACCATCATTTTTGTCCGGGCCAGTTTCATTAGTTTGTTTTTTTAAATAATTCTGTTGAACCTCAATTCAAAAGCAAGGTCTGATTTTTATTTGTTAATTTTCAGTAAAATGTATTATTCCTTTTTTCAGTTTCAAGTTATTTCAGTGACCACTGTGGGTTTTTCCTTTTTGTAACGGAAGGGTACCAACAATTTTGTCCACGTCTGTAGATGGCTGCTTAAAAATTTTAATAAGGTGTTAGACATTAGTTTTTCTGTTGTTAGCCATATTAGCAAACTTGGCTTTCATTTGGTGTCTGTCAAATTAACATTGTTGGGTTACGTAGCACTTTAAACTGTTTAATCCCATTAAAGTAGTCTGTGCCCAACCTCTGCCCATCAGCTGTTCACTGTTACTACGCAGATGGGTCTAAGGCAGAGGTCACATGTCATTGTGGTTCACTATGTCCTGTGCTGTGCTGTGGTGTGTTCACAATGACAAATAATCACTCACTTTAATTCACTTCCCTTCCAACATATCCCTTCTCTCACCTTTCAACTACTTGTTTTATTTTCCAAAGGAGGAGTGCATGCATGGAGGTGGAGGTGGAGAGGGAGAAAAGTTAAGACCACTGGATGAGCTTCTATGGCACGGCCGCCTCAATGTAGGCCGAAGATAAATGTTCGGATTTGAGCAGTTTGAGGAGCGGGAGTTCTGGTAAACAGAGAATGCTGTCTCACAGCAACTAGCCCATGTGTTAGCACCTTGTTGGGTCGACTGCAGCCTGGCAGACGGACTTGTTTTTACAGGGATCAGCACCAAAAGAGCTGGGGTGCTTATTTTAACACCTGCCCCGGAGCTCTGTCTGCTTTTAGCCATCCTTCCTTCAACCCACTCCCCCCCCCAATTCTTCTCCATCTAAACCCCCTCGCTCACCCTCTCCATCTGGGCCCTGCGCCAAAGGCCTCAAAGGCCCATTCGCGCCACAACAAGCCCTGCAAACCCACCCCGGAGAGGGAGGAGACGGTCAGCAACTGATCTCCCGACGAAATGCAACCCCCCATCAGCATCTCCCACATCCCCCTAACACCACACACAATGGCTTAAATCTTCCACTCATTAAACAACGAGACACATCCAAGCAATTAAGAGAAAGCTCTTTGATGTCTGAGAGACTCAGGCTGCAAAAAGTTTTGACTGAGTGTTTTACCAAACTGAAGGCCCCGTCTGTAGCCTTCGGCGATCACCCTGAGAATTTTAACCATAAAAGGACAGTATGACTTGCAGAGTCAGATTTGGAGCAGGGACCAATCCCCGGGCAGGCACCAACACACACTCACACACATACTTTATGGCACCAAATTAGAGTAACCAATCAACCTGAACTGCATGCTTTTTGACTGTGGGAGGAAACTAGAAAACCCAGAGAAAACCCATGCCAACACAGGGAGAGGACACAATCTCCACACAGAAAGACCACACAGCCAACCCAGGGATCCAATCCAGGACCTTCTTGCTGTGCTGCTAGTGGGCAAGATATATTGCAAATAAATTTAATCAAATATGCAAAGGCTTAAATTAAGGTTAAATAAGTAAACATTTTTGTGCACACTCACACTTTCTTTCCTTTATGTGAACTGTTGCTTTTATGATTGACTCTCATTTCAGTTTTACTTAGTTTTCAATCTCCTTTGAGAGTTGACAGTTGATAGTGTAACAGTTAGAGCGTTCGTCCCATGATCTGAAGGTCGCCCGGTCGAATCCCAGCTACCAGTAAAGGTACCATTGAGGTACTTATGAGCAAGGTACCATCCCCAAACACTGCTCCCAGGGCGTTGCTAGGTTTGCCACCTAGGTATGACATTTCGCCAAATACTTTGCCTATAAGCGGAAACGCCCTTCATGCATCTGACCTATGACATTCATTGTCATAGGTCAGGAGAGTGATTTTTTCCCTCAAGACAGATTATTATAAAGAAGGACAATCCAGTTAAAACCGGGACAGGTGACAAATCTAAGCGGTGCCCCTGTTAGCTGCCCACTACTCCTTCATGGTTGGGTCAAGTGCAGAGGTCACCTTTCGTTATGGTGCACTGTGTGCTGTGGTGTGTTCACAGTAACAAATAATCACTCACCTTCTCTTTGGTTCTAGAAATAATTTATTTGAATAAAACCTCTGTTGTGCACTGCTGTGCACTTGCGCTTCCATGCAATGATGAGAAGAACTTGACTCATCCAAAGAAAGGAGTGACGTGATTGTACACCTGCTTTCAGATAAGTGTCTCTATGAAATCAGACACACTCAAAGAAACAGAGGATGGAATATTATTAGGCAAAAGTTGGTAAGTCATTGAGAAATCACAATAATAATTTTTTGTTTGTTTTATTGCCAGATAAAGTTCATTTAAGATTATTAAATTACAGAAAATATCAATAGTATTTCCAACATATTAGCTAGGAGAATCCACTTCATAAGTCCTTTCAAGAAGAGGAACTATGAGTACCTAAAACACCATGGTCAGTTTCTCTCTCTCTCTCTCTCTCTCTCTCTCCCGTCTGCTAGACTGGGCTGATATATCCCCAAAGCCCAGATGTGCCCAGCGGGAAGGGACTGTCCATCGTGCGAAGCCGTGGTGATCTGACAAACCTGGGCAGATGTGCCAAGCGTCTCCTGCTCAAGGGTCACGTCCCCCGTAAGCGATGGCCACAGATGGCCCATATTTCACTCCTGGTCATCCTCCGCTTGCTAAGGTTACTCTCTCTCTCCTGAGCACAGTTATTTGTGACCTCTCGGGAAAATGAGAAATGAGGGACTTTTCACAGCCAGAGGAGAGATGAACGTCACAGCAGCTTTTAAAATATAAGGAATTTTTAAAAAGGGAGAAACTCCCGATTGCAGAGAAGGAAGGATAAAAAGATTGCATGATTGCATGTTTTGCCATTTTGGTGCCATTAAGTTTGGTTAAAGTGTTTCATAAAAACATTTAGCAATATTTAATTTGCTTTTATGCATTAAGGCAATTTCTGGTGTAAATCACTGCTTGGAATTACCAACATTACTGGGTGAACTAAAATAGATCTGCTCTTTTTCACATTTAAAAAGACTGTTTCCAGTAAAAAGCCCACTAATTTTGCTTAAACATCTTAACAATCAAACCTCTAGAATGGTAGCTTGTTATGAATGTAGGCAGGAGTTTAAATGCTTTTAATTTAATGTAATGTTGGTCAAATACTTTTCACAATCTCTTTTTTTTACACTCATTGTGTATCAAGTTTTGTAGTTTTTTTATTTTAGTTGAAAAAAGAACTAATTTGTAATGCTTTTTAATGTGTAAAGAAATTAAATTACCTTGGTATTTTTTAATTAGTAAATAAATTTCACACGTCAATATGTCATATGACAGCAATGTGGAAAACATCAATCAATTTGAACCGCTTCTCTTGAAAAGAGATATACCCAAAGTCTTTCAGAATGTAATCAATAACATGTAATCAATTTCACTTGACAGATATAAGTGATTTTCACAAGCTGTATTTTTACACTTGAAAAAAGCATTCTTGATCAGTGTCAAACCTCTATCTGTCAATTCAAGTCCTTTAAACAGTGTGCATTTAAACAGAACTCTACCCTTCTACAAGATTTGAGGCAATGAAACCCAGTGCTTTGCTGTCAAATTTGTGCTGGAAAAGACCAATCTGGATTTTGAGCTGCTTCATGATGGCCATTTGCTGCTTATTGCAGGTTTGATGCTGGCCAAAATGGGAAAGAGTCCAAAGCACAGCTTATGCTGATTTGCCAGGTCTGGCAACAAAACCTGCCTGAAGGCTCCAAAACAAGCTGGTCACACATAAAATGGGGCTTTATGGAACAGATTATGCTGGTGACCAGAATGAGTTTTTTCCCCTCTGCAGATAGCGTATGTCTGTGATCTCACACTCATGATCATGACTGGAACAGAGCGTTTAACATTATGCTAATTACAAGTGGCTTTATGACAGACAATATCTGTGATAAGCCAAGTGTCTTATGGTGCTTTTCCACTGGCACCAGGAACCATGCTATTCATCATTTCTGTGCAGAATGTCACAGCTTTTTGATTGGTCAAAATGTGGTCAAGAGAACTCATCAGTTTATTAAAACGAGAAACAAGATCTAAACCGGCAACAACTGCAAAGTCAATTCTGTATATCTGGACAGAAAATTAAGAGAGTGATTATTTGTCATTGTGTACACCACAATGAAATGTGACCTCTGCATTTGACCCACCCGTGAAGCACCAGTGGGCAGCTTTTTGGCAGGGGAGCAGTTCTTCGGGATTGGGACTTGAAGTGGCAATCTTATGATCACAAGATCAACTCCCTAACCGTCACGCTACCAACTGCCCCAATAAGATAAGATTCAGTAAGAGTTACAGAACATAGTGAGAAATACAGTATGAAGGTGTACCAGGACAGCTATAAGCCTCTTATGATTTAAATTGGCTAAGCTACAGCCAGGTCACTGTTTTAATAAAGTAGTTAAACAAGTGTCTAACTGGTTGTAGGTCATTCTTGAACTGAAAACAGGTCACCGGGACTGGTACTAACCCTAGCCTTATGGAAAATCAAAACATGCTGCAATTTCCATGCCATTATAGTGCAGTTTATGTACAGAACGCTTCCTGAATATATGAAGTGCAATTTACTATTAGTCAGCTAACTATCATCAGAAGTGTAGGGAATATGGTGGGACCATTGTTGCATCTACCACATACCACATCAACTGATTCGGGCACTATTCATATCTGTATAAACATCTTGATTCATGTTGCTGAAGGTAACTGTCTCATTTTCATATTGCTCAGTCATGCAGTGCTTGGGGACGGTTCCTCGCTCATGAGCATTTCAGCAGTACCTTTACCACTAAGATACTCATGAGTTATTTTTTAAGGTAAATGTGAGGCATTTTTATAACAATTAATTAAAATGAAGGCAACAAAACCACTATTTTTATTAACCATTAATCATTTAGTCATTTTTTAAGGTAAGGTATTAAGTTAAATGTAAGGCGTTTTTATCATGCACATTTCCTTCGAAGTGAGTTCGCCGATGTATGGCTCAATGTTTTGCAGGAAACGACAATGATTGGTTGTGGAAAAGTTATGGTAATTGGTCAAAATGGCATGGTACTAATGAATTAGCAGTGATTAGCTGAATGTACGTTGCTCATGAGTATCTCAGTTGAGCCTTTACCTCTCTGAGATTCGAACCGGTGAACTTTCGACCGTTACGCTACCAACTGCACCTAGTATCTCTAGTTTAAATCCCAGACTGTTGGTTATTTGCACAACCATTGAACATTGAATGTATATATCACTGGTCACTTTCTAACTAACTGTTTCTGCACAAATTATTGAAAAATATTGCACAGACTCTGGTTCTCCACTACTGTTAAAATATCTGCACGAACTTAAATGTTAGTCATACTTTTTAAGAGATACTGTTTTATTAATAGACTGGATATAGAATTTTTCATATTGAAACTGTTTCTAACCTCTTGCACATCCAGTGTAAAAGTCACTTTCCACTTTCGTAGGTAATACTACATCCAAATTGTCTCTCCTCTACTTCTATTTCTAGTTCTAGTTTAAAGTTGTGTTTAATATTCCATTTCTAGTTTAAAATGTATATTTTATATTCTATTTATATATTGTTTATTCCATGTGCCTTATTTGTTCTTTGTTCCCTATTTCCTATTGCACTGTAAAAACTGGAGCCACGTCGTCTTGTCTCTCTGTTTATCTGTACAGTATAAAGCAGAGAAGACAATAAAGTTTACTTTGACTTTGACTTTGACCGGGAAAGCTATTACTTAGGCAAGTAAGCACCTGTAAGCAAGGTACCATATCGAAGCACCCTTTGCTCCTACATGGATGAGTTACGAGGACTGTTCATGCAATTGGTGACAGTCAAGTCCAAATGGTTGATTCCTGTCCCTCTTTGAGAGTGATTTCTAAAATGAATACAGCATGAAAATGTTCACAGAAGAGTTTACAGCTTATAAGCGGTCATGAACTAAACTGTGGCATCATTTGTGTGAATTATGAGTTAATGCACTTCATCAGTTCTATGTATTAAATTGTGAAATGATGAGCAGGACTAATGGCTTCAGGATGAAAACACTCACAAACCCCCGTTACTGCGCCTCTTCCCTCCATCAGAAAGTTTCACAGCAGAACCAAGAGAACCACTGGTCATCTGTAAAGCTGTGGTCAGCATCTTATTATGTGGTTGGACTTCTGCAACTCAGAGGAGACATTCTTATGGTGGCATAATATATTATATTTTATAGGCCTAAAATAAATTTTAACGTTTTGCACACTGTCTCTTTTTTACAATGCAGATTATTCGCTGAGTCAAGAAAACGGGACCTCTGTACTTTTGCTCATAACTTTAGCAAATGTTGACTGATTCTCTCAATTCTTTCTAAGTTGCATTCAGAATTCAATTTGCAACACAGTGATTATTACGCTAAACATTTACATATGAACACTGTATTTGTAATTCAGTGAATGCAACACAAAATGCATTGGATTGATGGAAGACGGCAGTCAGCTGTCTGAATTTAAATGACAAATATACTCCTGAGCCGATTTAATGCAAGTTTTCTCTTTCTCACACAAAAAGGTTCGTCATCAGCCTAGCTTTTGTTGTCTGCCTTCAGGCTGGTTTCTTGCTCATGGATTAAGCCAAGTCTTGGACTAAGTTGTAGTACCAATGGAGATTTACTCTGGGGAGGAGGAGGAGGGGAAACAATGTGCTACAGTATTTTGAATTTGACTGCAGTTTCCAGACTGTGATTAAGCCTGAGCCCAGATTACCTTTGGCTTTCAGTTGAGAATCTTCATTGCTAATGCAATTTAGACCAAGACTAGGCTTAATCCATGTTCAAGAAACTAGCCCTTTAGGTTTAAAGACTATCACTAAGACTAAATCTAAAGCAACTGCCAAAATTAACACTGATGTGTAAGTCTGATATTTCACAAGTCAAACCTAACTCTATGAAAGTTTGTTTAAGGTAGACGATACATTGATCTGGTTAACTGTACGTTGGGAAGACTTGAATTATAATGTGCCTAAAATTTTGGAGAAATATGCACAAATGAGTGTGTTGTGCTCATACGACCTCATGACTACGGGCTTTGGGGAGAAACGCAGCAGCAGGTCAACGGCGTATGTAAAAAATATTACGAACGCATCCGCCATGATTTGTTTCGAGCACATTCAGGCTTAAATGTGGTTTGAGTGTTATGAACTGAGCAACACTCAAATATAAAATGCTGATGTCGAAACTGATTTCCAGCAGGAATGAGTGGGATAAGCATTACCAGCTCCCAACTGTAAATAAGTTTTCCCCAAGACGTTTATTGCATTTCTGCACTTCTCCTGAACTGTGCATCTCCCCACTTCAGCTCTGCAAAAAAAGAAGAAGCAGCCAGATTCTGCTGTTGGTCCCACTCGTTACGAAATTGCACGCTAAACAGCGAGAGAATCCAGATAGTATTTTGTAAGCAAATATTTCTGAACAAATGATGCTCCGCATGTCATCTGTATATTTACGACGGCTCAAAGACATGGGTGTGTGGATCTAATTAAAAATGTGAGCGAGGTTAGCAGCCTGCCGACTCGCCGCTTGCCAGCTCTTGGCAGCGCTCCTGTCAGAGAGCCAGCTGTTTAGTCCTGCCCTGAATTATTGCCAGCCCGCAATGCATTGTGGGACATCTGGTCAGAGCATTGCTTTTGTCATCTTTTGTCAACGCGAAGTCTTTTAAGTTCCCAAGCTCAAACATTTTAGACAGCGAAGGGATTCTGGTGCAGCATTAGCGATTATGCTAAAATTTAAGCTTTATTTGCAGGCCACAATTTTCTGTGTATGTAAGCACAATAGTCACATTTCAAACCTCTGTTGACAAACATTACTAATTCCTCGCATTGTTCGTCCATTTTTTTGTCAGCTCGAAATGAATATGAGGTGACAATTGAAAGGCATGAAAGAGAACAATGTGTGGGTAGAGACGGCTTCTCTCAGCACTGAGCCAAAAGAAAGAAAGGAGAAAAATGATTAAAAAGCATGCTGTAATGTTCCCATTATAATCCAGTTAAATAATAAAATAATGCTGACTTTATGGGAATGACAAAGGAAAGAGAAAGAGAAAAGCAGAAATGGGAATGGTGTAAATAAATAATGTAAATCAAAATTATATGTAGGTTTATATACAGCAGTCTTGACCCACCCATTATTTCATCATATGTTGCTTCCAAAGAGCCAGACCTTCTTGGGTTTTTAATGTAGTTTTGGGAAATAGTATTTAACTGTTTGCAATAAACCAGTACCTATTGTCTCATTTTCCCTATCAAAATATAAAGAAATTAGACCTACCTAAAAGTGCATCTCTTTTATAGTAATACCTCGCTTTATGTCGTTTCGAACTGCATCTTTTTTGAAGTTACTAATAACTAATAACGACTAATTCTAATAAATATAATTCTATATAAATCACTTAGAGCCGTTTTTTTTCAGACTTATGCCATTTAAAAACAAGTGCATAAAAGTGTTAATAACCAATAACAATCCTAAAATATCATAAAATGAAATGTTAAATACATAATTTAATACAGTCTTACAGTGATGATAGTGATACACAGAGGCATCAGAAGCATTTGTTAAGTGGGGGGACACACCAGCGGGGGAGACTAGGGGTTCTCCTCCAGAGTATTTGTAGTGAAGATGATGTTGTTTCCTGCATTCTGGTGCATTTTAACAGTTTGTTGGACACCTACTTCAACCCAATGGTCTTCTCATCTATGAACTATGAACTAAGCACTGTTCTATGCAGAAAATACTGAAACACTAAAAATACTAAACTCCCAATAAAGCTTTTGGATGCTGGTTGCTACTTACTTTCTACTTCTTCATAAAGTATCTCCTTATGTCCATTTTGTCTGAGGAGGGAGCAGATATTGCAAACAATTGATCATTAGCCAAAGAACAGCAATCTACACTACTGTGACTTAAAGTAAACAAGGTAAAGCTTCCTCCTAAAGTTTCACTGTTTAGTTGAATTTAACATGACATCAATTTAACATGACCTTGGGCTAATTTTGAGGTTGTGTAACAAAAGAATAAACTTTTAGCAAAAGCTGGACGTTGTGAGATGATGTTACTTCCTCCAGCTTTGAGCAGCCTGGCGCTTCACTTTGGTCGTTGCTTGCATGTTGTGAGTTGTTGTAGGTAACCAGGAAAACCTGGAGTGGAGTTTCGTGCAGCAGGCAAATGTAGCAGCGTATGTGAGATTCAAGTTTCAAGATTCTTTATTTGTCACGTGCAAATTATACAGGTACAACATGCAGTGAAATGTATCCTGATCCGCTCTTTTAACTGTGCAATTAGGCAATTTAGAAAAATAATAATAACATAACAAAAAACAAAGATGCCTCACTCTCCCCAGCGATCAGAATGCATCTCTGTCATAAGTCAGGGACTACTTATGACTAACTTATTTGAAACAAACAAAAAGCAACTGGTGTTTAGGTCCCACTAAGTACTCATGAGCAAGGTACCGTCACCAAGCACTTCTGCCAAAAATGGGTGGGCCAAATGCAGGGGTCACATTTCATTGTGGTGCACTGTGTGCTGCGCTGACAAATAATCACTCACTATGTAAGTTTTGTTGGATAAGAGCATCTGCTAAATGATGTAAATGTAAATGTAGTGATTATGAGAGTCAGTGGAAGAAACAGGGAATCTAGTGGTTAAAATACATGACTGTGGACCAAGAGGTTGTGGGTTCAAATTAGGGGTGGAAATTGATACGATTTTATCAATATCAATGCCAATGTTGATTCTCCCCATCAATCCAATTCCTTATCAATTCTCTTATCGATTCCTGAGTAGTTTTTTGAGTGTGAAAAAAGTAGTTTTACACAGTCTTCCGCACGAAAAGCAATCATTTGATTTTCCCAAAATGATGTCTGCCAAGACATGAACACATTCATATTCATATTCAGAGTATTTTATTACATTCTATGGCTTGAAGAATAATAAGGTTAGTCCCAGGTGGAGGGAAACACTTCTTTAGCCATTTGGAATTCATCTGAATACAGAATAAAATTATTTGATTTTTTTTTTCTATATTTATTGTTTTTACCCTCTAACATTATAGAATGGAAAAATATATATTTTTTGATTAATAGAAAAAGAAGAAATACAGAAAATTTGGCAATTTTTCACCATTTGGACTCATTTGGCCTATAATTCATTTTTGACTCATTTCTGGGAGAGAAGTACATTTGTGACCCTCCACGGCAAAACCAGTCGCTTGTCGCAACAGAAGTTTCCGAGAAAAACGACCGTTTATGTTGCGTGAGGTAAAATTTTGGATTTTTTGTTTTTAATGTTTTGAAACAGTGGAAGGTCTATACTGTACTGTTGTGAATAAATTTTGCTGAAAAACTTACCCTTTCCATCCTAAAGACCTGACTTTCTTGAGGTGAGGAATTCAATTCCAGCAGAATGTTAAAAGTTTCTGTTTTGACCGCTCTACTCCAATATTTACGGTAAATCCACTGGTTGACTAGCGTGAAGATATTTCTCTGGAATCCATCTTCGTCTCCCGAGTTCAGTTAACCTAACACAGGTAGGCTATCCGTGTGGCTGTGAATGCAGCGTAGGCTACCGTAAATACAAACATATCTGCGAACGCACCGAGCGCCTGTGAGTGCTACGTCGATAGTCAACTTCAAAGGCAGGACAGGAGAAACTCGACTCCTTTGAATGTTGATATCTCAGTGATATGTTGTTCGATTCATTCAATATAGGTATCGTTTTGAAGGTTGATTTATGCGCTTTCATGAAAACATAATAACTCAATTTTGAAGATTTGCGTTAAGCGACTGGTTTTGCCGTGGAGGGTCACATTTTTGCCATGAGGGCGTTTCATATGAGAGCCGCAGCACAATAGTGTTGTGGTCGCACATCAGTAATAAATAAATATCAACTGCATGGCTGTACTGTAAGTAGAATGCTTGTTGTTTTGTCAGCTAAAATATAAGTTTTGTCTGTAATAAATGGGAAGATTTAACTGAACTGGAATGTTTTAGTGAATGTTGAACTTCCTCGTGAGAGTCGTGCACACTAACATACGCAGCGTGTTGTTTACATCCTGAAAAATATTATTTATATTCATGATTCCTTGTGGTTGAAGGTCAAGTCGCAGAGAGTGTGATGTAATGCACTGTGATGCAAAAGGAAAAACCGGGAAACGTTGTGCTGGGAAATGAGAGAATTGTTAAGAAGAATCGGTAACGTTGGAGGTGTACAATTCCAATATAATTGATCAATTGGAATTGGTTTTTTGATTCCCACCCCTAGTTTGAATCCTACCTTCAGCACTACCACCACTGGGTCCCTGAACAAGACCCTTAACCCCACTTTGCTTTCAGAAAGACTGTCCCTGTAATTGAGAAATGGGAGTTGCTCAGGTTAAGAGAGTCAGCTAAATGTACACCACTTGTAACTGCACATCACTTGTAACTAAGAGGGGGTAAAACCAGGAGACCCCTCTTATGGAGGTCAGCTCTCTATTACTGTCAAAGTCTGCACACTGCCACTGCTGTAGTTTCAAGTTTGCCAGTCCTTAGGGGCCCCTCGACTGGGCCAGGGCCCCAAACAGTTGTTGTCAAGCGACGCCTCAGAGAACCTCACAAAGACGGCAAGACCTGACAGTGTGTGTTACAGCCAACATGCTGGCCCCAAAAGTCCCCATGCTTTTTATGTTTATAATTCATTATTAGCTCTAAGTACACATCTTGAAGTGTTCCTTTAAACGACAACACGACCCCGATCCACTGCCCGTCTCCTCATGCAGAAATGAAATATAGTATAAAATACTGTTATGTGTGTTATTGAAATTAACAGGTAATTTTAAAAGGTAATATTTCATAATATATTTCTAATGTATAACATATGTACCTGTATATGCTCAGATTATTGTATTGTTATATGGTTTATATTGTATTTGTATTATTTGTACAATGTATTTATTTCATTGCTATATAATATTAATATATAATATTTTATGTGATTTTTTATTTTTTTATAGATTTAAACTTGTAAGATTTAGAACAAGTAAGTATATTTACACACACAGCTTTTGGAAATGTCAATATATAAATATGTATTTTAAAAAACACAATATATGATATGTGGCAATTATTTGTATATTTATAGTATATCTTACCATAAATGAAATTATACATATATAAGAAACTGGCAAAGTTCCAACCTTGGCATATTCTCCCAGCCTCAACTGTGACGACCGACAAAAGCAGAGAAACAGAGGTGCAAAACAGCAGCATCAGAAATCTCCTCAACACACACATCCACACACACATTTATTACCCCGTTTTTTCTTGAAGAAATGCGTGTGTTTGTTCTCTTTGTTTTGCTCGGGAGATGTTTTCCTTTTTTCCCCCTGCTTGTTGTTGTCGGCTCTGAAGCTCATGGGCCAAAAGCTCATAATCATTTCAAAAGGTCCTTTAAATATATAATAAGCTCGCTACATTTCCACAAACAAAGTGTCACTCTGTGGAAGTAAACACGAGCGCTGACTTCTGCATTCGTGCAACGACCTCCCAAAACTCTGTATTATATGACCTTTGCTTTCACTTACACACCACACACACACACACACACACATAAATGTATGCATGCACACAGGAAATCCTGTATAATACCTTACTGTACTTGTCAGATGCTGTCAGGCTGCACAAGACGATCAGAGGGGCAAAAAATGCTATTTATTATTCCATTTATACTCATAAAAATATTTTTATATAAAAAAAATAACAAATATTCATATTACTGCTTTACACCGATTATCCATAACATTATGACCGCCCCTCTGCTAGACCTGTAACATCCCAAAAGAACTGCAGTTCTGATGATGTTCGGACACAGTAGCGTAGCGATCATGACAGTTTATGCTTATCAAAGCCGCCCAAAATGCTTACAAATACGTGTTTCATTTATAAGTTAAAGCGAGAGATTATTTGTCATTGTGAACACAACACAGCACACAGTGCACCAGAATGATATGTGACCTATTTGACCCATCTGTGAAGGAGCAGTGGGCAGCTGACATGGGCAGCGCCCGGGGAGCAGTGCTTGGGGACGGTACCTTGCTCATTAGTACCTCACTGGTACCTTTACCGGTCTGGGATTCAAACCAGCAACCTTCCGATCATGGAGCATACTCCCTAACCATTTGATTGATTTAATTGAAGCGCATGTTTATTTTTTACTTGTATGTATGCATATACTGTAAAAATCCACACACTTCACACCAGCATCAAATTTTCCTGCGACACTAAGACCCGAGAGAAAAGCTGGAGGGTCTGTGAGGGCTTGTGAGAATGAGACAAACAAATTACTGACTTCAAATAAATATGGAAAGTTTTATGGATCCAGCGGTATTTGTCTCACTCTTTTCTTTGCCGAGTGTCATTTGTACGTCGGGTTTGTGGAGATGTTTGTGCTCCAACAGCGACTGTTTGGGAGAAAAGGGAGATTCAGGGCCTTAGAGCTGTCTCTTTCCATAAATCTTTGAACATACGCCTGTTGGCTGAAGCGTTGGGCTTTTGAGGCTAAACTTAACCTCAGTATCCAGCGCTGAAGGCGAGAGTGAGAAACCGCTGCTGCTCGCTAGTTGTGTGTTTGGCTCTGAGCCATTTGTAACAAATTATACCACCGTTTTCCCACAGCCTCAACCAACCCGAGACCGTCAGACAGCACAGCTCACTTTATAGGTTTTTAGACCTTTTTATTTAACTACTACTACAAATATTAATGAGTCTCTTCTCTATACCGACTTCATCCATTTAAGGCATTTATCAGACCCTCTTATTCCGAGCGATTTCCATTTCCTAATTTCAAGAACAGTTTAATGAAAGTGAAAATGTGTGATTATTTGTCTGTGGTGCACTGTGTGCTGTGCTGTGTTCACAATGACAAATAATCACTTTCACTTTCAAGTTGCTCCAGGGAGAATGTCCCTTTAAGTAGGAAAAATTAAATGCTGTAAATGTAAATGTAACTCATCACCTCTTGGTCCAAAGGTGTGTATCGTAGCCACTAGGCCACTGTTCTCTTTTAACTGGTTTCTTATTCTGCGTTTATACAGTTAATGCTGTTTTATACTGTTCCTCTACAGTCATATATGGCTGCTACATACTTACTTCATCACACTGCACTTCCACTTTTAAGCAGCTCACAGTTTACCAGTGAGGTCTGTTATAATCAATTCATCAGTCCTTCTTTTTAACCTTTTTCACCCTTTTATCCTTTTCAGCATTTTTAGCATCTAACAATAACACGGTTTCTTCAGGAACTGTTGGTATAGTTAGCAAACGGAAGTTGTTCTCTATAAGAGCATCTGATTAATGCCAGAAATGTAAATTTAATTAACTAATGACAGATGTGTAGCTGATTAGCGTTTAAAATCA
The DNA here is from genome assembly GCA_032718565.1 of Distichodus sexfasciatus. Taxonomy (NCBI): domain Eukaryota; kingdom Metazoa; phylum Chordata; class Actinopteri; order Characiformes; family Distichodontidae; genus Distichodus; species Distichodus sexfasciatus. Next base: position 872,731 of record JAVGVS010000025.1, read on the forward strand.
GTATAGTTGTTCATGTGACAACTGATTCCATTCGTTTGGTTAAACTGTAGTAATGGGCAGGTGTGTCTCATATGGATTTAATCAGGTTTTGACTTTTTTACTATCTGTGTCTGTGTGTGTGTGTGTGTTCAGGGTGGACCGAGGTATGCGCTTCGTTCTCTATGACACCACACAGAGCCACTCGTGCTGCAACTTCAGAAAGCCTGGGCTGTGAGGTTTTAATTATGCAGTGCATGAACTCGGCTGTGAGTTTGAGGATCCTTACTGAACTGCATAAATCTGCTGATGACACGATGCTGAGCCTCACCCTCCTCCGTCCTGACGCACACATACACACACAGAGCCACAGCCCCAACCTCCCCTCAAGCCAATACAACACAAACTTACACAGACACACACACACACACACACCATATTTTCATTGAATGTCCTGACATTATGCTTCACATCTGTCCATGCATGCATACGTGATCATGCAAACGCTGGTATTTTTAGCCAGAATGAAGTAAAAGAATTCAAATGCTCAACAAGTACAGTGTATATAAATCACAATTTAATCCCCATTTTCCTTTTTGGCATAGTTGTTATTATTATTATTATTATTATTATTATATTTGGAAAGCCACAGCAAAAACAATCCATTTTTGCTCAAACAATGATCAAAACCTGCAATATGCTGTATCAACTGGTTCTCCTCTATGTGTTGTTGAGGTTCCATCGGCTTTACAAGAACAGAAAGTAGTCGTCACAGAACATTGTGTTAAATACTGTGATTTTAGAGCTTTCTTATTCCTTAATATTTCAATCGCGGTGAACGTGAGACCACGCCGTGTTGCTAAACTCCGCTCTCAGCACACGCGCTAATGATGTCCTTTTAACGTGGGAACGACGCTTTTCAAACCCTTCTGACCGGGCCCCCATTAGCATACTTATGAACTTTCGCACCCCCTTAATTCCTAAATTAAACACCTGTATTTGTTACCGGCGGCGACAGAAAGGTGTTTGGGGAAAGTGAGAAAAGTGATTACTTTTCCATCCAGGCCAAACCCTTCTCACCTCCGCACGCCCCTCCAGTCACCTGCCGTTTAGAGCCGCGACAGCACACACGCTCTCACACAAAGAGCCATCTTCAAAAGTGAGAAAATTAGCAGCTTCATCCCCAGTCTCCATGGGCAGGGGTTTAAAACACATTAAATCTCACTAATTAAATAAAGGGTCAGTGAAAATTTACGGAGAGTGTATTTCACACGGACAGATGAGTCGCGAACAAGTGGAGGGAAAAAGTTTTAAACTCCGTTGTGGAGAAACATTCTCTCTTTTTAAAAGGACTGGGGCACATTCACCAACCGTTCTTAAGAAGAAACTGATATTATATGAAGAAAAATGATTTTGATCATATGTTTAAAAAAAATTGTAATAACTGATGTCCCAAGATGTTGTAGTTTCACGTTTAAGGTGTGGTTTGAATATAACAATTGCTCTGATGCCAATTTTAATTCTGAAAAATGGTTTTCACCAAGATTCTAACATTTTCATATTTGTGATTTGTTCTTAGATAAGAAAAGGAAACTAATCAATTTAAATATTTTCCAAAATGTGTTCACATAATATAAATACATACTACACTACACTTTGCACTTTATCTCATGTCTGTTATATATAAAAACAACATTTTTCTCTTTTGGAGTCGTCACTGTCTTTATAATTATGTTTAGTCATTTTCTGTCATCTTTACTAACCAGTTTGTCTGTGTTTTATGCTCTTTTATGGGAATTTGCAGAGTCTATACCTATACTAATTAAGAACAACTGGCGATTTCAGTTTACCATTACAGGGAGATTCATCATTATAAGAACCAACATGTGAACAGTTTGTCACTTGAACACGTCCTGAATCCAACATAAAATGTTCTCAGGACATTTTAAGAACAAATTCAAACAAAAATATGAAATTATGAAGACTGATTGATGAACAAGTCCCGCTGTTCCCCAGGTGTGGGCGAAACATGAATTAGACTTGGCTGTAATTCGAGGTAAAACACAAATACATTGGACACGTCGCCGCCTGTTTATTTACTGCGTTTCTTCCTTTTTGTGTGGAGGAAAGCGGCAGCGGTGGAAGAGAGGGATTAGGCGGAAGTGCGATGAGCCACGCGAGCTGTACGTAAAGCGCTTGGCTCCATCGCACCTGCTCTACGAGGCTTAGCCCGAGTCCACGGTACACATTCACAAGACAATTTGGAGCTTTTCTGCCAGTTAAAAAAAAAAAAAAAACAGAAGGAGGGAGAAAAAATGTATGAAAGATGTCTCCTATTTAAGCAGTGAGATGCAGACTAAGGTCTTGATCATTTTGCATTTCACCCATCTCATTCTGTGTTTCACTCTTTTAAAATTGATTTCCTACGCGTGTCCTACATTCTGAAAAAGCTTACTTTAGTTTACTTTAAACGTTTTGTCTATATACTTAAGGCAATGTTGGCCATCCACACTCATCCCAAAGTTTACTGTTTATAATTTTCCATACATGTTTTGCTTTGGATCACTTGGTAATGTAACAGTTTAGGGAGTTCAGCCTCTTCATCGGAAGGTCTCTGGTTCAAGTCCCAGACTGGTAAAGGTACAACTGAGGTACTCATGAGCAAGGCACCATCACCAAGCACTGTTTCATAGGCTCTGCCCATATGAGCTGCCCACTGCTGAACATTCTAAGGGGTTCACAAACTTTCAAGCAGCACTGTATATCTTTTAAGAACAGATGCTTTCTTAAGAACGGTTGGTGAATGAGGTCCATTGGGAGGTGCCTACACTTAGAAGGAGCCTCATCCTCCTCAAGGATACGCTGGGTTGAACTTATGTTTTTAAAATATGTCCACGTGTGTGAGTGTATAATAACGGAAGAATATATTATTACACTCATGTTGCGGTGGTCAAAGTGACTGAAGCTCTTTGTGAAAACTGAGTTTTAAGAGCAAATTTCTGGTTAAGCATGGTTAGTAAATGAGGCTTGATGACTTTTGCTCATTTTATCATGCTACGTCACTGCCAACGTGAACCGTGGTCCTACTAAACCTCCCACTAAAAACAGCGAGCCGTTAGAACCAGGATACTTTCAAGCTCCATTCAGGCTCGCGCACTAATTAATCTTCAATCAAACTGTCCATTATTTGGATTGAAATGTCAGGGACAGATTTACCAGGTGCCAGAGCCTGTGTTACTGGCTGAGGCCTTGGCCTGCTTTCTGAGTCCTGCCTGTTTCGGGCTCTAATCTGATCCTGGCTGAGCAGTGTGGGACTTGGCAAGCGTCGGCCCATAAATAAAGGGAGGGCCACACAAAAGAATGTGTTAATTACCAATTATACAGAGAAAGGGAGCAGACCGAGCAAATCAGAGCTGGGAGGCGCGAGGCGAAGTCTGCTGCTAAAACAGGCGGACGTTGCAGTCGGGCCGACCTGGCCAGACCCTTTTATTTTCCCTCATCATCATTTTTGGGAAAATACCGCTCTATGGACCATATGCGGAACACCCAACATTCAAACCGGAAAACTGAGTTAGAAACTTCTGCATGTTTCTTCAGTATGTGTCTGGCGAATGTCTGAGATAATAATATCAAAAAAGTTAAAATACTATGTGTTTTATTTATTTATTTATTTAATTTTATTTTTGAAAATCATAATCATGTGGAGAATGCTGAAATATAGTAGACCTGTCTTTGTTTGATACTGGTGAAAAATAAGTACCAACACGCTCATCAAATGTTAGAACAAACCCAATGAAATGCTCAATAACACCAGCCTCTGCCAGCCGGCGTTACGATTAGTTAGCGTTAGTGGGCTAACTTGATGAGGTAAACGTACTATATCGTGACCCTTACGTCAGCTCAAACATACTTTTACGGTGAAATAAACCAGTCTGCCAGCTAGGATTAGTTAAGGTGTGCTTGGTTGATTGTGACAAACTACATAATTAACGGAAATCAGAAAAAATACCAATCATGTTATCAGAGATATGTTTTTCTATCTCACAGAAATCTATGAGCTTAGCTAGCTGATGACCACTTTACCTTATAGTTGTTGGTGTTGTTGATGACTTGCAGATCCGGTGAACATTGGATGCAGAGATGCAGGAAAGCTCCTGCAGACATCTACTGTAAAACAACATTTGTTGAAAGTATTTGTGTAAAAAGTAACCACAGACAGAGAGGTTTCCTGCTATCGGCAAAGGTACCGTCCCCAAGTATTATTCTGTTTAATACTTTTTCCTAACTAAAACAATGTAATAATTACCCACCCATATGTATATGCTAAATTATTTATTATTAAAGTAACATCTCAAATATTATTAATTTAAAGGCAGTTCTGTAATTTTGTGATGGTCCCTAACCCTGCAGCGAATGTCGAACAGCAGTACCACTAAGGGATTGAGTTGTAATCAGACCTCTATCCCATCCACGTATCAGACGGGTGCTATCACTAATCAATACTGGAATGTACTTTTATGCATAAGATCTGGAGCAGTATAATATGAATCTAGAGAAAATTTATTAAACAAATAAACAGTACATATTACTAAAATGTATTAGTCATATGATGGACTTCACTTCCCATCTGAATCAGAACAAGAATCAGAACACCACTGACTCATAATGACCTGCAACGAAACAGACGTTCTATAATCCAAAACAAAACAGAGTGAGTGAAAGATTATTTGCCATCTGTGAATGAGCAATGAGCAACTTTTCAGCATTGCCTGGGGAGCAGTGCTTGGGGACGGTACTTTGCTCAAAAGCACCTCAGTGGTACCTTTTACTGGGCCTGGATTCGAACTGATGACCTTCCGGTCACGGGATGAATGCCCAAACTGTTACATCAGTAACCACTAACTATTTCTGAGGTAATTAGCCTGATGAAGAGCAACAGCACATTCTTTACACTCTCGATATTGTGAAACTCACACAAACTCTGCTCATCTTCTTCGGGACACCCATCTTTCCCAACTTCCGTCAGGACCAAGCGAGGCAGAGGGCGAAAAATATCTCCACCTTACTTTAACCTCAGTCTCCAAGCTGCTCGTCAAACATTTAAATAACCCCATTCAGTCTCATTATCCTCCCTTCCATTTCTACTTTTTCCCTATACATATTTCATTATTGAAGAAAAAAACGAAGACGCAGCGAGCTGGAAGCCCTCAACGGTTAAATTAACGTCACCGAGGCGTCGACTGAGGCGCTGCTAGAAGATGCGGAGGGCGAGCCGTCGGCTGCTTAGTGACTATTATTCTGGAGGAAAAAAAATCTGAAAAATGATTTTTCGGGCCGTATGAAATAATAATGTGTTGTTTTCTTACCGGGTGGCCTATTAACGGTGGAGGAAGTGGGAAGCGAATTAAAGTTTAAGCAGTTAGTGACACCCGCTGAAATTTTAGGATCGCCTCTTTTTTTTATAAGTGGGGGAGAATGAAATAATAGATTTGCGGCTGGCATCTCGCCTCGCCCGCGACTTCCCGGGCTCATCATTAAAGATGGCATCGGTGGGGGAAAGTCGGGGAAACATCGGCGGTCCTCGGAGTAATGCCGACTTCTGCATCCGTCCCGCCTGCCTGTCTCCAGAGCCTCCGCTCACTGATGTTAAAAGAAATCTTTATTGTCAGTCACATAGCCTATTCACTTTGTTCACCTGCGCTGACAGTCCTAGGCCTTACGTGTGTGTGTGTGTGAGTGAGTGTGTGAGGTTCGCCGATCTGTGTGTATTCCCCCTCCCCAGTCCCCCTTTTCCCGACTCTCTAACATTGGCATCTTGGAGTTTCTAAACGCTTCCTCATTAGTTGAAATCTGTTTGAAATCTCCAAGTGAGAGGCCGATAATGAAGTGGAAGCACTGGTCCTCTCTAAAGCAGTGACAGGTGTGTGTGTGAGTGTATGTGTGTGTGTTTGGAGGAAGAGACGGAGAAGGCAGCGACTTTTCAAAGTGTTACGAGGACGTTTTTGGCGGGGGCAGGTGGCTGATGGCACAGGAGTGAACTGAAAATCGGTCATGCCTAAAGAATTGTTGAGGAGTAGCTAACTACGAGTAGCAGTGCTACGAAGTTAATTTCTTTTAAGCTACTTTTCTAATGCCGTAACTTTAAAAGTAAATATGTAATTTATTTTTATAAAAGGAGTGGTTGCTTGGAAAAAGGCCTTCCATTTTCCTAATTTCAGGGACAGCATCATCGGAGCAACTTGGGGTTAAGGTTCTTGCTCAGGGACCCAATGATGGTAGCGGCGGAGCTAGGATTCGAACCCATGACCTCTTGGTCCCGAGGCGAGTAGCCTAATCACTAGACCTCCACCACTCTACATTGCATACCCATTGCATCACAGTGCGCTCTTGACAGCTGTGAGATGGAGTTGGAGGACGTTGTCCAACAAGGCCAGTGGTGTTCAGTTACGGTCCTGGAGGGCCAGTGAGAAAATTCTGTGATCTTCTACCTGAGACGAGGTGTCAATGTTGTGTACTCAACATTGGTGGAAAAAGGAATCCTTGGCTGCAAAACAGTTCCGATACAGTTAGCTACTTTTTCTCTGTAGCTTTTTAACTGTTTGCCGGAATTTTGTAAGCGTTGTATAATTGAACACCAATCAGAAACACATGCTAGTTGAAAATATCTACCCTTGTTAAAAGAGGAGAATATATATGTTTTGCTTTTGTGACGATGTAGCGTTTTGCCAAAAAGCAGTTACTTTTACAGCCCTCTAAAAGTAGCGCTGTAGTTAGCTACTCCACAACAGTGCTTTAAATGATGATTTACTCTTACTGAGAGTTTGTGGGTCTTGGCACTACTGAGTGCTGCTTTACCTTCATCCACGTAGGATAAAATTATCATCACGACTAGCAGACAGTTTTCTGAATTATTTAACCCGTTGCCACTGATGACGATGACACTGCTGCTGCTGTTTTTCATCTGTTTTTGTTATTTGCTCTGCGTCTTGTTAATGAGGTCAGTAATGCCAAACCGACTCCTGTTGGTGGGACGGTTAATGAGGCCAGCGTTTTGGGATGAACTGTGAGAGTGTGTGAGGAAGAGAGAGTGAGATGAAAAGAGAGAGATGGACACCGGATGTGACTGATGGAGGACCAGATGTGAAACCGCAGCCTTCTCTCTATAACTCTTTCACTCACTTCAACTTAAAACAGTGGTGTAACCTCTTTCTTTCTTTCTTTTTCCCTCACTATTTCTTTTCATTCTCTTTATCTCACCCCTCTCTCTCTTATTCTTTCTCATTTTCTCTTTCTTTTTCCCTCTTTCTTTCTTTTGTTTTTTTTTCTCTCTCTCTCTATCTCTCTCTTTTATCCTTGTACATTTGTGAATTTAATCTTAGAAACTTCAACAAAATACTATAATTTACCCCTCTATTAGCTTCAATTATCATTTTGTAATCTACAATGACTCTATTAGCAAGCAATTAATAACAACATAGAGAAATAAGTTAATTTTATTTTGAGATTCTTCGTCTATTGCTTTTTTGAAGTGGTTTGAAGCTAAACGCGAAGTGTTCGGTGGTCGAACAGCATGACCTGCTAAATTTGAGCAAACTTTTGCAGCAATGTTTAATTAAATTATTCATTTTTATCCACATTTTATCAAGCCTGTTCTCCACCTCCTCAGGAAGTGGAACTTTCCCATTATTCCCTCTCAGACAGCTCGGCAGAAGGAGGACGGATTTCAGATTGTTGACGAGTCAGTAGTCGGCCTCGTCGCCGCGAAGACGGGTGACAAACTGGGATTTTTTGGGGGGGTGGGGTTTGAAGGCGTTGGACCTGAGCGGTGGGAGCTGATAAAGTCGGCAAGGCGATTTAAAGCGCTAATCACACCGGCAAATTCCCACTTTCTGCATCTGGGTTATCTCCTTCGTTTCCACGGGGACAGATAAGAGTTCCTGCTCAGAAGAGCTGATTATCTCACAAATAAACAAATACGCAAACCCTGTCTGTTACAGCATCAGCATCTCTCCCCTTATTTATTTATATCTCATATTTACTGCTGTTCTTACAGAGGGGAGGTGGAGACGACTGCAGGAGGAACATTAAACACAAACACTGAAGCTGCGATATCTCATGCTCTCTCTCTCTCTCTCTCTCTCTCTCTCTCTCAACTATTTCTCTCTTTAATTCTCTCTTTTGAACTCCTTCTTCCTTCTCTCTTATACCCCCAACACAGAAAAAAATTCACTTACTTGAATGAAAGACAGATGAAGGAAAAATAGAGAGTATGGGAAAGAGTAAGAGAAAGAGGGAAGAGATTTAAAGAAAGAAGGAATAGAGTAAGAGATAAAGAAAGAAAGAAAGAAAGAAAGAAAGAAAGAAAGAAAGAAAGAAAGAGTGGAGTAAGAGAGAAACACAGAGAAAAAGAAAGAAAAGAAATAAGAGAGAGAAAGACAGGGAGTAAGAGAAAAAAGAGAGGGAGAAAGTAAAGAAAAAAGGAAAGATGGAGTTAGAGTAAGAGAGAAGCAGGAAAGAAAAAAGAGAGTGAGTTAGAAAAGATGTAGACAGAAAAAGAGAGAGAGAGAGAGAGAGAGAGAGAGAGAGAGAGAGGAGAGAGAGAGAGAAAGGGAGAGAGCAGTGGAGAGCAGGAAAGAGGATGGAAAGAGTTAAGGGAAGAGTGATAGAGAAATGGAGAAGTAAAGAGAAACAGAAGAAGCGTGTGTTATTTCATGTGTGTTGGGGGTGTAACAGAGAGAGAGAGAGAGAGAGAGAGAGAGAGAGAGAGAAGGAGGAGAGAGTGAGATATTGAGAGTAAGTGTGGAAAAAGAGAGAAACAGGTAGGGAAAGAAATAGAGCGATTGAGAGAGAAAGTGAGAGAGGGAGAGAGAGAGAGAATATGGAGGGAAGAGTGGAAGAGTGTTGACTTTTAACAGAGGGGGCAAGCTAATTTTTTGCTTCAATGACTAGGAATCAGAACATGTCACATAATTCAGATTTGAATGAACACAGGTGTGTGTGCGTGTGTGTGTGTGTGCGCGCGTGTGTGTGTGTGTGCGTGTGTGTGTGTGTGCGTGTGTGTGTGTGTGCGTTTGTGTAACTGTGGTGGATTTGTTGCATATTAAAGCACATTCTGGGGCTGCCAAAATGTAAGCTGACGTGTAGAACATGGAACATATCGAGGAGAGCTGCGGGGAAGCAGGACCAAAACATTAACTCTCACTTTCATCTGCAGACGTAGTTTTACAGGAAGAATAAAAGAAAGCAGGGATGTAGTCGCTACGCGTGAAGACACAACAGTTCCACCATAGGAACACGATCCACACCACTCAGTACACCTGACAGCTCTCCCGGATCTCCTCTTCCTCCTGGTGAACAGTTTAAACCATAAAAATTTAACACCCTGAGAAGCTCTTAGGATCCTATTAGCCTAATTTAGGGTTGATTTTTATGAAATAAAAATGCATGGTGAAAGTGTGCAAGAAAGATATTTTGCATTTGTAGTGCAGTAGCGATGTCTATTTTTCAACCTGCAATGTCAAAAGATATTCTGCTTTAGAGCTCGTTTCAAAAGAGACATTTAGAACCTCTTACCACCTTAATCCTGCTCATGTTGGTTCAAATGTTGACCAATTAAAAAAAAAAATTCATTGTTACATTTAGAGATACAATTTTTGATAATTATATAATGCATATGCAAACACACTGCAGTGATGATGAGGCTACACAAATTCACAAAACACTTTCATCGAAATGATAACACGTTTTAAAAATGCACCGCAAATTCATAGATGTGCTCCAAACAAACACAACACAACACAAGCGTAACACAACACAACACAAGTGTGATATAACAATGCAAAAATGTTTGTGGCAACATGCGGTTACTTTGTGGCAAACAGTGGATTTTGCCAGAAAATGTTGCCACTAGTGGCGAACTTGCAGCAATGTTCTGGCAACAATGACAAAGTGGTAAATGTGTTTGCCAGTGCTTTGCCAAAACATTTAGCCAGTAATGACCAAGTTGTAGTGAACTTTTGGTGACAAATTTACAAGTTTGCCACAAATCTAATTTGCACATAAAAATGTAAGACCTTGCCGCAAATTTGCAGCATCATTGTCAAAGGTTAATGGTAACTGTTTGCTAGAAGGCTAAATATTTGTAAGAGTTCTGTTTGATTTTCATTACATTATTGTAAGAGTTCTGTTCGAATCTTCATTACATTATTATATTTTCACTCACTGGCTTCCACCGCTTTAGTGTCATACAATCAAAAAGCAAGTCTCAAAATAAGTCTCCTGGGAAAAAATGGTTGTGTTGTGCTTGCAGCATGTGTGAAGTTGCATGTGTTTTGTGTATTTGCAGCGAGTCTATGAATCTGCAGCGTATTTGTAAAATTTGTCACGTGTTGTCATTTTAATGAAAGTGTCTTCTGAATTTGTGTAGTATCGTCATTGCAGTCTGTTTGCATATGCGTTATCAACTTGATTAATGTTTTGTTGCTTTACCTTTTTTAATTGCATTGTGCTCCCTCAGCCACGTCACATCATAAATGTGTATCTACAGTATTTTGTGAAATGATATTACAATAATATTTTCAAATTAACAATAAAACATAAGTTCACAACCAAATTCAAAAATATAACATCTATTTTGGATAATACGTAATATAAAACAAACTCTCCAAATCGCATGGATGCAAACACGGAGTCGCCAGATCCACTGGTCAAGCACGTCATGAAAATTGGTCAAGATATGCCAAAGTTATGGAAGTTCAATTTCTGACTCAGAGTGTAATGTACTTTTGAGCCACATGCATCTGCTCCATCTGAAGACCAAAAAATTGGTTTAAATGAGTTTAAAATAATCCAGATACTGATTTGAAGTCATATCGACCAGCACTATTCAGCAAAATAATAACCTAATACATCCATTGAAGAGATGATGATCTGGCAAAGGGCTTCTAAGCACAGTTCATGTGTTTCAGAATTTATTTAGGGGCTGTTTCTTACTTTATAAAACATCATTTATAATAAGGATCTGTCATAGTCGAGACGAATACAAATGGACCGAACCACACTGATCAGCACCAACTTCCTTTCCTATCAGACCAACCCAGCTCCAGTGGAATCCCACCCGAACATCTCTCCATGTTTACAGAGTTTGCAAAAAGTGAAATAAATAAATAAATAAACAACAAACAGGACATTGTCATTCTGCAGAATTCCCAACACTCGCACAATGCCTCCCAACTCAGCTCTTTCGCCTCTTATGCAAAGCGACCTGCAGCAGAAGGCCGGTGCCAGGAAGCATCAGCCGTTCCTCAGAGGAGGAGGAGGAGGAGGAGGGAGTGATATTAAAAGAAGGGTTCTGATGGATGCCACAACAGAGCCTTATTTCATTATCGGCCCACTGCAAGCTACTTCTGATAAAAAGTAGCTAAGGTTCAGCCAAACTCCAACAACAGTACAAGCTGAAAAAATGAAGTTAAATTCATCTAAGCTTTTTCATACATTTACGTTTACCGCAAATGTTCTTATCTCGGAACGATTTCCATTTCCTAATTTCAGGGACAGTTTCTCTGCGGTTAAGGCTCTTGCTCTTGCTGATGGTAGTGCCACATCCTCTTGTTCCAGAGGCGAGGATCCCAAACTCTAGGACACAACCATCACCCAGTAATACTTCAAATTTGTGCTACAGGATACTTTAATAGTCTTATTCTTGTGGGTGATGTTGGTCTGGTGGTTAGGATACACATCTCTTGCTCAAGACGTCATATGGTGCATTCCATTTACCGTTGGTGGTTGGTTTCCAAGTCGTTTTCCAAGGGCTGAAACCAGAAGTGATGATGCGCGGCCATTTCTCAGTCTGTACCCCAAGTTGGCTGCTCAGTGTAAAGACTGTAAAAAACCCTCGAATTTTAGCACTTTAGTGTTGTTTAACTTGGTCAGCTGTGTACATACTGTAATACAGTGTTGTAAATGTCTTGCAACAGTCATGTTATACGTGAAATACCGCGTTATCAAGTTCCAATGCTAAATTGACTGGTTGATTTTTCTAAAAACAAATGACTAGCCTAGTTAACCGAACAGAAAAACAAACAGGATCAGTAACGGGAGATGGAAAATTCGGATAAAAGTTATAAAAAGGGTGGAACACATCAAACTCAGTTTTCACTATATTTTTAACGGATCCAATAGCAAATGGAATGGAGCAATAGTTTCGAATCCTATCTGTAGCACTACTATCACTGGGTCCCTGAGCAAGAACCTTAACCCTAAGTTGCTCAAGGGAGACTCTGTCCGTTTTTGCCAAGATCCAGCTGCGATCCAATTTTTTAGTAAGAATTTTTTATATTGGACTTTGCAATAAAGTAGTTACGTTTAAAGCTATTTTAAAAGCAGCGTTGCCACGTTGCAGCGTTGTCAGAAGCACTGCTACTTGTAGCTAGCAACTCCCAAACACTGCTTGCATATCAAATGACAATTTACCCGCCAAAGCCTTTGATAAGTCAGTCTCACCCCTGACAGACACCTTATACCTACTCAGGATGCCCCCATTCCCCCATTTCTCAAACCAGACCCGGCCTCAGTTTTCCTCTCCTCCGCCCTCATGCTAACTCTCTCTCCCTTTCTCTCTCTCATTCTTGGCCCACAATCACCAGCTGATGAGCTCTCGCACTCCTCCTCCTCCTCCTTGGTCAATGCCCCTCACCGAGAATTTCGGAAGATTGCATTTTCCACAGGTGCTGTACTCCGGGGTTTATCAAAGCGACTCTCTTTGATTGCTTCCTCCTCTTTCTCTCTCTCCTTCTCCATTTCCTCCCCTCCCTCCTTCTCCTTCCTCTGTTCTTCTTCCTCATCTTCCTCTTGTTCTCTGTCACCCCCCACCCCCACCCCTCTTCGCCTGTCGCCGCCGTGCCCGCTTGGGGCTTTGTCTTGCGGTCGCTGTGTTTATGCGATCCCTTGTTTTGAAGTGACAGGCCGGGATAGATATGCAATATTAAAGAGAGGGGCTTATGAATTTTTGACATCTAATTAGTTGCCTCCCGGTTAACGTATCGCAGCTCCGCGAGGGCAGGGCTATCGGCGAGGGCCGCGTAAAGTGCCGACGCTAATGTTGCCTCCGTTCTCTAATGTATTCCCCTTCTAATGTAAGTAGTAATCACTGCTCTAAGGTTAATTAATGGCCCTTGTAGTCGCTATTTTCACAGGAGATCAGCTCCGTACAACCGCCAGTGTGCCAATTACGCCTGCCCTCTACCTCAGATAGCTCTGATTGATTCAGGACTTAAAATGTGCTACAGGCCGAGCAAAGCGTAGTTTCTACACAACACACACACTCCGAATTCTCAGAATAAGCTGTGATAATCTCAACCCCATCTCTAACCTCTCTCTATCCCCAACCAATCTCTAACCCCAACCCCACATTTGCAAATTCACATACACACACTTTATGTTTCAATACGTTCAATGTTTGCTGGATGTTTTAATTTTGTATCAATGCTATGGGCTCGTTGGTTATTTAATCAAAATATTGATGCTGATTGATGTATCATTACACCTTTAGCAAGCGAAATTTGTGTTCCTATGAGACTCTCAGAACTTACCTCACCTCTGTTCTTTAGCAGCATAATGGAGTCGGCTTCGGCAGGGCGTGTAATCAGACGCTGATAGAGGAGGAACTTTGGATGCACAGATAAGATGCTGATCTCTTCTTTTTCACACCCCTTTCATCTACAGATCCGTCTGCAGATCCGCGGCCCAATCGCCCCATCTTAATCACTGAAAACACCTGCTTATGCACACTTCTACTAAGCTGCTGAGGCAGTGTGACCAGAGGCCAATGAGGAAAAGTCCAAGTCAGGCTGATTACTTCACACCTGGCCCAAATGATCTCGACAAATCCAGACATGTCATATACAGTATATGCCACTAATATATTCATATTATAATTGTGGTGTATGTATAAAACATGACTGGATTTAATATATTAGTGGTAATATAAAAGACGGTCATGTCTTACATACACCGCTAATATATTTGCAAGTTACTATAGAATAATTATGGCTGAAATCTTGAGTTCATTATGATACTGACACACATTATTCATTTCTCTGTAACTATTTTATGGCCCATTTACCCCAGTCTGCAAATGGTGGTGATTTCTTTCTCTTCTGGGTTTGTTCATGGTGCAACTATGGAGACCATGAGTTTAAGTACAATCTGATGTTTGAAGGAGCGTAGTTCAAGGTAGTCCAAAGCACATTTCATTATAAAATACAGTTACTACATTGTTTAATGTGGCAGTTTATGGTTAAAAATGAAGAATGTTTAGCTGTTTTATGCCACAGTACTTGCAATAATGCAAAAATGTTATTTAAATGGAGTATTATATTAAGCAGAAGAAAGATATTTTGTTCCCAAAAACATAGCATTTGTACACTTAATAATAATAATAATAATAATAATAATAAAAGTTTTATTTGCTTAACTATTTTCACAAACCCAAGGGTAATTTACAAGATATTGCACTACATTATATATGAAAATACATAATAAAACAACTTTTTTTTTTTTACTTTCTAACCTATGTTTTGGTAGCATTTTTAATAAATCATCTATCATTCATGTTTTATGTTATGTTATGTTATGTTATGTTATGTTAGATTTATTATGTTATGTTATGCTATGCTATGCTATGCTATGCTATGTTATATGTTACGTTACGTTACGTTATGGTATGTTGTTACGTTTGTTATGTTATGTTACATTTATTATGTTATGGAATGCTGTTATGTTACATTTATTATGTCATGACGATATGTTCTGTTCATTGTTGTTATATTTTATGTTATGTTACATTTATTGTTATGTTATGTATGTTATGTTATGATAAATTACTGTTATATCAAAGTACAAAACAAGACCTGAAATATGAAACTGTGTTTACCCATCTGCTCTTGCAAAAGTGCTTGTATTACAGTACAGAGGCTCTTTTAAAATCCATGTACATTCTTCAGTAATCTCTGTCAGTAATACATATGGCTGGTTTGTCTTTTTGTGGTAGCGTCAAGGAACAAAGCACTGAGTTTTGCAAGACCTTGCATTGTGGGACAGGTGACAGTACAGTGCATCTTCCTGAGAGTAAATAAAGCCCGACTCCAGCGCAGCCGACTCCAGAGCAGCCGAATCAGCCAAACTGACAGCTCCAACGCCAAAAATGATCAATTAACTGATTATTCCAGTGAGGGCCTTGATTCAATAATCAGCACGGCTATTAATCACTTTTTATCAGCTAATCAGAGGCTCGCTATTCATTATGCGGGACGTATCGGGGGAAAGAAGTCAGTCAGGGCCGTGTTTTCAATCAGGTCCTTTTCCCGTAGATCCTGCGGTAGGTAAACCTGGAGCAATTACGGGAAAGTAAAGCACAGATGCTCCTGTACTTGTGGTATTTGTACAATCCAAAAGTTCAGCAAAGTAAGAAGAGATGAAGTAGAATCATTCCAAATACAAAGAAAAATATATCTGCAAGCGGCAACAAGTTGGGTCCAAGCACAAGTTGTAAAAAGCAGCACAAACGGGTCAGCACTGGCCATCAGCAGAGTCTGTGTATGTGTGTAGAACAACAAAGTGAAATGAGATAAGGTAAAACCACATCACTAAATTAATCATATTAAGACATGAGGAGTACTTAGAAAGTATAAAATAAAGTAAAAAGAATTAAAGATGTGAACAGAAATGTGTGACTTGGTATTGAAGCTTCTTTTTGTTATGACAGCGTCAATAAATTCTGTTTATAAATAAACTCTAAAAGTGTTCATATGAGAATTGGGTGTTTTTCATGTAAATTATAAAAGTTCTGATACGACATCACAAATGTTTATGTAGTGTTTTAGCACTCTAGAGGTCAAAAAATTGTTATCCTTTGCTATAGTGCCAATTATTGGCCAATCACTTTGATTTTTGACCTATGGCAAGATGCACACTATTCCTTCTTACCCTGAAAAACAATGCTATTTGTAGGAAAAGGCATTTCTTGCCTGTACCCCTAAAGATGGGATAAAGTAATGGAGTGGGGAGAAAGGAACGAAAAGTCGGTAGACCTCACAACAATATTCACTTACGTGTTTTTTTCTTGGATTTATTCTTTAGAAAGATATGTAAATAGTATAATATTATTCTAACCTTAGAACTGAAGAAAATCCAAAAAGCTGATGTTTGGTCCAAACTTGCATGCAATAAAATTTTCGTAGACGTGCTCGTAACTGTTTGTAGATGTTATTCTTACCTGGGAATAAATTTTGAAAAAGAAAACGTTGGTGAATGCCAGAATCTTGGGGAAAACTGTGTACATGGGTTTTGAAGAACACATTTCTTCTTACGAGTGGATGGTGAATAAGGCCCAATGTTTCTATTTTGGTAGAGCCTGCCATTCATATAGCTCAGAGAAAGGGGGAAGAAGGAAAAATAACGAAATGAGTCACTGGCTGTGAAAGGGACCGGAGCAGAACGTGTCCCTGATAGCATTTGATGTAGTGAATCTGAAATCATCCCCCCTTCCTAAACGTTCACCTCGTTTCTTAGTTTTTCCTTCCCCGAGCCCGCCTCTCCTGACATAAATGCCTTTCGTTTATTTTTTTTTATTTTTTCATTTAGAGTCAATTGACCTGACAGAATGGTTAGCAATTAAGTGATTTTTGTAATGGTCCTGGGGTAATTTGCTTGGGCTTGTCAGCTGTATTTTATGAAGTCGCCCCACCCCTCCTCTCTCCCTCTGGAGCATAATAGCTGATAATTTCTAAATCTTTATACTCTGTTTCCCTCTCAATAAATTGAAATTACAGGAAGTTGCTGGAGAAGCTTAAATTTCCCCTTTTTTGTTCCATTCTTGCTCTTCGGTAATTGACAGTAAGGGGAGTCTTTGTACTCAGGCAACCATAACATAATCAGGCCTAATGTGTAAACTCTGTCACTTAGTAAAGCAAAGAAATGCAGTCTCCTGGGTTCGCTTAAAAAAACGGCAAGTTTTCTGCATAACTAATTGAGGATATCATTGCCTTGACACCGTTCTGCAAACTTTATTTTTCTCCCCACCTCCATCATAAAAAAAACCTCAACGATTCCGTCCTCTGATGCTATGTAAAAAAAGCACCCATTCGTCTGCTGAAGGCTTGTTTCTGGTCCCTTTACCTATGAGCAATAAAGACGTTGGTTTTAAATGTTCTAACCAACACTGTCCACATACTTTTGTACGCTATGTTGGGAGTTCCAATAAAAAATTAGGACCGCTACTAACTTTTTGAATAGCTTATTAGTAGCAGTAGCTTTTTTTTTCTTCACAAAAAAAATCTCTCTTAACAAAGACAGACATTTTCATCTACCAGGTGTTTTTGATTGGTGTTTGCAGAAGTGACGTCTCATACGCTACAATGTCCATGCTCTCAGCAGCTGCGGGATGGAGTCAGAGGATGGAGTTCACCCTGGTGAAGATGGAAGCAAGAAATCCAGGCCCTATTTGTCACTTTTGAAAATTAAAATTAAAAGATCTTACACCTTTCAGGGTATATTATTCAAGCCAAAAATCAAAACATTCCCTCTTTTCTTTCTCCTTCTCTCACTCTCTGTCTTTCTCTCTCTCTCTCTCTCTGTATAACGAGACAAGTGTTCTCATCCGTTCTCATCTGATCATCTAATCATCTCATCTAATCTAGTTCCTCTTCCTTCCCCACCTCCTCCTTTTTATTCTCCTCCTCATGCATCTCCTCCACCTCATCTGCCTCCATTTTTACTTCCTCCTCAGTCTCCACCTTCTCTTCCTCCTCCTTTTCCTCCTCCTCTTCCATCTTCTTGCCCACCTCTTCCTCACACTCCACTTACTCTTCCTTGCTTTTTTCCTTCTCCTCCACCTCATCTTCCTTCTACTTCTCCACTTCCTGTTCACCCTGTTCACCCTCCTCCTTCACCTCCTTTTCCTTCTCTTTTTTCTCTTTCCTTCATTTTATCTTTTGTCACTTCTTCCTCCTTTCTCCACCTCTACCTCCTCACCCTTCTCCTTCTACCACCATCACATCTGCCTCCTACTCCTCCACTTCCTCCTCCTCTTGCTCCTGCACCTCCACCTCCTTTTGTTCCTCCTCTTTTTCTTCCTCCTCAGTCTCCACCTTCTCTTCCTCCTTCTCCACATTCTCTTCTATGTCCTCCTTTTCCTCCTCCTCTAACTACTCTTTTCCGCTCTCTTCCTCCTCTTCCAACTCCTGTTCATCCTCCTCTGCCTCCTTTTCCTTCTCTTCTTCCTCCATCTTCTCTTCTGCCACTTCTTCCTCCCCTTGCTCCCGTTCCTTCTCCTCCTCTACCTCCTCTTCTTCCTTCTCCTCCTCCTCTTTCTTCCCCTTCTCCACCTCTTCCTCCTTCTCTATCTCTTTCTCCTCCTCTTCTTTCTTCCTTTCCTCCACCCTATCCTCCACCTACTCCCCCACTTCGTCCTTCTTTTCCTCCTGCTCTTCCATCTCCTCTACTTCTTTTTCTTCCTCGTCAGTCTCAACCTTTTCTTCCTCCACCTCCTCTTCTTCCTCACCTTTTCCTCCTCTTCTTCTATCCTAGACTGCCCCCCTTCTCTCCCTCCACCTATTCTTCCTCCTTCTCTTCCTTTTACTCCTCCAGCTCTTCCTCCTTCTCCTTCTCTTTCCTCCTCTACCTCCACTTTCTCCACCTCTGCTTCTTCTTCTTCCCTCCTCCTCCAGCTCTTCTTCCTCCACCTCCTCTTGCTCCTCCTCCTACTCTCCTTCCTCCCTCCTCTTCCCCATCTTTTTTGCTGTCATGTTTTTCAGCTAATTGTCTCAGCTTGTAATAACTCCAGATGCACATCTGCTTTGCACCATAACACTTCACTAATTCTTCCCTCATTTCACTGTGCATCATTCGCCCCTAACACAATCTACATGTATTAGTTGGTAATGACTGAGCGGTTAAGATGGAATGAATTGGGGGGAGGAGGAGGAGGAGGTGGGGGGGGAGGGGTTCGAGCCGCAGACGGGCGTTTCTCCGCCGGCTTGGCGAGACGTGGGAGAGAACGTGGAGACGTCATGTCAATCATGCTTAATGTTAGCACACACATCCTAAAAAGTGTGTAAACCGAGTTTTAAAAAACTGAGTAGCAAATAAATATTTAGGGCTTTCCACTACACATAATGTTACTAGGCCTTAAACGTCTGAAAAAGTGTGTAATTGCTTGGAATGAAAATAGGGACGCATATGAGGGAGTCAAACGGGAGTACGAAATTCAGAAACAAATGGTACAGGCTGTCGCTAAGTTACAAAAACAGACAGCCAAAATCAAAGATGATATCTACCAGAAAAGCTTTGGGAGTCCATCTACCTGCCGTCCAACAGATTCCAGATGTTGAAACTGGATCTTGAAAACTGATTCCGAGACCTGATTTGAATTCAAACTAGAAAATCAAATATCAGAAAACAGATTTAAAGACCTGAACTGGTTTCAAAATCAGAACTTGAAATCCATTTTGTGTTTTAGAAGATCTGATTTTTTAAAACTGTTTTATTGAAGTATTTTGTGTAATAAAATAAATGATAGAATTAGGGATCAATTTTCCATACGTCCAACTGTCTATTTTTATGAGTAAATAAATCTGGAAGTAAAACAGAAAAAGGTGCTCATATGCAAATGCATATTAGCAATGGATTAGTACAATTATATCCATATTAAATGAGAACTTCAGTCAATTTCAACATTTAGCTCTGTTGTTCGAGCTTGTTTTCTCCCATATCCTATTTACCCGAGCATGACAGGCAACTAGTGTGGACTTTACTGGTTAGTGTTACAGTCGCCAGGGTGTCAACACTAGAAGGAGCATAAGTCTGTGTAGGCAGCACCCATTTTTGTTGTTTTCGTCTTTACTGACAGCACTCTGTGATACCAAACAATAGCGCTAAATGTTAAAATTGACCGAGGTTCTCCTTTAAGGGTAAAACAGACTCTATTAATAAATGACTTTGAGTGAAGCTACTAGACAATAGTCAGATTTTTACATTACATTTTGGATTAATGGATTAATCCTATTTGAAATTTAATAATGAGAAACAAATGCACATTCTATTCAGGCCATAAAATAGAATAAAATTGCCTCATTTTCCTGTTATTTTTACCTTTCGAATTATTGTTTTGAAGTTGAGAATCCAATGAACGCAACACAGCACAAGCCTGGTGTAAATGAAGGAAACATTTAGCAAATGTGTAAGTACACAAGTGAACGGACAATGTATTTCCAGACGGAGTTGACTTAAATCAAGAAACACTAAACAAAGGACAAGTGAAAGCAATAATGACGATTAACTAGCAATCTAAACAAGGAGAGAAGTGAAATCACATCCAGATTCAGAGTTCTGGTGTAGGCGACATGCTTGTGACTTCCACATATCACACTGTAGTTAAACCTGCAACACCATCAAAATGCCAGACCCAACTCAGGGTGGAGCTCTAGACCTCCGTCTCTGTATATCAAGCAGAAAATCACATCTTTCCCCCAAACAGCCTCCACACATGTCATCGCTCTGGATATGATCTCATATTAGGAAGCAGCACCATGCTTATAGTTTTAATAGGTTTCCTTGCTGTGCTAAATTCGCTTTGAAATTGCCTTCCCCCAACAATCAGATGCCCATTAAAGAAGCAACTGACACATACATTAGCAAAAGTTATCATGCTCATCCTGCGTAATTTGGATGAGAATTAAAATGAAGCTCTAATTTGTGTAAATTAGAACTTCGTAAAAGTGCAGTTTTTAGGTATTATGACTCATCAGGTGAAAAAGAATAAAATGTTTAATTGGGATGATCGTTCTCATAAAACTGTTCTAGGGTTGAATTATGTCATATTATGCAAAAATCGAATTTATCTTCAACCTTCAAGAGTGTTTCTTCCGACAGATGCATACAGTGGCATTTATAGATAAATATGATTAAAATATGACAACAACACAATATATTAAAATGTATTAAATTATTATTTTTTTAAATGCGTATAAAGATGACACAATAACACTTTTTTTAAAATGTCTGATATCGATATTGTAGATTTGGATATCTGCCAATATGATCTGCTACAGTCTCTGTTATTTTAACCAGACATGGTTAACATGTTTTAAAAATGTCTAAATAATTAACTGAGATTATTCTGTTCTGCTTAAGGAAATACTTGACTTAAATACTGTTTTACATATATATATATGCTAAGTTATTTATTATTATAATAACATCTGAGAGAGCTTTCACTATGCTTTCACCATGCTTCTCTCACTGCTTGTTGTTTCTAAGCTACGAAAAGCACCATCGTCCGCTAACACGTTCGTTCCTATTTAATGTAAACATTGTAACGTGGCTCTTTGAGATCGGTAGTTTAGCCAACATAAGAGGGGCAAGCTTTACTGTTAGTGAGTTCTTGAGTTAGTGAGTCAGGACTGTTCTTGACTGTGTATGTCGCACCTTTACCCGATTTTCATTGGCTAGCAAGAGAGAAGCTACTTGCCCATCGCTGTTCTAAATGTTTTCAACTTGAAGCGCTCTGAGCACTGCAGCAAAAAAGCCATCTCCATCGGCATCTTTTTTTCTGCTGAAGGCACTTAGTGCACTGAAAATAACCAGTTTTACCGCAGTGCCACTTATGATACATAACCAATTGTGC
Organism: Distichodus sexfasciatus; assembly: GCA_032718565.1. Classification (NCBI taxonomy): domain Eukaryota; kingdom Metazoa; phylum Chordata; class Actinopteri; order Characiformes; family Distichodontidae; genus Distichodus; species Distichodus sexfasciatus. The sequence continues at coordinate 894,389 of JAVGVS010000025.1, forward strand.
GTATGTGCATTTACGGAACGGCTCCATAGATCGGCCCAATCGACCCGATCCAACTATTTGAGTCATTATCAGACCGATATCCCATTGTATTTCATGAGCTTCATTAAGTACTTTTACAGCTTTTACGGCTTCTTTCTATTTGAGTATTTGTTTGTTTGTAATATTATGTGTATGTTCTTTACTTTTGATTTATTTCAAGAATTTCCAGCTAATTGATTATGGCATACATAGATGTGTATTTATAAAAAAAAAAACTTCTCCGCTTTTGAAAATAACTGCGTACACATGAACCCATTTTCAAAAATATCTCTGTACACATGAATCCAGAAAAATACACTGTCAAGAGCTTTGTAGAACCACAACAACCAATCAGAATCCTGGAAAAAATAGTGAATTACATCCGGTTACAATGACTTTTACATCTGGTTGCTTCGGAACAACTCTGGGACGGCACCAACACACCACAAAGCACGCACACTCACACAATCACACTCACATTCTCACTTTACAGGGTCAATTTAGAGTTGCCAATTAAACTATAGTGCATGCTTTTGGACTGTGGGAGGAAACCAGCACACCCAGAGGAAACCCACACAGACGTGGGGAGAGCATGCAAACTCCACACAGAAAGGCCATACGGTTGACCCAGGGACAAACCCAGGACCTTCTCGCTGTGAGGCGGCAGAGCTAACCACTGCACCACGGCACCAGCGAGAAAACAAGAGTATTAAGAATGATTATATGTACATCCTGTATTCTTTATATTGACGTATGAATTATGATAATATGAGTAAACATTGGGCGTGACATGACGTATTCACGTGTTGGTTGTGAATATTTCAGCCCGTGTTTGAAGGTGCAGAAAGGCACCGATATTTGGTGTGAAATCAGTTGAGAGAAAGACAAAGAGATTGTCACACTTAACTTGCAATTGTGGCTCCCACAACGCCGCTGCTTTGCTCAGACACCTTTTTCATACACGACTGAACCATTCATATTCCATCTGTTCCAGCTCTCACTCTTTGGGGAGGCTGTCAATCTTGCCACCTCACGTGACACGGGGAGGGGTGTGTGTGTGTGTGTGTGTGTGTGTGGGGGGGGGGGGGGGGGGGGGGGTTGAAAAGGGAGGCAGTGGGGCAGGTTTCGTGTTCTACCGTTACGCAGCTCAGCGCCCTGGTGTGGCTCTTGAGACCCTCACCTACACTCACTACACATTAACCTCATCTACAGTGGAGAGAGAGAGAGAGAGAGAGAGAGAGGGAGGCAAACAACAGAGAGACAGAAAGATGGGAAAGGTGGAGGGAGAGAGAACTTAAAAGAGAGAGTGTCAAGAAAAAGAGAAACAAAACAGTAGGGAGAGAGGGAGGAAGGTGGAGAGAGACAGTCAGTAATGAAGAGAGAGGGAAAGAGAAAGCAGGGAGGCAGAGAGACAAAACAGAGAGCATAGGGGGTAGGCAAAGAAGCAGGTAGAGAGAGTAAAATAGAACGAGAGTGAAAGAAAGAGAGAAGCGGAGACGGCCAAGAGAGAGAGGTCAAGAGAGAGACATAGAGAGAGAGAGGGATAAAGGATAAAAAAGAAAAGAGAGAGAGGTCAAGAGAGAGACAATGAGGGAGAAGGAAAGCAAGAAGAAGTGAGAGAGAGGAAAAAAAAGAGTGTGATTGAATGACTAAAGGAGGGTGAGAGAGGAGTGCGAGGGAGAGAAAGAAAGAGAGGAAGAGAGAGAAAGAAACAAGGGTAGAGAAAGAGAAAGAAAAAGAGAAGGTGGGGCAAGTGAGAAAGAAAGGGAGGGAGGGAGAGAAAGAAAGAGGAAGAGAAGGGGGAAGAGAGAGAGAGAGAGAAGATGACAGAGGGAAAGAGAGAGAACGAGTGTAAATGACAAGAGGAGAATATAGAGAGAGAGAGAGAGAGGGATAAAGGATAAAAAAGAAAAGAGAGAGAGAGAGAGAGGGATAAAGAGGAAAATAGATGGAGAGAGAGAGAGACAGAGAGAGAGAGAGAGAGAAAGGAAAAGGGAGAGATAGAGGGGGGTAGAAGGAGGGGGAGAGAGAGAGAGACGACTGCTCCAGTGTGACCAGGAGACTGGAGCACAGCAGCACATCTGTCACTGTATTAACTTTCTGTTCCCCAGGAGCCACACACACACACACACACACACCTCTGCGTTACACTCTCTCACAACACCGCACACACCCTCACAACAGTGACACAACCCGACCTCGTTTCTGCACACACACCCACAACCACCTCTATCACAACAAACTCATGTTTGTATCTCTACAGTCTCTTAAAAGACCCTCTCGCAGTGTTCTTTTCCACATGCCCCGGTGGTCAGCGCTCCTCTCAAATTCACTTAGCGCATCCCCGGATGACCCAGTGAGACGTGCCGCAGCTGGAATCGGGCCACGACGCCTGGGGGACCCGGGGGACTTGCTCCCCAAACCTCTCGCAGGGGCACACACCGTCTCGGGCCTCGCTAACTGACCCCCGAGCCCTGGACACAATATGGTGCTGATTATTAAGAGCTTTAACTAAAATAGCCCCCAGAGTCCCGCAGGAACTGTGTGAACCGCCATCGCTATGGGAGCGAGAGAGAGAGAGAGAGAGAGAGAGAGAGAGAGAGAGAGAGAGAAAGAGAGAGAACAAGAGAGAGAAAGAGAAATCGGGAGAGCGAGAGAGAGCATGTGAAAGTTTAAGGGAAAGCAAGAGAGCAAGAAAAAAGCAACAAAAGAGAGAAGAAGAGTGCAAGAAATATGGACAGAGAAAGAAAGAAAGAAAGAAAAAAGTAAGGGAGGGAGAGAATGTAGGAGAGAGAGCAAGAGCAGGAAGAGAAAAAAAATAAGCAAAATATGAAAAAAGAAAGAAAGAAAGTGAAGGAGGGAGAGACAGTATGAGAGAGAGATAACAAGTAAAAGAGAGAGAGAACAAGAGAGAGAGAGAGAGAGAGAGAGAGAGAGAGAGAGAGAGAGAGAGAGAGAGAAAAGAAAAGCAAGAGAGAGAGAGTGTGTGTGAGAAAGAAAGAAAGAAAGAAAAGAAGTCAGACAGGGAATGGGCGAAAAAAAAGGGAGACAAAAGCAAGAGAAAGAAGTAGGAGGTGAAGAGACAGAGCAACAGAGATAGAGTAGGAAGAGTTAGAGAGAAAGATGGGAAGAGAGAAAAAAGAGAAAGAGAAGGTGAGAGAGAAAGTGCTGGGCGGGGGTGGGGTGGGGTGGCGTCGCTGTCCCTGTTGTTTTGGAAACCTCCCTCTCTCTCTCCCTCCCTCTCTCTCTCTCCCTCCCTCTTTCTCTCTCTCTCTCTGTCTCTCTCTCTCTCTTTCTCTCAGGCCTGCAGGGCGTTAAGATGGCCATGAATTAATGAGGAACACAGAGGTAATTAAAAGCAGTAGCGACGGGGACCCTCTGGGCTTATTGAGGGACAGGAGGTCCTACTCTTACCTCCCCACCTTCTCTCCCCTCCCCAATCCTCTCTCCCCACCCCCCCACAGGTTGCTACACGCGCGCCGCTGTTGATTGGCCCGCTGGGCATTTTTGGTGGGGGTAAGCGGCTGCATCGAGGCCTCACCTGTGCCCGAACGCTGCCTCCTGGGGACTGTCCCCAGGCAGCCAGGTCACACGGCCGGCTCTAAACAACCCCCGTCGAGGGCAAACAGGGTGGCAGGGGGGGCAGCGGGGGCACTTCCCCGGATTACTGCCCCACGCTGGCCCTGCTTACCTTGATCCATGACCGACGGCTAACAGGCGGGGCTTGCCCTTTTATCGGCTTTGACTCTCACGGGCCGACACCAAAACCCGATTTTTTTCTTGTGGGCTTGTTAAGACTCATTTGGAAAGGTCTGAGCCATGTTTGGAGAGAGAGAGAGAAATTCTTTGCTGCTTCTAAGCACGGATCCATGATGCTGACGCAATTAGAAACTTCCAGTGTTCTTTTTATTTAAAAAACTGAGATTGGGCAGAGATTAACCTAAAGCTAACTAATGCCCATCCACACGGATCAAGACCACCTAAACCGAGACCCAGACCAGGGCAGGGCGAGACCGAGACCGGCCCAGTGCACGTTTTAAACCAAATGACAAATAAGTGGAACACGCAAAGCAACATTAAACATGTTTATTCAATATTTTTCTCTTGCACATCTATAATGAGGAAATGGCTTCACTGGAAGCACTTATGCTCTAGATTACTCAGAAATAATTTCACGTACAGAGGTATGAATATAATGTCTGGCAAGTTTAAGGTACTGAGTCATCTTTGTCTGAGTCAGAGACAAGACCGAGACTTTTAAAAACGGATCTCGAGACCAATGGTAGCCAACACTACCACACAGGTGTCTGAATCAGTTGTTTTTCTGGTGTTTGTGGCATCAGGTGAATGTGGACTGAACAGCAACCGTTTTTCTGCTCATTGGAGCAAATCAGAGTGTCCACATGGGCGTTCATGGCCTGTGTTCATTCGGCTGTGCGTTTGGATGGCGTCAAATAAACGCTACATGCAACGTTTTCTTGACGCCAATTTCTGCCGAAATCCTGACAAACAAAATGACGCTATCACATTTACATGCTATTTGGTTGACTTTCGAAAAGACTGAATATGTCCCATGATTCCAAAAGTGTTCTGATACTGGAAATGCGGAAGAATCCATGTTTTGAAAATGTCTGAGGACATTGATCCAGCTGAGCTGGTGCAGGAAGTGGAGCAGAGACTAGTGCTATCTCTTTAGCAGGATACAGTGAGTGTAATTAGGGTGAAGTCAGCGTGGGCCACAATGTTTTCTCTTCTCCCGTCTACGTGACCGTCATGAAGATTTTTAAAAGAAGCTCAGTTTTAATGAAGCATAGGGATCCATTTTTGTGAACTCAATGCAGAACTGTCCACAAAGACAAGCCACAGGTAAACACTTTGGACAGCCTGATTACATTCGAAGGCCTGTGTTGAAGGGGCTTAATAAGCAACACTGACCAGCCATCAGTTTTGGGAAAACTCTGACTAAATAAATAATAATAAATAATTATAATAAATGAGTACCTCAGCGGTAGCTTTACTGGTCTGGGATTAGAACCGGCGACCTTCCAATCATGGGATGAACACCCAAACTGTTAGACAGATAGATAGATAGATAGATAGATAGATAGATAGATAGATAGATAGATAGATAGACAGACAGACAGATAGATAGATAGATCTGGTATTTTTCAGGCTGACCTTGACCCAGTGTGTTTACCTGTCATAGACACTACGAATAGAGGTGTAATGCAGATGCCCCACTTCCCCCACTCAACACCTAGCTTTCTCGTCCCCGGAGCATTTGGCACTACAGGTGGGCAGGTTGTCAAGGGGGAGTGCAAGTAGGTGATGATGGGATGGCGGCTGTTTGTTGCCGGGGCTCGGGAGACGCAGGTCGTCTTTTGTTTGCCTGCTTACCGTCTGCACTTCATATAATGGTCCGTATAAATGTTGGATTCCCAGTAGCACCCGGGACACTCTCCGGTCCACGCGACGCCCCACCGGAGATCTACCCCCGTGAGACTCTGCGTGTGCGTGAGTGTATGTGTATGTACATGCATGACCGGCAGGGAGCTGGAGCTTTTGTGTAGTGCTGCTGTGGGATTTGTGCAGTGTTTGGCAGCCACTCAGGTCCTCGCCGACTACTCCCTCCATCTGCCTTTCTTTCGCGCTTATTTGTTTTACGCTAGGCAGCGTCATTGACTCCTTGTGACGGAAGAATAAACAACCATAAACAAGGTCATTGTAGGGGTCAGTGATGAGGTGTTTAAACAAGGCACCTATAGGAGCCACATGTGACTAAGAAAGTGATTTCTGTTGCAGTGTAATGCACACACATATACTTATACGTGCATATATATGTGTAGAGGTTATCAGTCCCTCCAGGATTTCACTGTCTTTTCTGAGATTATTGCGGCCTAAAATGCCTGACTTCGTGGCAACTTTTCTAAAAA